>CM041646.1:5856503-5925515 GCA_023333625.1 Bothriochloa decipiens
CAATTTCATCGCTTTATGAGCGGAGATACGATCCGACAGATCAAATACGCAATAATGCACGCAGTACATGCAAGAGTCAAGGCAATATACCAGCTATAGTACAGCGTAAAATAATGACCAAATCTAAGCAATTAATGATCGGTGATACCATCCGTACCCGAAATAAAGGCAGATCACCGCCTCAATCCATTATATAAGGCCTAAGAACCACGACATCAATGGTAGAGGCATACAAATGTCATGGAACAGACCCTCCAGGCAGTCTCATTATAGGATGAGTAATAGGATTTCGGATAATAGAAATGAAAGGCATCAGGAGAGGCGTTTCGAGAGCACAAAGTGTCGTAGCCACAGACAGGGCATCATCTACAGAGGCCACTAGGCATTCAGCTAGCATCTAGAGAGCAATTCCAAGAGCACCGAATGCAATAAGCGCACACTGTGCATCACTGAGAGAATACCCTAGCTCATCGGGTAGCCAAGTTACAGAACCTGGTGTTAGTCTAGCGGTTGACACTCGCATGAGCAAGGGAAAAAGCTGTGCCAAGACTCAAGCTTGGTAACTTGCTATGCTTGCTTGCAGACCAACCATGCGTGTTAGCGTCACCCACTGCGGTTTGTCGGCAACAAATGACTGAAGAGCCACATCTGCCTAAGCATTCCCGAGCTCCTTCAAAATCGACTGGGCAAGGTGAACATTTAAGGCCTGAAACACCAGGTCACCATGTGGTGGTGAACGTCGTTTTCGTCGTTCCAGCCAACAATGTCGTGGAATAAAATGTAAACCTTGTGTCCCATTTAAAATATTGTAATCCGGCAAACATGTGAATGGCAAATAGACAACTAAAAACGTGTGCAGTTCTGACTGGAATAAATGCATCATTATTTATGCTAAGGGGACAGCTTTTTTCAAACTAAGCCCATTCGGTTACAAAACGAGGCGATTGGCTATCGCCGAATGTGCCCTTAAACTTTAAAAGTAGGGGGACGACGCTTTTCAAACTAAGCCTATTCGGTTCCAAAGCGAGCCGAGGGGCTATCGCCGAATGTGCCCCTCGACTTTAAAAGTTGGGGGACGGCGTTTTTAAAACTAAGCCTATTTGGTTCCAAAGCGAGCCGAGGGGTTGTCACCGAATGTGCCCCTCGACTTTAAAAGTTGGGGGAGGGCATTTTTCAATCTAAGCCTAGTCGGTTCCAAAGAGAGTCGAGGGGCTATCATCGAATGTGCCCCTCGACTTTAAAAGTTGGGGGACGGTGTTTTTCAAACTAAGCCTATTCGGTTCCAAAGCGAGTTGAGGAGTTGTCACCAAATGTGCCCCTCGACTTCAAAGGTTGGGGGGACGGCGTTTTCAAACTTAAAACTATCCTATTCAGTTCCAAAGCGAGCCGAGGGTCTATCACCAAACGTGCCCATCGACTTTAAAAGTTAGGGGGATGGCGTTTTTAAATTTATGCAAAGCTCTTGCATGTACAGACATATGATCAAAAGTATCTTTTCGTGACAATTAAACAAAACCAAAAGTGTTTTTGCAAGAAGAACGCATTCGCCGTGAAAGTCATTACAAGTAACAATAAGGCCACGACTTTTGGTCCCAATCTATCAAATCAAAAACAAAGCTGTCGTGCGCCACTCTCAGGTCCTTGAAATCGCCAGGGTATCGAGGCAGGCCAAGTTTTCGAAAAACACGATCTAACCGATACTTAACAAAGCCCCACAAACTGGACCCTGGGTACCGAAAGCGAAGGTGATACCAAGTATCGCCCTGAATCACAAAACCCTCCCAGTCGATAGTGATAGGATACTCCTCATGTAAGTCTTACGCAGGCTCCACTAGGGGAACCTGCGCGAATTGAAGCATCAAAGTTTAAACCTGTATCATTACACACAACAATTCGGCACGATGTCCATAAGTTCACAAGCCAAACTAACAAGTTCTACTGATCCACATTTCCTACATTCGGGGCAGAAGTTTCAGCAGTCGAAATGTTGGGGTCGACGGTCCCGGGAGTGGCATTCGCCTGGGGCTCTTCACGAGAAGGGGTGGACCAAGGAGTCTGGGTGTCGGCGGCGGCTTCCTTCTCATTTCGGGCCGCAGTGAATGTGGCCACTCTCTTCTTTATGGTAGCCCGCTCTTCAGGAGTTTGCGAGAATCAAAATTGAATATAAGAAATAGGTCAAAAGTCAATTATAATCAAAACTCCCTAACGCGCAGCCCTTACTAGGTCAGGGTCTGAAAGCGCTGCCCGATACAGCGCGATGTCCCGGCCACTGGGGCACCAGAAGCTGTCAAAAAATTTGACAGCAGCTTGGTAGGCATCGTCGTCCACCTGCCAGAACTTGTTCGGGTCCCCTGCCTCAAGCCCATCAGCATGGGTGCATTCAGCGTCCTTGAGGGTCTTCATCAAGGTGCGAGTCGCTTCAATGCCAGTGTACTCGCACCCCGAATCCATGAGGTCAATGAATGACTCGAGCTGAGCTGAAAGCCACTCCGCTGCAGTCGAAAGAGAGTCTTTGACCGAAGGAGGTGCGACAACCACCCCTACACCGGTCAAGAGTTTCTCATAGGCGTTCAGTGCTTTCCGCATAACTGCGCCTACCTCCTTTCGGCTCTGCTTCTCCTCCCACTGAGCCATCTTCAGCGCACTTTCGGCCTCCCTGCGAGCGGTCGATTCCGTCTCCATATTTGCGGTCTCGACAGCGAGTTTCTCCTCCTGCTCTTTCGCCCACTTTTCGTCGTCCTCGGCCCTCTTCACCAGATAAGCCGTATTGGCTTGCCTATGGTTTAGTAGGGATCGCACCAAGAGTGAACTCTATGAAAAAGCATTCGGTATAGCAAGTCAGAAGTTGATCCAAAAAATCTCATCAAAGGCAAGAGTAAAACAATTACTCACCGAGATGGCATGGTTGTTGATGGCGTTCAACATTTCGTCATCTTCGACCACAAGCAGTTCCCGCTTGGTAACCGGGAAGGCAAAAGAGTGGCTACAAGCATCAGTAAATTTGAGGCCATCCAGCGATGGCAAAACTCCGATCTGCTGATAGTCCACGTTGTTCACCAGCACAGCGTCCGAATCAACCCCTAAAGCATGAGCAATGCGATAAGCTTTCTCCTGTTCGGGACTTCCCTTTTCAGGGGAAGAAGAACCCGAATACATCCTCATCTCACCATAATCCCCCTCAAAGGTGTCTAAGGAGAGTATACCATACCCAAATAGCACACTTTCAGCCATCTCCTTCGTCATTTGGACACGCTCCTGACAAAATCATGACTTACCAGCACGCCTATCAGTAGAGGATGGAGGATCCAGTGATCTCTCCTGGCCCTCACTTGTGCCAGCCCTAGTTGTTGCCTGCTTGGAGGGATCCGCCCTTGGCGCTCTATCGGTGTGGCGTGCAAGTGGAGGCTGCCGGTTACCGCCGAATTAATGCCGCTCAACTTGACATCCACAACCGAGACGTTGCGGGGATTGACAGGCTTCTTGGTCGTCATATCTTCTGAAAGTTTAGCGGAACTTGAGACAACCTGAAACGCGCATAAAACCAATGTTAGCTTGCTAAAACATCTGACACAATGAGGCATAAAAAGGTAAAACAAAAAAGATAAATCTCTATCTACTGTTTTGGTGCAGACAACGCCATATTTACTGCCACCACCAAATACAACCTTTTTAGTTCTCCTTAAGGGTTGAGGCCAAGACATTTTGGCCAACTCACGGCATACCTGAACGTCCGTGGGCTCTGAGTTAACCGCTGTTCGACCAGCACGTTTTCGTTTCCATGCCTCAGTCATAGCAGTTGCATTCGTGGCCTGGCATGTGGAGCCGATACCTTGCTTCCCCTTCTTAGTGCGAACTGAGTGGTCCGAATACACTATCCCCATGGCATCAAATGCCCGGTTTAGCCACAAGGTGGCCCTGAGGTGTTTTTGGCGTGCTTTGTGTTCCCAGTTGATGTACAACCCACAGATATCGCTGGCTTTACACTCCACCAAAGCAATGAACACCGCGTCAATCAGAAACCTGACGGGCTGGCTCAACCGAATATCCAGACCATGATATTGCTTTTTCTCTACAATATTTGTAAAGTGAACTTTGCTCCACAATGGCCATTTGTTCAAAGCCACCATCTCCTCAATGAGATCCCGGCTGCTCTGGTGACCGCAAGTTTCCCAAAATGCGGCATCGGCTGCATCATCCTCCGGGCTATACAAGCCAATGGTTGCCTGGAGTTGTCCAATGAACACGGCTTGCTGAGTAACAAGAGCGTGAGATCTTGATAAACCATTATCCAGAGCGGTTTGCACCTCTTCATCACTACAAACCTGAATGTAAAACCAATAGTTCTGCCAGTCGGACCACTTGTATGGCACAAGTTGAGGAAGGCTTTTGTCCTGACTATGGACAAAGTTGTACCCACCGTGCTCCACTCTGACCCTCTCGTCGATGGTTTCTATCTTGCAAAATCGACCGTGAATATGGGTCTTGTAGAAGCGAAAGAACACTGATATGCTAAGCTGGCATCCCATCATCTTCAGTGCCATCATGAAAATGCTCAGTCAAGATATAGCATTCGGCGTTAGATGGTTGATCTGGAGGTTGAACTAATTGAGCACTTCACAGAAAAATGGCTCAACCAGAAAATAGAGCCCCGCCACAAAGTCCCTAAAAACAACAGCCTCATAGGGTTTCGACCGATGAACCCTTTCGGTGCCTGAGGCCCAGCACTTGGATCGGGTAGCAGGACTCATTAAGCCAAGCTGTTGGTAATCATCCAATATCAGATCGGTCACTTCGGACTGGCTAAGAACGAACATAGACCGAAATGGTTTCTTTCCTCTTTTTGGACGAGACTGAGCATCGTCTGTTTTGGATTTTTGTTCATACTCTGCATCCGCGGTGGCTTCCCTTTCACCCCGGCATCATCATACACTACGTTCTCGCTAACATCATTTCCTGCCAATTCTGCTCCCAAACTGCTGACGGCCACCCCGGCCTATGACTGGTTATCCACGGTATTAGCCGCCCTCGAGCACCCGGGCTCATCCATTATCTCAACAAATTAACCGGCGATAGTAGCAGACGGGTTACGCTTCGATGAAGCAGAAGTGGAGCCCGAATTGGACAACGAATCCAAAGTAGTTTCTGACCCAGATCTGCCGCTGCTTGAGCTGGAGGTGGCCACGTCTTGATTCATAACTCGAGCCGAATGCGCGACAGAGCGAATCACCCGAACTAAAGAAAAGTAAAGGAAATGAAAGAAGAAAATAAGGAAGTAAAAAGCCGCCGCAAAAAGAAAATAAGGCAGCCAAACCGTCACACACGGAACATAAAGCGAAAAATGTAAAAGAGCATGCTTACTGATTGGACCAAAACGAATGGAAGTCGAACGTGCAGGAACTCCAAATACCAAAGCCCCAGCGTCCAGTAGGCAGCGCACGCATGAATGAGAGGAGCGTGGGGGTCACGGGCCTTTTATACTAGGTGGGGTGAAGGCCGCGAATGGACACGCGGCTCGAGAACCGAGGAGGCACCGGTTGGCTGTTGTTTCCCGCGCTTTCCCGCGAGCGCGAACCAGCTCGTTTCCCGCGCAACACATGGACCGGCCAAACCATTTCCGTTGGCTCAGCAACTGCTTTCCAGCAGCAGCAGGCTCAAAAACCGAGGGACTCAATTCAGAATGTAAGGCACCTATCTTGCTTTCGGCTCCCATTCGGGGACGACGTAGTTGAACCAGCAGGATATTGTTTCGGCCGCCTCATTGCCCGCCAAGCAGGCAGTGTGGCACCAAGGGGCTGTTGTTGGGGGATGGCCACGTCGTGGGCACCCCCACCTTTCGGTTGACAACAAGGCACGCCATTCGCTGGGCATTCGGATCGTCTTCGTGACAGTGATCCGAGGGCCGAACAATAATTTGGCCGCCCAATAGTGAGGTTGAGCCACGACCCAGGCAAAGAGCAATGCATTGTGTGCTTTGAGCTATTAGGTCCGCTTTCGATGTCCTTTCGGCTTTCATTCGGCATCTATTTGGTGACTTACCATTATGACCAGGTGCAGGTGCAGGCCTCGCCGAATGTGCGAGGAGAAGTCCGGGGCGAGCGGCAGGATGACGTCAGTGGGCCCCGTTCAGTCGGTGGTTGGGGGACAGAAGGCATCGCGGAGCGGGATGGCGACTGTGACCCTAGCCGCCGGTATATTCTAGGAATATGTAGTAGGTAAAGAGGGCAAAATGGTCATATAAAAGTCTACGGTTATGTATAAATAGCATCCGCAACAGTAATGGGGGGAGAGAGTCACTGGTTACCTAAGATCCTCATTTGCATTATTTTTCATACCCGCTTTGCACTGTTTGTGGTGATTGCATCACCGATTGCGTCTCTGAAATCGGGGGTGCCTCCAGTTCCGGTTGACGTGTCAACCAACAGTGGTACTTGGCTTAAGCCTTTTAAGAACATAGTCTTTTAGTGTAGAGTCATTGGTAGATTGGTCAATATCTTACTAATCTAATGTCAACTATTGTATTGATTATAAATTCCCAACATCATAGTGGTAGAGTGTATTGTATTTTTTTGAACAAGAAGACAACACAATTTAATAAAGGTAGATATAAAATAACTCAGGGAACGAGAAGATGAGATTAGAAAATCATCGTACCATGACGCCTCCTCCCAAAAGGCAGGCGCACCCATTGTGCTAGCACCGTTGCCTACCCCAAGCGGTAGATCCGCACACGGATGTCGAGTAGGATGGATGTGGACTCTGGCGTCTAACTGTACCCGTCGTTGGCTGTGCCGTCGGGACCGTCGCTAGGAGCCACGGTGTTCCCGGGTTCATCAGGATCTGCAGAGACAGGCTGGGGGGAGGGAGGGAGGCCGCGGCGGAGGCGCTGGCATCCAAGCCGACAAGGCTGCTTGACCACTCTCTTTACTATGTGTCAGTACATAAAATATACTGGTGTCCCCTGGGGATGTATCGCCCCTTTCAATTGCCGTTCGATGTGTTTAAGATTCATGCTCTGCTAATAACACGAATATCAGAACACATCCAACGACAATTGAAAAGGGGGGATACGTCCCCCGGGGATACTAAGTTCGCGTTAGTTTCAGTACTCTGTCAGACTGTGAAGATTTCATTGACGAGGGAGGTGGTGGGGAAGAAGGTTTGAGTGCTGGGTGGGGGCGGGATTAAATAAAGGAGGGAGGCGGTGGGAAGAAGTCTGAGTCCCTCCCTCACATGCTTGGTCGTTAAGAAAATCTGATTTAAGGTAGAATGAGTGGCATCAATTTCATGAGTTGGGTCAGTTATAAGACTCTGGAGAATGAACTGAACTCCGTCTTGTTCGTGAGAGAGGTTATCAGTCATGATAGATAGTGTGAAGGAAAACCATACCACCCGGGGAAGGTTGCAAAGGAAAACCATACCACCCGAGGAAGGTTGCAGTGGAAGAAGAGTTGGCCATCATCCTCAGCTGCGCCACAAGTGGAGCAATGCTTGTCGCTGTGGCTGGAGAACCGGCAGCTCTTTCAGCAGTTGCAAGTGCACCTCCTTGAGATTATGATAGTATGTGATGTCCAATGTGAATTGATACAACTTTTATATGCAGTAGACATACGTACGATTCGAGTAATCATTTATTGGCAATAAATGGAATTTGACACGCTCGTTGAAATATTGTTTTTTGAACTATACTGGAGAAACAATCCGCATCCCAATCTTATGAATAGTTTTTCTGGGAAAAAAGTTTGAATTGAAACGTGGGCCCGAAAATATACTTTTCATGTCCCGTTGAGCACGACCCCGAAGCAGTGGGCAGTGGCGTGGGTGAGACGTGAGTGGAGTGGAGCGGAGCAGAGCACGGTCGAGCAGTGAGCCAGTGACCGACCGCCGGAACCGACGACAAGGACAGCAACAAACGCCGTGGCATCCCGGACAAACCGCTGCAGATTCCAACCTCCCGAGGCGACGGACGCTTCCCTGTGATACGGTTGTTGCATTGAGGTGCCCTATGATACGGTTGTTGCATTGGGCACTGGATTCCCATTTATTTTCTGTGTATCAGAAAAGTACCGAGTCCTTAATTATAAATACCTAACAACTAACAATATGACTTGCCGTACAGTTACATCCGTATCAGTTATCATGATTGATCGTTGGTGTGTCGTTTTAGTGCATTCATAAATTTAATACTCTCTCTAGTCAGTTTACGCGTGAATCAAGAGTCAAACTTTATAGTCTTTGATAAATAACTTCACCACACCCATTTTTAATTATTCTAATGCAAATTTGATATAACTAGATTTGTAATCATATATACTTTCCGACAATAGCAACTAAAATAATATAAAACAAATGAAGGATAATTTAGAAGACCGTAGTTATAAATGAAATGGATAGGGTAGTAGATAGATTCAGATGTTATTGGACTTGATGGTAATTAGTGTTTGCAAAATTAAAGGCCATATATTCAATTATTTTGAAAAAACTTTAATCTATTTTTTTACATACTGCTTCCTCCGTTCTAAATTAGTTCTAAATTATAAGTCATTTTGACTTTTTTTGATTGTCTAGATATATAGCAAAATGAATGAATAAAAAAAATCAAAATGAGTTATAATTTATAATGAAGGAGTCATTTTGTGGGGATTAAACATGACCTCCATTAAAGGCCTAGTTAAGATTACACTAATATGACATCCAATGTGAATTGATACAACCTTTATGCACTAGACATCCACACACGACTTGAGTAAATATCAGCAATAAATTTGAAATTTGACCTTCTCATCTAAATACTATTTTTTGAAGCATATATAGGAAGTATTAGTATACAAAACAATCCAAACCCCAAATTTTATTTATAGTTCTTTTGTTGGAAGAAAAACTGAATTGAAACGTCAAGCACGACCCCCGAAACAGTGGAGCAGTGGGCACCCGTGACGCCGTGACCGCGCCGCAGACGTGAGTGGAGTGGAGCAGAGTAGTGAGAGCCAATGACCGACCGGAGGTAGATATAGAACACAAAGAGGAGATCACGATATGGCGGCATGAGAAGAGAAATACTTTAGGGGGAGGTCTCCTATTTAGGTATAAAAGATAAAAGATATAAATAAAATAAATGAATCTATCTTTGGAAGACTTTAAGGATCCGTTTTTTTCACCTACTACTCCTACATCTCGTGGGGATTAAACACGAGCTCCGTTAAAGGCCTCACTAAGATTATGATGTGAATTGATACAACTTTTATGCACTAGAAATCCAAATACGATTTGAAGTAATTATTGACAATGAATATGAAAGTTGACTTCTCATGGATATACTATATTTGAAGCATAGGAAGTATATAAGACTAGAAGATATCTGGTGAAAACCACAATCTTCATAAAAATCCGTGCAAACCACAGTAAAAAGGTCATCTAAGTTCACCAAAAGGATCACACATGCATGTAAATAATATGATGATACACAACCTTGTCAAGTATCTTGTCCAAACTCGACTTCGTTTGTGAGATATAAAAATAACAAATTTATAGCTATACCATGCAATAATCATTGGTCAAGAACCATGAAATTCTGGTCCAAATGCCATGTGTACACATGTATACCATGCAAACTTATTAATATCTTTGAGTATGTATGAATGAGTATCCAATTTTAATTAAGGCCACGATGTACCGTCTATGTAAAAACAACCTATTTCTATGGCACAGCTGTGTGTCAAACAGTATCACCTACTCCATAAACTCTATAGTGGAGCTGCTCTATGGTAGAGTTTGTGGAGCAAATCTAGAAAAACAAGAGCAAAACATTGCCAAACACCCCCTTAGATTGACCAGCTACTGGGAATCTTAGCATATATATGTAGACTAGAAGTTTTGGAAACTAGATATTATTCATTCTAGCCTCTGGAAGTCTGGATGAAGCCTTGATCGTCAAGGTACCAACAAATAGCAAAGAATACTAAGTATCAATTAATCTGAAGAGACAACGCACTAAAATAGTGAAATAGCAAACCTGGTTCCTCTGAATCTATCTTTGGCATTTCCACCACGTCTTGCAAGTCATGAGGCAGCTTCTGCATGATGCGGACCAAGAACTCCATGAGGCACACAATGTTTAGTGCCGCCTCTTGCCCTTTTCTCCTATCTTGCGGAAGGAGTGGGTTTATGACTTCAATGATGTGTGCCGAGCGACCTCGCCGCCGCTCCATGTCTTGGTTGAATTCCCCAACGATGCTATTAGGCGACACAAGCGTTGGTTTGTAACCCCAACATAGCATATAGTCAGACTTGTTGACTGTCAAGTCATGTGGCAGGTCTGCTCTGAATATCTTCTTCGCTGTGACGTCATATAACAAAATCTCGTCGCTGGACGGGCAGTCAAACCACAGGAATAGTATACCGCCACAGTCCCAAACACTGGCAATCTTGTGACTATAGAAGTCTCTAACCATCTCATATGAGATGACCTTGTGACTATAGAAGTCTCTGATCATCTCATATGAGATTGGCTCCAACTGGTAATTCGCTGTGAGCAGCCATAATGCTACGCGATCATTCTCAGTGATCACTAGGCAGGGACGACCATACATCTCAATCAGCGCCAAGCTCCATCGAGCGTTAGCTTCCTGGTTCTTACTAGGCATATCAATTGTGTGCACCATGTCATCGTCAACATCGAAAGCGAGGATCTCATCCTTCTTCAGGTGGAGGAAATAAATTATGCCGTCCATGTACAGTGACTTCTGCCGGAAGATTTTTTCACCCACTTCTCCCTTGTATGATTGCACAGTTTCCACAGATAACACGGTTCTTAGTGGCTGTGTTTCCTTGTCTGCGGTCATGTCGTCACCGCCGAATGTGTGGACTACCAGCGAATACTCAGATTGATGTGTTGGCCCGCCGGTCCTGCGGCCTATAATTTTACCATCACGGCGGATGAACATCTGGATCTGTGATGTGTCCCTGCAGCACCAAAGCAGCTTGTAGGTGTTGCTCCTCCGGTCGTACCCTAACCCCAGTGCGAGGAACTCGGTTTCCTTGTGCGATAGCTCACTCCCGTCGGGCAAGACAATTGGTACTGATCTTTCCTTCTCCGACGAGGGTGGTCCGGGGACAGTTACCTCCCTGGCGGCGTCGGCGACGGCCGGGTTCCAGAGGTTACACCGGCATGGGTTGGAGAAGCCCTTGGAAGCAAGGAGCAGACACTACCCCAGAAAAAAATTCAGAAAGTGCCAAAAACCGTCGGAAAAGGTAATCCCTGACGGAAACCATCAGGGATGAGCCGTCAGAAGAAAACGTCAGGAAAGTCGTTTTTCCGTGACGGCGAACCGTCATGGACTGATCCCTGACAGTTTGGACCGTCAGCAAAGATGTTCAGTGTCGGTTTTAAGTCGGCCGTCAAGGAAGAGTTTCCCTGACGGCCAAGTAACGTCGGGATAGTTTCAATTTTCCCCGCCGGTCGACGGATTGTCAGCGAAATTTCAAACTTTCCCTGTCAGTTCTGCACCGTCAGGGATCATTTAATCTTTCCCATCGGTTCCCCAACTGTCAGGCATGAATAAGGCTTTCCCATCGGCAGTCCAACCGTCAGGCCTGAGATCATTCCATCAGGGAAGATATTTCCAGTCATTTGGCTGCAGAAAATCATTGATTATTTAGCCACTGTTCACAGCAACCAATTAGTCACTAAAAGACAATATTACAACTGATGTAGTCATTCATCCGCACTTAAGTAATAAACATTATATTCAATGATCTTAGAACATCATTCAAGTTGTTCATGAATACAAAGCTATATATAATAATTAGTGCCTCCAAGTCAACCTTCTAGTTAGGTACCTAACAGGACAGCACAAAGTTAAAAGTGCTAACATCCAACTAGATGCTATCTATCTCCCAAACAACTAGTAGCTGGCTGCTATCTCATGACAGTATGCAACCACTTCTGCACAAGATAGCCAAAAGAAATTGACATTCCTTGACCTAGGAAGTCTACAGGTAGCAATCTGCTTTTTGATGGCAGTATGCACCCACATATGCACAAGCACACGCCGTGAAAATAGGCAACATGTAGCTGCTACTCCAGCATGCATGACTTGAAGCGTGATGGAATCCACAACCAAAATACCTCCCTTGCACAAAATACCCAACATGACACATGCATGGCCTTCGAGCTTGTTGTTTGTTGCCATCAGCCCTAGTAGATAAACAAAAGACTACAGCTTCTCACAAAATACTTTCTGCCACCGCACAACTCAATGGCCATCACTGTTCTCCCTGTCCATGTTGGGTGAAGCATGAGATGATCCATCTATACCCTACGACCAAACAAAATTATAGGATCATTCCAGGAGGCAAACATAAATAAATAAAACAGCCTACTGCAATCATCTGAGAATGCAACTATTGCCATCGCTTGTCTGTACACTAAAAATCATGGATAGACCATAAGTATGCTGCCTTCATTATAAATTTTTGCTTCACAGAAGCATCCCATGTCTCTACCCCAGCCCACAGCCGTCACAATTCATCTACCAAAGGTTGAAGCAAAACACTTAGGTTTTTTCCAGGGTGTTCTGGTCCAGGGATGACCATAGCAAGGAATGTATACTCAGGCTTCATACAAACATCAGGGGGAAGATTATAGGGAACCCAAAATACTGGCCAACAAGAGTAAGAGGTTGCATTCAATTTATATGGTGTAAATCCATCAGTTGCAAAACCAAGTCTTACATTCCTAGCATCATCTTTAAATTCTGGGAAGTCAGCATCAAATTGCTTCCATGCCTCTCCATGACATGGATGCAACATTTTACTAGAACTTGCTAGAGGAGTTTCTTTGTGTGAACGCATGAGTTTTGCTGTGCCCTCATGTAGATATAATATTTGTAACCTTTGTGTAATGGGCAGGTAGCGCGACACTTTACGAGGAACCTTATTTGGTCCGTCCTTATAGCGGGAGGTTTCGCATATGTCACACTTATCCTTATCCTCGTTATCTTTGTAGTACAGCATGCAATTTTTTTCACAAACATCAATCTTATGATATGGCCTACCAAGGCCCTCTAGCAATTTTTTAGAACGGTAGAAGTCCTTAGGAATCTTACAGTTAGGGGGGAGGAGTTCATGGAGCAGTTCCATAACATCATCATAACATGCCGCTGAAACATTGTACTGTGATTTAATGGCCAATAGACGAGCAACAGCAGAGAGACTAGAGTGCAAGGTTTGCTCATGTACTAGCTCATCAGCACTAACAACCATCCTATAGAAGGCTTGGGCAAAAGCAGTTGGTGTTTCATCAACTAATGGTGGTTGCTCACCAGCTAAATCAACTAGCATAGAATCCATCCGATCTGTCTCACCAAATCCCTCATTTTCTACCCCGGAACTAATCTCAAGGTTCTGATTTCCTAGCCTTCTCACCATGTGCTGTCCAAGTTTCATAATTTTCCTTGAACCCATTGTGGCACAAATGTACCTCTACCCTAGGCCTTTTATGCCTGAAATAATTCCGGCACATGGAACAAGGGCACTTAATTGTATCAGACTCGACTAATTCAAGGGTTGAGAAGGCATGATCCAAAAACTTATTTGTTTTATCAACCCATTCATTTGATATGCTGCCACGCTTCCAACCACTATATATCCACCCACGATCTGCCATATCTTATTTGCCAACTTGAGCCAGAAGATAGGAGCTAACCAGCTGCTAGCAGAGTCACAGTGGTTGTCAAGATTTTGAGGCCAGCTCACAGACCGCAGACACAACCAAATAAAGCAGCAACAGGCAACCAGATCACAGTGAGGAACCTGTTAAAAATTCAGAAATAACACAAATTGCTTTAGTCAAACAAAATAAAAATTCATATACAGCTAGTAATAATAGAACACTAAAGGACATAATAACAAATTTCTATTCAGCTAGCACACCATAGTGAATCAGAATGCAGAAAATAGAGCAGGAAAAGAAAAGTTAGTCACTGAATATCTAAATTTGCGCAAAATATAGCAGATCACAACAGCTAGCAACCAAAGAGCAGCTAATTCACCACAACAAGGCTAACACAAATGAACATATATGGTAGATATTGATTCGTGTAGGGAGAAAGGAAACCAGGAGGCGTGGCCTGACCTCGCTGTTCGGCAGTGACAGGAGTTCTTCCAGATGGGGTGGCAGAGTTGGTGTCCAGGTTGCTCCTGCTAGATGCCGACTGCTGCAAGTACAAACAAGCCCCGAAGCGAGCAGTCAAAATGGGAGGCAAAACCAAATCAGATGAATCAATCAACAAACAAGTTACAAATTTGATTTCCGATCTAAACAGTGCAAAATCGCTGGGGAAAGAAATCGAAATCGAAGACAGCACCTTAGGGCGTCGGAGGGAGCTGCTGCCTGAGGCTTGGTCGCGCTGCTGGCTGAGGCCGACGGCGTCGTGGATGGGGACAGCGGGCGGCGGCCGCTGCCGGAGGAAGGTGCGGCGGGCGGCAATGGCGAGGCGTGCTAGGCGGCGCCCGGTGCAGGTGGCTCGGCCATAGGGGCTGTGCGGCAGCGGCGCTGGAGACTGGCGGGTGGCAGCGACGCTGGATGGGGGCAGCGGCGGCTCTGGATGTGCGAGGAGAGAATTCGGGGGAGGGGAAAAGATAAATTTCCTCCGTTCGCTCTCTCTGTTGGTGGGCCAGACGGATGGGCGTGCGCGCGCTCCTCCAATTCCTGGGCGCGAAAGACTCGAGGAAAGCGCGCGCGAGTGCTGTTGCTGCGTGCGAAAAGCGCCAGGCAGCTTCCTGACGGTGCCCCGCCGACGGGAGACAACTCTCCAGACGGTTTTGTCACCTGTGCTCTGCTGACGGAGGACGCGGGCCGAGGGGGAAGGTTTGGACCGACGGGAAAGAATGTATCTGGGGGAGTGAGAGCGATGGTTCCGAGGTACCTCCATCTGGCGAGCGAGCGAATGGTAGCGGCTGGTAAGCCCGGCACCGGCGAGGTGGAAGCCATAGTAGCGGCTGGCGGGGTCCTTCTTGTCAGGTCTCCTCCTTACGGGCGCCGTCGCGAGGTAAGCGACGTGCGGAGATGGCAGCGGTGCGCCCAGGCGGCAGTGGAGGCTCCTGAACTCCGGGCTGCGGATCAGGCTCCGGTGGTGCTTTGAGAGCGCCATGCACGCGATCGCCGTTCGGGCGAGCAGGCGCGCCAGGATGGCGCCGACGCTGTCGTCGCAAATGCCGGCGGCTGACGACGCGGTTCCTCTTATTGGGGGTGGTTGGAGCGCCGGCGATCGGCTCAGCGACCTCGTCTTCCGCGGCCGTCCTCTCCATGATCCATCGCACGGTCGATTCGTGGTTTCTCTCTGCAAAGATGAACATAGATCGCGAGGTGGATGGATATCGATCAGGGCATGTCCTCGCTTAATTTACGGCAGGCCAACATGCATGATGCATACCCGTCATACGATTCTAAATTTACTATACTATTCAATTTCATTTTTAATTTGAAGATCCAGAATAATAAACCTGCCACATTGGGCGGGGAACATCTCATGCAAATGGGCAATGCAGATGGCCCAAGAATTTATCTCTCATACGTACTAATAATCTTTTCATAACTTTTATCCTCCTGCTTTTGATCAATATGCTGTTTTTGTCCTTGTCCCGGTGGGTGTTTGGTGCTATTATTATTATTATTATTATTATTATTATCTAGAAATAAAGTTTGTTTCTTGGCTCCCTTGTTTTTCAAAATTCTTATCTCCAATTCTCGATGATAGCCATTAACGTTGTCTTTCTGCCTCAGAGTTTTATCATCGCTATTTTTCTAGCGGTGAATTTATTGTAACGGTATTTCGTGTTTCAGAGTTTTTCTTAACAAAAATAATGTTTTTAGCTAGTACAAGCGATCCTGTTTGCGGGCCCTAGTCAAAATTTCTGATTACTCCATTGATGAGAAATTGAAGGGCCACGTGTGCTACTTCAATTCATCTGCAGTAGGCTGGGGCTGGCCCACAAGTAGTCGCTATCGTTGCTGGCTTCTCTCACTCACGGGACTTCCGTGCCCGCGTATTCATCTGTACAGTGGCCGTGCTGATCGCTGCGGCTCTATTTTGGAGGTGAAGATAAAACAATTAATATTTTTTTATTTGAGCACGTATGCGATCCTGAAAACACTCGCATAAGAAGGCATATTAAAGTTATTTATCGTATTAACTGTCTATAGGTTACATTCTACCTAAGTTATTAATCATTGAAAAGCTGCCTAAACATTTGTTTACGACTTAGGCCATGTTTAGATCCCTCCAAAAGTTACAATTTTTTCACTCTCTCTCCATCACATCAATATTTAGCTGTTTGCATGGAGCATTAAATATAGGTAAAAAATAACTAATTACACAGTTTAGTTGAAAATCACGAGATGAATCTTTTGAGCCTAGTTGGTCTACGATCGGACAATATTTATCAAATAAGACGAAAATGATATTATTTATCGGATTTATTTTTTCCCACGATCTAAACAAGGCCTTAGTCAAAATCTCGGCCAAAAATTCCACCCGCTCTGCCTCTGCTGTGGCGCCCTGGCCGAGATGCTGCCGAGCCTGATTGCTACTTGTAGACTTGCGGTCCAGCCAAGCATCCGAGCACCTCTGCATGCAAAACATCCGTATTTACAATTCAGAATGCACCACTAAGTATCTGAATTTGGTAAAAAGAATGATAGCTTTAAATTAGAGCCTCAATCCATATGCCAGTTGATGAATTGTCTTTTTTAAAAAAGACCACACTGGACTATTGATCATCCCATCTAACTCCCAAGTCCTCAACTTTTATCATTCCCTTCCCCGTCATCAGGATGAACCGTTCTATCAAATCCGTCACAGATTACAAGATTTCTTGTAGATTGAAATTCATATCATAGATATTGAGTTAGTTTTTTTTTTCCCCCAAACAATTTCCTAGTGAACTGATTGTAGAATCTACGGAAAGCCAAAAGCAATGTAATCGAACTATACCTTAAGTGAATTTCAAAGAAATAGTAATATCATCATGTTGCATTCTAGAGTCAAATGAAATCGCTTTGAAGACCAACACTCAACCATCCTCTTTGATCTCCAGAAAAAACTTCCTGAAGACACCAAGTTTCACAATTAAACCCAAATAAATCTAAAGAAGAATGAACAAAGAACATTGAGAATGTAATATCAACACATGAGCTACAGGAAAAGGATACATAGGACCATTACAATTACTATTTTATCATTTTTCTCCAAAGCTATCTGCATTCTGAAAAATGCTAGAATAGTTTTAACACACAATTTATCAATAAAATTTATCGCCAAAGATATTACTACTTTCTTTGAAAAGCAAAAGGATATATTTCTAATGACTAAACATTAGTTTGTATTGAAAATTCGTATGGGTTAAAATTATAGTTCTAGAGAAACTATCATCAATAGCAGGGCTTCACATTCTGTTTGTGTCAGACTAAAGAATCAACTACAGTCTACAGGCAAGCAAAAGACCCGGTTATACATCTCATACCTCCAAGATGCACACAGGATAGGATCTACGCCTCTTCTTAGCAGAATATCATCGAACACTTACGAAGCATATATTAGAGTACAAGGGTGGTGCAGATCCAACACAAGACCAACGGATTCAACCATAGCAAGAAGAGGAAAATTCGGAGAAGAAAGGGAGGATGACAGACGCACACGCCTGCCATGTTCATCTGCAAATTGAAAGAAAAGCAGCATACTTACTACGTCTGGTGTCCGGAGTCGTGTGTCCTGGCATTCTGGCGTCCCATCGTGCGTCCTGCCGGCGTGTAGCGTGGTGGTGGCAGGCGGCGTTGTGGCCTCACGGCTGGCGGGCGGACGACTCGCGGCGTTTGGGTCCGCGGCGGACGGCAACGCGGTGGGCAGATAGATTGCCTCGGGCGTCCTCAAGGATCCCGTCCCTGCGGCGGGCGGATGTCGTCCCCGCGGTGAATGGCAACGCGGATGGCGGACGGACGGCCTCGCGTCGGGCATCCTTGCGGTGGACGTCCCCGCGGGCTCGAACGGGCACGTGGTGGGCGGGCGGCCTCGCGGCTTGGCGGTCTCACGGCGGACGGGCTCCTGGCGGCGTGGACTCCCTGGCCGTCTGGCCCTGGCGATGGACGTCTTCCCATCTTTGCTGAGTCCTGAGGTCCCTCGACTCGGCTGAGGTCACCGCCACCGCTGGAGCGTGGCCGCGCCGGCCCGGGATCCGCCGCCGCCTTCTCCTGACAGTCGCCCCGCCTCATCCTAGAGCTGGAGCCTGGAGCGCCACCGTAGCACCCATCGCCAAACAATCAAACCCTAAGAAAAATATCCCCCATGGATAAGAAAGAAAAAGGGGCTGGGAGGTACAAGGAAACCGGATCCGGCCATCGTCGGCGTGTGGCCTCCGGAGGTAGGGAGCTCGCGGAAGTCGAGGTACGCTGTTTCTATCGCCGAGGGAAAAACGAAGCGATTGGAGCGGAGAAGTTGTTTCACATTTTTCGAAAAAAATAGCATGCTCGAGGAATCGAACCTGCCCACTGTGAGGCGGGGCGCGTGCGCGAGCGAGAGTGGGAAGCGACTCGATTTTTCACTGTATTCGTAATACACGTGTTTTAAGTTGTTGATTTAGAAAGACGGAAGTGATTTGAAGAAGTTTTTAATTTTTAGAAGAGACATAACAATATTATTCTTGCAAACATATCATTCTTACTTGGTGATAAGTCTATTTTCAAATTTGACCGATTATATAAAATACAATACTACTTAGATTTATAGCACATAATAACTATTATTATATTAGTCACTGAATATATTTTTATATTTTTTAAAATCTAATCAAATTTAACAAAGTTTGATCAGCACAAAATCATACGTGACTCTTTTATAGACATGAATACAGAGTGAGGTTATTAGCTGTTATGAAATCAAAGTCAACCAATATGAACATGAGACTTTGATGGTGGCCAATTTATAAGAGGTAAATTTCTAGAAAATTGCTTGGGAGACAACGGTCCAACAAATACAAAAGAAATAAAGAACTCCCTTCCGTGTCTCTTTTTTTTTTGAATTTCTTCCGTGTCTCTACTCAGTTGGGATTGTGTATGCAAAAGAGCTTATTTCTAACATTAGCGACAGCCTTTCGTAAATAGTTACTAGAGGAATTTTAAAAAAAACAAAAGTACTAGTTACTAGAGGAGCCGTCAATGGCACTGACCCCGCACACACGGTGATATGGTTGCTGGGCACTTGATTCCCATTTAGTTTCTGTGTATTATAGATAGAAAAGTACTGAGTCCTTAATTATAATACCTAACAACTAACAACACGACGTGCCGTACAGTTACATCCAGTGCATTCATAATTTTAAGGGAGAAATGGTTGGCGAACACGGCAAAAGTGGCAATTCGAATGCCACACACCTCTACTTTTGAAATTGGCTGAAGGACACTGCGTTTTCGTTTTGTTTGGCCAACAGACACCGCGTCTCTTATTTTATTAATTTCCACTGGACAAGAAGAGAGAAAGACGAGAAAATGCCAGTTTTTCCCTCGTCTCTTTCTTCCTCCTTTCTCTCTCATTTTCTCTCTCCCTATCTTCTTCCCCGTCACGAGCAGGCAGAGCAGGCACGGGGAGGGCGGAGCCGTGCCACCGCGGCTTGGGGAGGGACGGCTCGCGCCGCTGCAGGTCGGAGGAGCTCGCGGGGTTCACCGTCGGGAGGGCCGCCGGGATCCCGTGCCGGGGAGCAGGCCGCCGCGGCGCCTCGCCGTCGAGCAGAGGAGCAAGGCCGCCTCGCCGTCGTCCCGCGATGCAACTAGGCCTCCTGCTGCCGGCCGGTCAAGCAGAGTGAAGAGGGAGAGGGCCGCCAGACACTGAGGGAGCCTAGTGGAGGCGAAATTGGGCTCCCGCCCCCCTTGGTCCGGTAGAAATTTACAGGGCCTGCCTTCAGACTGAAAGTTCAAACAGGGCTATAGAGTTTGTAAGCACGGAGGGAAACACCGCGATTGGCTCGCTGCTCGCATCTCTGCGAGTGTTCTGCGCGCTGATGCGCCGCGGGCCTGCGGCCAGCGGCTGAGTTGCCCCCCCTCCAATTTACTTCACGCTCCGCCACTGACGCCGGAGGAGAGAAGGGAGCTCCACCGCCGGAGGAGAGAACGGAGCTCCGCCCGAGCTCGATTCGCGCCTCCATCCTCCATGGCCGCACTGCCTCCATCTCGGGCGCAGCGGGCTCCCACGGCCCGCCCGCCCGCTCGCAGAGGAGCCCGTCCCCCGAAGAGACGCCGCGAAGCTGTCCATCAGGGACGATCAAGGCCGCTGCCGCGAAGCCGTCCGTCGGGGAGGACCCAAGCCGCCGCTGCGAAGCCGTCCGTCCGGAGAGGGAGAGAGTAAAAAAGAAAAGAAGGGAGGAAGAAGAAAGAGACGAGGGCAAAACTAGTATTTTCCCACCTTTCTCTCTCCTCATCCGGTGGAAATTAATAAAATAAGGAGCGCGGTGTCCGTTGGCCAAACAAAGTGAAACTGCAATATCTCTCAGCCAATTTCGAAAGTGGAGGTGTGTGATAACCGAATTGCCACTTTTTGCCGTGTCCACCGACCAATTCTCCCTAATTTTAATACTTTCTCGGCGTATGAATCAAGAGTCAAACTTTATAATCTTTTTGAGCTTTGATAAATAACTTAAGCAATCATTTTTAATTATTGTAATGCAAATTTGATATAACTAGATTTGTAATCACCTATACTTTCCGACAATTGTAACTAAAATAATATAAAATGAAGGATCAATGTGTAATTTACAAGGCCTAGTTTAAAATGAAATGGAGGAGTAGAGTAGATCCGGTTGTTATTGTAGTTTATGGTTAAGGTATAAGTAGGGCATACAATGTTAATTATTATTTTTTGAAGAACTTTGAGAGTCCGTTTTTTTACCTAGTACTCCTACAACATCTTGTGGGGGATTAAACACGAGCTCCGTTGAAGGACTGATTAAGATTATGATAGTATGACGATGTCCAATGTGAATTGATAAAACCTTTATGCAGTACATAGACATTCATATAAGATGTTTTTTGAAGCATAAGAAGTAGATAAGACAATCCACGCCCCAATTTTATGAGTACATAGTTGTTCTGTGAGGGAAATACTTTTCTTGTCCCGCTGAGCACGAGCCCCGAAGCAGTGGAGAGCGGGGCACCCGTGACCTCTTGAGCGTCAGCGTCGCCGTCTTCCTACCTGTCTTTGCCCCCGTGGCCCCGTCGTCCCCTGTCCGTGTGAACCCACGCGGCCACGGCAAAGCAGAGAGTGGTGAGCAGAGCAACCACCACCCCTCCTGTCTGCTGTCTCTTGTTCCCTTTCCTCTCTGCTATCCGCCTCCAGTCTCCACGCACGCAGCCACCAAGAGACAAGGGAGCGGTTGCCTGGCGTTGATCTCCCTTTTTCTCGATTCCAATCCAATTAAGCGCAGTGTTTTGGCGTTCGATGATTGCGCAATCGAGCAGCGGCGCGGGGAGGCAACACCGAGACGCTCCACCGGAAAGGGAGCGACTTTACAGGCGGGCCGCGCCTTTCCCTTGAATCTCGCCGCGCCGCGCCACCTTTCGTTTTCCCGCCCGCCCCTTGCGACCTTTGCAATTGCAACCGCAGCGAGCCAGCGGAGTCTGAGGTCTCTCTCTGACGCGGCGCTAGCTCGTGGTGGCGGAGGAGGAGGAGGAGCAAGCAGAGGAGACCAAGAGGGCCGAGGGACTGGACGAAGCGCGTGCGCGCAGCCCGCGCTCTGTCCGTCCAGCGGCGACGGCGAGATGGAGGAGGCGGCCGCCGACCCGGTGAGTTGTGCTGACCACCCACCTTCTCCCGTTTCATCAGTGCTTGTCCTGGCCACCACACCACGGTTCTGCGCAGCAGCCAGCGATGGATTCGCTCCTCGTTGTCTTGTTGTTAGAATATTTTTCGGCTTCCTTCTGGATTTGCTGCGGTTGGAGCAGAGGAATGTGTACAAGTGGTCCAGTTCATCCATTAGTTCCTGCGCTGGCTCCGTTCCATTCCATGCGCTGGCCGTGGTCCACAGCCGCTTGGGGTTGGGGTTGGGGATGCTCAATTACCGTAACCGCTGGTCAGTGTTGGATCGGAGGTGAAGTCGCAATTGCTTAAAATAGGAGACAATTTTGTGTGTGCCTCTCGCTACTTGTGGCGGCAAGTTACTGTAGCCTGTAGGACGCTGGGCGTATATTTGGTCAGCGATGTTTGTTTTTGGTTGAAAAATCTCACCTTTTTAATTTTGATTGCAAACTCCACACGGTTTCGAACAACAATTCTGCAACTTTTCTGCATGTATTATTATTAGGTCTGCTAGCAGCTACTTTCCTTGTCATTTCCGTAGTAGGAGAATCGTTGTTTCCGACAGTTATGTGTGATTTTCTTTGAACTTGGAAGGATGAATAACTGCACTCTGCATTACTTATTACTGCTATATTCTTGGTACTTTGGGAAATCGACCTACACTAGTTAGACTAGCTCATCTGGTTATTTCTTTTTTTTTTAACAGTTGGAGTATGAGCTGCAGAGAGAGATCTCTGACATCTTGATTGAGAACTACGTTTGCAGTCTGCGCCACGAATTTGAGACGAAGTTATGGGAGCATCAGAACTGCATCAGCACTATGAACAAGAATTGGGCAGAAAAGGCTTCTGAGATCACGGTGCTGCGCGATGAGCTTCACAGTGTTTTGAGTGTTATAGTAGCTTCCGAACCTGGTACTCATCATCCTCACCAGACCCACGGTATTCTAGAAGACCAGATCATTGCGAAGATGAAAGATGATAGTGAGCCTCTGGTAACAGAGAAATCTTTAGAGTCAAGTGAGGTTACGCTTGAGATCCCAGATTTTTCCCTCCTGAAGCACATGCCCACTGAAGAAATCACAAATTTTCTCAAGACGGAATGGCTAAAGCTGCGGAGACAGCATGAGTCCGAGCTTCATGAGAAGACAGAGGAGCTGTTCAGGGTGAAAAGGGAACACGCAAAAGAGAAAGCTTCGTTGCCTCTTAAGAAAGAGAGAGAGCTTGAGTTCATAAAGTCGAAGTTGCTCCAGATCATTTCCAAGCTGGGTGAGATAACCTCGAGGAAAGAAAATTCTTGTTTTGACGGTAATGAGAATGAGGAGAAGCGCAGATTGAAGGACAGGATCGGTATGCTACTACATGACAATAATCGTCTCCGAGGTCTGCTAGCTGATAAAAAACAGGAGGTTAAGCACCTCACTTTGCAAGTATCATATTCAAATAGCAAAATAACCCAGTATCCGCTTTCATCAGAGGCAAAACTGTTGAATAATTGTGAGAAGCTTAGGGCTGAACTTGAAGATTTAAAGGTTGAGAGGCACTTGAACAGTTTAGTGGATTCGTCTATATTCAAGGAGGTTTTTGATAATTATGAGAACGAGGGATCATTCATCAAAGAGTTGCTTGATGAAAAAGAAGACCAGCTAAGTATTATATATGAAGATAGACAAAAGCTCAAGTATGAAAATAGCCAACTTGTATCGATTGCAGAGTCAATTATGCAGCACCATGACCAATTCAACTTGGTTAATGATGAGCTTATGATGTTTAAGGAGAAAGTGTGCGAACAAGAACTGCTGATATTGGAGTCAAAGGGCGAATATAGCTCCATGAAAAGGTGTTTGTATGAGGCTATGCAAGAAATACAAGTATGCAAGCAAGAAATACTTGGGCTGACTGAAAACTTAACTTCTATGGCTATTGCTTTGAAGGAAGCCAAGGAACAGAATGCCTCACTTGACGCCACAATCCGTGAAATGAAGAAAACACCAGCACAAAGTATTGGCAGTCATTTGGGTCGAACTGGGAAATTTGATCTCGCCAGTACGGAGAAGTTGTCAAAAACATATGCTGACTTTGAAAGCAGATTAGTAGAAATTCTGAAAAGAAATGAAACCAGGTATGAAAGTTAACTTATATTCTTTCTCATTTCTCTGCAGTTGCTTATTTAATATAGAACCACACTTGCTCAGCTAGGGTCGTTTACTCTTTTGAGTTTTGACAAGAGCATCCTGACACTCCTTGTATTTTAGTCATATGCATGTTAGTGCAAAGTAGCAACCTGGTCATATCTTTTCTGTACTTCAGTATATTATTCAAACTCGTTCATTTTCTTTTCTTAAAAAAAATATGTGCAGGTTGACTAGTCTAGTTTGTCAGTTTAGCCCACTGGTGCAGCAAGTTGGTGTCTTAAGGAAAAAAGAATTCTGGTATAAGCAAATACTTGAGATTAAATGCTCAAATCTTCGGAAAGCAGAAGCAGAGGTTAGTCTTGTTTTAAACATTCTTCTTTGTTAAGATGCTACTGCTAGGCTTGTTAAAGCGACCCAAAGTGATGGTTTAGCAAGGAATGTCTGTCATTAATGACCTATCCATTTCTCTTAAATAAAAATTGTTTGTGGCGTTAAACAACCCTATTATGTTAGTTTCTTTTCCATGTAATAAGAGCATCCGATTTATTTTCTTATTCTAATTCAGGTTGATATACTTGGTGATGAGGTTGACACCCTTCTAAGTGTTCTGGGAAAAATCTATATCGCGCTTGATCATTATTCTCCAGTTTTGAAGCATTACCCTGGGGTAAGATATAAATACTCCATAAAAGAATATGATTCGCGCTCTTGAGATTTAGACAGGGCATAACCTTTTCTGCTATGTTTCCAGGTTACAGAGATTTTGATGCTTGTGCAGAAGGTTCTGAAAGGAGAAAGCATCTAACACCGAGCCACTATTGGAAAATCTTGAAAAATTTCATGTTCAATTGTCGATACAAACAGTTGCGCAAGGCCCTAAGAAGAGTTAGATGAACGTGCTGTGGGAGAATATTTACACGTGCTTACAGCAAAGAAAACTTACTTGCAGTGTTTTGTGCAGTCAAAGTAGCCATGACTCCAATTCAAAGTATACGTAGCCATTACTGTTGAATTTGTAGAGTAACCAGATTTCAGCCTTGCTAGCTTCATTTATATTAGTGTGCAGTTGTAGTCGAGTTCAAACTAGAAATTCAAAAGGTTGGTTCAAGGATAGTAGCTTTACATAGATGTGTTGGGGTTGTATAAATGTGTATGTTACGGTTGTAGGTTTAGGTTGCACGCTGATGATGCTTGGTGATAATTATTTCAAGGAGCAGCATAGCTTCTTGTAGTCATATGGAGTATTGTATGCTTGTAGTGGGTAGGGCAAAATGAATTTGTAAAAGTTGCTGTCCATTCGTTTCAGTTAACATGTACATAAAGATTCTTTGTTTGATGGAAGGAGTTGTTGACACGAACATGCGTTGACTCATATACATTGCAAATGTCTATAGTATCATGCATGTTCCTTCTCTGCTAAGATCGTTCGCTTGACTGGAGAAGTGTTAAAGAAATGGTTTTGACCCCTTAAAATCAAATGGGCAAATGTGACAACATTTTTTAATATCTTTGGGCCTTCAATATACAAATTTCTCTTACCACTAACACTAACCGCAATTTACAAAAATGATTGAAAATTTTGACTTGTCGGATCAAATTATTAGTGTCGCTTTTCTCACAAATGCACAAAAATAATTACATATAATATGGGTGATCTTTATTAGTAGTCACATGATTTTTATTTTAATTCTTTTTCATCAAAACAACAATAATGATTGCCAAGCCATCACCAGGGTTGGTAAAGGCCAAGAAGTAATAATTTTAAATTTAAATTTAAATATGGAAAACAAAAAGGGAAAACATATATAAGATAATTGGCATGATAGATATTTCGTGTTTTTCAAAATTATTAAGAAGCCAAGTGCCAGTTCACTACACTTCTGCCATCTGCCACTCCACCGGCCACACTTTTCTTCTCCTGGAGGGACGGACACTACGCGCTCGAGCAACGAATCCGCCCCCCGCTTCGCTTCTGGGTACCGATTTCTTCATCCATCCGCCCTCTTTTTCGACCCGCTTCGATTTCTCGGAATCTCCCAGTTCGTGCGGTCCCTCTCCGCATAGCAAAGAGACGGTCCGTGCTGGTGGTTCCCCCCTCTTTCTGTCGAGTTTGCCGCGTGCATTTTTTTTCTTGGTGATGGGTGTATGATGGTGCCAGATCGAATGGCCGTCAGAGGGGATCGCTGCCGCACTGTCAGCAGGCGGGCAGGTGCTAGGTGGGACTACTCTGTAGTTTAGCCTGATTGATTTCACTTGGATTCAATCGCTCCAGTTTAGGCGAAAGAGGAAGAGTATTACACAAATGAAAAATATGTTCTTTGGGCGCCATCGAAGGATCTGGTAATTGTACAGGTTTATCAGGAAATTTGTTTTTTTTTCTTAGGGACGAAATTATGTTTCTGTTCGCGTCTGTGTTCTTGACTTGCGGGGATTGATGATCACTTGGGAGCTTATGATTTTAGGCGGCTTTCTTTGGTTTGTATTTGTACATGGAGCATTGTAGTGGTAAGTGTCTACGGTTTACCTTTACCACTCTTTCTCATGCTATCGGTTTGGGTGAATGAGAATGTGTGCAGACATCATATTATTCGATATCGTGAAAAGCATATTCAGAATTACATGCTTTTTGCATGCTCTAGAGTTTAAGAATTCAAATGTCAGGAGACTGTGTTGTTATGTTGGCATCAGTCATGTGTGTACATAGTCTGACATGCTCATCTGTTATTTGTCATGGCGTCCTTTTTACTAGAACAATGCATATGTATTATTCAGTTTGCACAAGGCTGGAAATACAGTTTTGCAGAGACTTCAAAGCACCAAGTGTGAACCAATAAACAGAGAAACGTACTTGCTTATTGATTTGAATAGCATTTCTAGTGTGTGACACGATATTTAGGCATATTATGATATATGTCCTCCATAGATAAAACATGTTGGAAGATTACTCTCAGCCTCTAATTATGTTTTCTATCTCTATCTCGACATCTGCTAAGATTTTGACCTGTATATTGAATATTGCTCCTTTCAGATCGTCCAGCAAAAGATTGCATTTTACAATCCAAGCTTCTTTGGGAAGCCCCTGAAGAAAAACCAAGTTGGACTTGCAAAGGTGGATAGCTGGTCCAGTAGGCCTGGCTTTAGAAGATCAACCATGGCTCCAAGGATAGGATCCTGTACTACACAATGGAGGGGAAGACAGTGTGCCCAGTGCTTTCCTAAGTTTCTACTTGCATCTCCTTCTTTTCATGGTGGTCGTGGTGCCCTCCCATCTGCAGGGGGACATCCTTCCGATTTGACCTACCTTGCTGGTGGTGGTGCTGCTGAAGCCTGAATTAGGATTGTTAGTATTGTAGATATTCAGATAGTATTAAATAAACTATGCATCATAACTATGGTGTCGGCCACCAAGGTAGAAGGTGAATATTTCTTTCTGAGCAAGAACTCTCATCTGGATCAATCCGAAGATGAACAATAGCTGCTTTCAAATGGTTCTATACTTTTATCTCATTTATCACTAATTTGCCTTTTTTAACCTGTTCTTCTATGTAGTAAAATTCTCTATTACACATGATTTGGATCAATTAGTCATGTTACAGTTTCAGTTCATAATATGTGCCTGGTTGATTCGTGAATAGGTTGGTTTGGAGAAGACATTAAAACACGTACACAATTTTGTATAACCAAATCAGTTATTCTTGCTGGTATTTGCAGTTAGAATAACAAGTATATATTCAGGGTTTTTTTTTGTGATGCTAGTCTTAACTCTTTGCATCTTCAGATGTGAAGATACATCTATATCAATTCGGTGCAGGACACAGAAAACTTAAAAGCTTTGCATGCTTTGAACAGGATGACCCAAGTTTGCTTGATATGATCCTTCTTTCTCAGGTTTTGTAATCTCAAGAGTTGCATAATTTTGTGAATTTTCAAAGCAATGTTTTAATCAGTGATTTCTTTGCGCCAGTGGGATAATTTTGCTTTGAAGGGCCATTTGGAGTATGATGTTACTGCTTGCTAACTTAAGGTTATCTATTTTTTTTCCATGTCTTCCATTGTTAGTGAACTCCTTAAATGTTGTCTGTTTGTTCACGTCAGTTTACAGTATGCAACATCAAGTTGCTTTCTAACATGTGCTGATAGTTAACACTTTCTGCATGTACAACATCTTGCTCATCCCAGCACCCACCCCAGACGCAGAATAGCAGTGTTCTGGTCAGTGGTCATCAACATAGTGCATGGTAGCAGCCTAATATTCTGTAACTCTGCCAGACATTCACTCCCCCCATATGTTGGAATTATCTTTCTCTGCTTATGCTTGTAATGTCATTGCAGCTTTACATTATCTATGGTGGTGTCTGCTAATAGAGATTATCCTTCACATATTTTTATAAGCAATAAGGCACATAAATTGGCATCTAAGGACAAAATCTTGACTAGATGGCCTATTTGAGAGTCCTCTACTCTGGTAAACCAAGAATTAGCTATGTTTGTAAGCCAGTTGAGTTTGTGGCTGGATAGGAGGGGAAAGGGTGTGTTGGCTGTCAGGAGTTTGCATGAAATTTAAATGGTAATAATATGTTTCCCTGTCAAAAAATATGACTGTTCCATCGACCCTATTTACAATACGGTGGCCTTAAGTTTGTTTGGAATCATCAAATTTGAACTTCTGTATAGGTCATTGGA
Source organism: Bothriochloa decipiens (assembly GCA_023333625.1). Taxonomy (NCBI): domain Eukaryota; kingdom Viridiplantae; phylum Streptophyta; class Magnoliopsida; order Poales; family Poaceae; genus Bothriochloa; species Bothriochloa decipiens. The sequence goes on from CM041646.1 coordinate 5,885,157, forward strand.
GGTGGAATGAATTTTGTGGGTCAGCTGAACAATAAATGGAATCCATTTTCACTGAAGGAATATGGCAAGTTCTTTGAGTCCTTTGCATGCTTGAAATCAAATAGTATGAAGAGTTATGATGGATTGCTCCTGGGCATCGCGCAAGGAGAAAATGATAGACCTGAGGTTGCTCCTTCAGCATCACCACTGAAGGATGGGCTACTTGTGATTGCAAATGTATGTTCCAGTATTGCTACGAGTATCGGCCTACCCTCCCTTGCTCCATGGTAGTTGGTATCTGCATTTTGCTTGTTCCCTTCTGATGGACATTTTTTCTCCCTGAAGCCATATCCGGTTGAGTGTGGTCATATCTTCTTGGTCCCAAGTGCAATAAATCAATTATCTTGCTATTGGGACGAAAGGATGATTGGACTGGCTACAAAGATTTCCTCTGAAGTAAATAATGAAGCATTCAGGGTTTTCGTTGACAGCGGAACATCAGTAGTGTCAGGTCACATGATTTTTCAGTAATTTCTACCTATTTCCAGTGCCTATCCTCCAACTTATTTCATCTAAATGTTTTGAGGTAATTGTTGTTCTATTTGGCAGTATAAACTCACCAGTTATCATTAAACCATTGTGAAGCAGCTTATACCACAATGAGTCGTTACAATGTCTTCCTTTTGTTGCTTCTATTATTATTATTTTTTGGCCATGTGTAAAGTTCATAAATCATAAGGCAGATTGGGCATATATTTGAGCAATGGTTCTAATATTCTATTATTATAATAAACTGTAGTAAGATTTGTTGAGACGGCAGAATCACCTGTTTAGTTTCTTGCAGTAGATGGTTGAGGAGAATCCAATGTCATGTTTCGTCTAATCTTGCAGGCATGTTACTTTGCAATCCCTTTACCAGTGGAGTCTGCCTCCACTTTCATGGTATATGATGGAAATGGAAAGGCCAGATCAGACATTATTGTGTCTGAAACAGTTGACTACCCCATAAAAGCTCTCGTGTTCACCAGCACCAACCTAAAAGCACTTGTCAGTGTTATCAGTGAAATATCCGTTTCTTTCCATGACAATGCTACTTCATACAGCCTGCTGATTTCCAACAACGCCACAAAGTTTTTCTTGTATCCACAGATAAAATCTATTAAACCTTTTATTCCATGTTTAGACAATTTTATTTCAGCAACCATGGAATGGAAACACGTGAATATCTAATACTTGGTTTACAAGGTGAAAAATCTGGTTACTGGCTGCTGTCTGTCTGCTTGGGAGTGTGGCGATACTTTGTTTACCGCACCAAGTTTGGTTTTGATAATGCTTTTGAGACTGAAATCTCCAATAGAATGAGCTCTGTTTCACTTGAGAATAGCACCTTCGAAGATCTGAAACATCTTTGTTGTACTAGTGCAGATGATATTGTTATGTAAGCTCATGAAGAATGTTACTGCATGATAAATGGTGTCTGTGAACCGCTTCATATGTTTTATAAGTTTAGCTGGTTGTCCATATATAGTGTGGAAACTATGTCTTAACATTCAGATTGATCAATAAGGTTTGCTGTTTTTAACATGGATCAATTGCGAAATTGTGTTGCACTTTTCTGACTGCAGGGGACTCAGCAATCCGGATTTACTCGCAATGTTTTTTCCAACAGGTTTTGCTTGATTACAGACATTGTTGCAAATGCGCATGCTCTCATCAAACACAGAAAAAGTGTAGATCTGGCCCTCCCATTGAACCATAAAAAAGGTAAAGTTTAAACATCGATTCTACTTACTGCTATATACTCATATGCTTTAAACCACCACTGTGATTGCGCAACAGTAGTGCACGGAGCAATATATCTCACTAGATGGAAATTGAATGGAAATCCATAAGTATTTGGCAAAAGGATTTATTGATTCATTCAAAGATCTCAGTAGTCACAACAGATCACAAACTTGCTCCTATTCATCAGCAAGTCATCATTACAGCTGAAAATGGCAGTCAATGAATGTGTTCAGTCCATTCTTTGGTGCAGAAGCAGAAGGACCTGGAGATGAGGAAGCCACACTTCCCCCTGGTAGCGGCCTCGTTGATGCATTGCTTGTTGCATGTTTTGCTGCTACACAAGAGCAACATTCTGTATGTATTGCTTAGCCACTTGTCGCACGCCTCCTTATTCCCACAGCCTGCAAAAGAAAGCAAAAGTATTACTAAAATAAAAAAGTACCATTTTACCATCAAGAGTTACAACTTATTAATTTCATTTGTTACCAAGAACGAATCAGATAGCTTGAAAGCAATTATTCTTGTTCTTCGCTTGGAACAATTAATCCTGTTCTATTACAATGGAGCGTGAAGCCTTGGATGTGCCATAAAAATTTAGTCTAAGGATGGACATACTTGGATCCAAGACGAGTGTCATGATAAGCAGGCTGAGGCACAATGCTGATGTCACTGTCAGAGCTGCCATATCTAGAAGAAATCTTCTAGGTATCTGCGTAATCTATGAAATTTCTTCTTATAGCCTGAAGACCAGGCTCTCCATTTGTCCCCAAGGTAAAGAGAGAACAAATAAAAGGGAGGGTTGATGATATGAAGCTATCCTCAACATGGAATGCATTTCGAAATCTGAGAAACTTCAGTTAGCACCAGTTTGTAGGAAACCTCATGATGCTTACTCCACACATGGAGCTTCAGACAAAGCTGATGTGTCACATGGGACAAAGATGCTGCCATGTACAAGATCATTCCATTCAGTATCGCTTGGCAGTTGGCACACATAAAAAAGTATGGAAAATATAGGCACAAGACAAGGGAAACAAAAGACTTACGTGAGGGAGAGAGGCAACTCTTGTCATTCACTTGTTGAGAGCTCAGATTTGCATGCTGATAATTCAATGATTGATGATCAGTGGATGTACATATCATGATTTGCTGTTGCATTATTATCAAGGTCACAATGTAACTTGGTTGGTAAAATTGTCGTCTCGAAGCATCACTCGTGTATGGGTATGGCAACGAGTATTGCATATGCATCTGGACACAAATCTGGCCTCCTTTCAGTTGATTAAATCAGCATCTCAGTTGACACGTTGTTGAATTCTTCTAGCACGAGAAGGCTCCATAGCTGTGGAAGAAACCAAATTTACAGAAATCATAGAAAGAGATTCTAATTGTTTTTCTGATCTTTGGCCTTACCTTCGAAGCAGCATAGAAAACTGCTTTCAATCTCTCCAGTAGGCATCTATTCCACTTCTACACCAAAGGAACACCGTTACATGTCGCAGGAGCCCATGGAAGCTGCACTCATCTCTGCCTCCACAGACCACCATCAGAAAAAAGGATCCTACACCAACCCAAGCTCATTAACGGTTGAGCAGCAGCATCCACCAAATCATTTCCACTCCTTCAGTAATATTTAAGAATATACCTTCATAACCAAGTTGCAGGTAAAAAGTTTCACAAGTGTTTAGTTATTCATTCTTCATCAATTTTTTTACAGTTTTTGTTTGATACTTACTGGAGAAAAATATTCTGCTTTCAGAATTGCTTCTGCTATCTATTTTGGTCCTAGGACCGGTGTGGTTGGCCCTAGGGGTGCTATGTGTACATAAAAAAAACTCTTTTCTATACTTAATTGACCGGCAGAGCTCCTGCCATTTCTTTCAAGAAAAAAAAGGAATTGTGTCTGCTAACTGGAAATTTAGTGATCAAATCTGTATGTGTTTTCACTTGTTCATAAAAAGAATTGTTGGCTGCCCACCTTTGAGCCTTGTAGAGATTGAGATGCTGAAAAAGCAGATAATTTGAATTCTAGCATAGTACTCCCTCCGTTCCAAATTGTAGTTCGTTTGACTTTTTTAACATCAACTTTGACCACTCGTCTTATTTAAAAAATTTATACAAATATGATTAAATTTAAGTCATTATTAAAGGTTTTTTGTTAGTAAAGCAAGCCACAGCAAAAGAAATGATATTTGCCATAAATTTTTAAATAAGATGAGTGATCAAATTTAAGGTCAAAAAAGTCAAATGAACTATAATTTGGAACGGACTAGTACAACAACTTTCATATTATCTTGTGCTTTATTCAGTGAGACTTGGATTGTTTTTTGCCATTCCATTAAAAAGAAAAGCATTGACATATTATTATTTTGGTTAATAAGTGGCTCCAATGGAGATCCTTTTCAAAGCAAATAGTAGCAGGACAATACACATACAGATTGCCTGCAAGTAGTGAGGAACACATGTTATTATTATTTTGTCAGTGTGTTCACCTTTTTCTACCTAATAAAAATTGGATTGCCTGAAAGTAGTGAGGAACACACAGACAATACACACAGTCAGTTAAGCAATTTGACAGGTGCATCTAAGTAGAATAGAAATTGCCACATTGGAGCAACAGATCAGACCTATGTTCAGAAAAAAATAAGAATAGTATAGTTCAGAACTATCAAATATTAGAGCTAAGAACCAATAAGAAGTTTCAGAGTTAAAAAGAAAAGCCATGCATTTTTTTATGCAGCAGTACCTAAGGCCAGGTTTTACGAGTGTTACTATAACTGCTAGGTCACATGAGAATCAAAGCTAACCTCTACCTACAGAGCTTACTTTTTCAAATGTGTTTTTTTTTTTTGGAACAAACGCTTCATTACTCAAATAGAGTCATTACAAGCTGAAAGCAGGCAACCCTGCAAGAAGCTAGGAGGATCAGACCATACATACGTCTGCATAGAGGAAGAAGCATGCTGCGCGCAGATATGAGCCGCATAGTTTGTCAGTCTACTAACATGGAGAATTTCAAAAGAAGTAAAGACCGACACTAGCTCCTGCACATCGTCAATGATTGCAGCAATTTCTGAACGTTGGTTCCTTCTATTTTGCCATAGCGAAACCAGCTCCATGGAATCAGATTCAACAACTATCTTCTCCTGCGTACCTTCTGGTATTAGCTGCAGTCCGTCCCTGAGTGCCTCTGCTTCCGCCAGAAGAGCTGAACCTATCGAGTTCATCCAGCGAGCTGAAGCTGCTCGAAAGCATCCATCGCTGCCCCGTAGCACGGCCCCGTCGCGCCCGTGTAGGACTCTTGGGAAAAGGCCCCATCTGTATTTAGCTTCAAGGTGTCTTGCTCCGGTGGCAGCCATCTCACTGCTTGATGCATCTCCTTGTTGCTGCTGATGGGAGTGGAGAGCTCAGCACATGCCTCCAGAGCCCATTCCACTGCTATGCCTGGATCAATGGGAACTTTACCATGTCTTCGGTCATTCCGGCTAAGTCACAACGACCACATTCCACAAAGGATTACAGCTCTGTCATTCTCCTTGCAGAAACAATTCTCGAGCAAGTCCCTTGTCCATGTTCTTGGGCATAATCGGGGAAGTTTGATGCCCGTAAGAGACCGAAACTTTTCCCAGAAAATTATAGCAAAAGTGCACTGTGTGAGGGCTTGAAAGGTCGTTTCATCTTCCTTTCGGCAGAACTCACACGTCCCTACCGGATCAATGTGCTTCCGATGGAGATTTGCTCGACAAGGGATAAAATCATGGGAAACTTCCACCAGAATACTCTCACCTTTGGTGGAATTTTGCATTCCAGAGTTTAAGCCAATGGGGATCATTGTTAGCAGCTGAGTGCGCAGCCCGGCATTCCCCATGATATTTTTCTTGAGTTTCCTGTTCCAGCAGCATCCGATAGGCCGAGCGAACAGAGTACAGGCCATGTCGTTCCCCAGACCATGCCCAGGAGTCACTCTGTCGCCGCCCCAAAGGTATCCTTCGCACTGTCTGTTCATCCACATGCAATAAATTTTGTTCTAGTGCCATTTCGTCCCAACTCCTACCATCTGCTGACAGAAGATCACAAACCCGAATTGCTGATGCAGTTGGTTTTGGACAAAACGGTCTTAAGCCAATGGCTCCCGGGATCCAGCGATCCTGCCACACATTGGTTGTCTCCCCAACACCAATTCTTCTCACCAGACCACAGTGCAAGGCTTTTCTTCCAGCCAATATAGCTCTCCAAGTGTGCGAGGAATTCCGTTTAGTCCTAGCTGTGAAAAAATCTCCATTATGGAAATATTTCCCTTTGATGACCCGAGCACAAAGTGAATCCGGGGATGTCATAAGCCACCAGCCCTGTTTTCCAAGCATTGCCACATTAAAAATTTTCATATCTCTGAATCCCATACCACCTCGGCATTTTGGTAGCGTAAGGTCCTGTCAACGTCTCCAGTGTATGGCTCGGCTGTCCACTGCTCCCCCCCCACCAGTAATTGGAGGTGGCCGAGGTGATTTTCTTTCGAGTTCTGGGTGACAGGAGGAAGCAGTTCATCGGGTATACAGCCGTTGCTTGCGCAACCGACTTGATCAGCACCTCTTTAGCTGCACCACTTAGCAGTTTTTCACTCCATCCGCCCATCAGACCTAGAATCTTCGCTGGAATTGGCTCAAACGCCTCTGTAGTACTCTGCCCAACCGCTGTGGGTAGGCCAAGATATTTTTCACACAATGCCTTTGTACCAATGCCAGTAGATTGTTTCATCTCTGCTTTCATAGCATCGTCACAGTTAGCACTAAAGAAAATGGCCGACTTTGAAGTATTCACCATTTGACCTGAGCCTTCCTGGTAGGAACGAAGGATGTGAGGCGCAGCCCACCTCGTTCACTGGCCTGAGTGAAGACTAAACAGTCATCTGCGAACAAGAGATGGGAAACCCAAGGTGCATGGACTCCCACCCGAATACCTTTCGCCAAGAACTGTGGCCCTGAGAATTTTAACATACAAGACAGGCCTTCAGCACATACAAGAAACAAGTAAAGAGAAATTGGGTCGCCTTGTCTAATTCCACGTGTGGGTGAGAATATACTTGACAGGCTCCCATTCACCCTCACTGAAAATCTTACTGACTCCACACATGTCATAATCATATTCACCAGAGCCTCTCGGAAGCCCAGCTTGATCATGATGCTGCGAAGATAATTCCATTCAACCCTGTCATATGCTTTTGCCATATCTAGCTTGACCGCACAAGCACCTGTCTTACCCTTTTTCTTTTTCAGATAATGAATATTTTCATACGCCACTAGAACATTATCAGTGATCAAACGGCCCGGCACAAACGCCGATTGCTCTTCGGAGATGATGTCATCCAAAACCAGCCTAAGTTGGTTTGCAATCACCTTCAAGCAAATTTTGTAGAGGACATTGCACAGTGCAATTGGCCATTGCGGATTTTTCACCTTAGGAATTAACACAAGAACTGTGGAATTAACCACTTCTGGCATGTCACCTCCATTCAGGAATTCAAGAGTTGCCCTGCAAATATCATCTCCAAGTAAACTCCAGTGCCGTTGGAAGAATCCTGCCGTGAAGCCATCTGGCCCCGGAGCTTTATTTTGCTTCATCATGAACAGAGCGGACTTGATTTCCTTCTCTGTATAAGGCGCACACAGCAGTTCATTGTGGAGATCAGTTACCTTTGTAGGGACAACGCACCACCTCCTCTGGCTGAGTGTTTTCTTGTGCCGAGAAAAGATGGTGGTTGTTACGTTAGAGGACTAGAAGTAGAGCCAATCATTTTTTTCTCAGATCCAAGAGACTTCGTGGCTTTTGTAAGAGTGCAGACCATTGACTAGAAAAAAGACCATATAGCAGCATTCATACTTCAATAAATCTTCTGAGATTCAGAGCAGCAAGGCAGGAGTACATTAAACATATTCACCTGATTGAAAACATATTTAGGTTATTGTTACACACGAAACAGAAGGCATTAATAATAAGTGCATAAATAAGTGGATCAAGCATCAAATAAGCAACTAAGCAACACTCTGAACATGTAAATAGTTGTATGATAGGATATGAGACTAGTAGAGAGGTGGTTTCACAGGAACTTACCAGTTTGATGTATATGTTGGAACAGAGAGATTCATACTTTATTAAAATTTAAAATTGTGAATAGATAGAGAGAGAATCCAGAGGACAGAATAATACACAATATGAAGAAATGCCCTGCACAGCAGTTGAAAACAAGTGGGCTGTCCTGAAGAAAACAGTAATTTCAGGACAAACAAATCAAACAAAGAATGACTGGAGAGTTTATGGGGTCAGGGAGAAACAAGAGAAATTGGTGGGTGGGGAGTTCCACCTCTTTATTACCTTGTGTTAATCAGGCACTGACTATTGGAATGATTCCTATCAACTTGCAGCACTGAATCCTCAGCTCATCACTTTTGCTATCACAGACATCTAATTCTCGCAGTGAACTTGGAAGGTCATCCACCTCGGGCAGCAACTGAAAGGCTGGGCAGTTTCTGATAACTAATTTTTGTAGTGAATCTGGGAGGCAGTCCTTGGGTAGTGATCGGATTTCTGGACATTCATTGATTTCCAACTCCTGCAATGAACTTAGATGGGCGTCCTCGGGCAGCATCTGGATGGTTCGGCATCTGCTGATCACTAATTTTTGCAGTCAACCTGGGAGGGCATCCTCAGGCGGCATCTGGATTGCTTCACACTCCAGGATACCTAGTCTCTTGAGTCTTGGAAGTAAACGTAGCCGCGCAGGAAGGCACTGCAGACTGTCGCAGGAATCAAGACTGACATCCTCGAGGGAGTTGACGAACAGAAGGGCCTCTTGCTCCACCGTGAGGTGCTCCACATTTTTATCCCAAATTTCCAATCTAGTGAGCGAGGAAAAGAGCAAGTTACGACGAATGGCCATAGCACTGAATCCAGCCACATCATCTATTATGAGGGCATGCAGTCTGGAGGAACAGGATGGAATCTCTTGTTCATGCACCAATGAGAGCTCGGAATCAACAAACAAATTGGGTGTGCCTTGGACAGTTAATTCGGTGAGATGGCCTTGGTCAAGGAGAGAGAACAATCCCTCTCCTCCTAAATCCCCACATCTTCTTATGTGTAAGCTTTTGAGAGAGGTGAGGTTTGATAGAGGTACCACCACCTCCGTACCCACCTCATCGTATATACTGAGGTATTCCAGAGAGTTGGGGAAAGGGAAACCAGAAATAAAGATGAAGTGTAGGCCGACAGGAGCTTGGGACATGCACTCGTTACCAACAGTCGAAGGGAGGTCAGACCTTGGAGCCCTCCTCGTCTTCCCCCAGTTTGTTCATCTTGGTTGTGGTCGTGAACTGAATTGGAGTGGAGGCGGCTCAGCTCTGTACATTGGTTGACCCGCAGTTCCTGCAGCTGGGGAGGCAAAAGCAACAGGTCCCGTGGTGCTTCTGATGCGATTATTTCGTCCTTTGATCTATTGAAAAGTCTAAGGTGCTTCTGAAGCAACAGGTTCACTTTGTTACCTAAATATGATAGTCCAGGTGTTTCTGTTGCCCGCTGCCCCTTCACATTCACAGCCAGCTCTGTTACCTCATCACAACCCTGCAGCTGCAGATCTGAGAGCTTCGGGAAGTAGGTGAGTAGCTGTGTTAACTCCTCCCCACTAGCCCACCATTCTATGATGCTCAACGATTCAACTGGAAACTGGTAGTTCATATGATTGTCACCTTCAACAAATGGAAAGGCATTACTTGAACAAGACATCTGAAGGCTCCTTAGGGATGGTAGCATTAGTAACACAGTGGTGGTTCTTTGCAGCTCAACCCTGTCAGTCCAGTTAGATTATGAAAAGCCAGCACATTCCAAAGCGTGCTATCCGGTGTATCCTCCTTTCCCTCAATACTCAGTACATACTCACATATATCCTTCTTTATTCCATCATTAGTCAAACTACTTTTGTGCTGTATTCCACAATACAAATAAGCAAGGCTTGAACTTCCACTTATAATAGTGGAGCAGCTGGGAGCTTCAGTCCAAGGAACAGGAGGAAATGACACTAGTTCTGGACAGTTTCTAATCTCGAGCCTTGAGAGACTAGGAAATAAATTTGCATTTACCTCTTTGCCTTGTTGACAGCATGCAAAATGTTGAAATGACAAATCCAAAAGTTTAGGGCAACCATTGATGATAAGAACTTCCAAGAAAGGAAACAACTGACAAGGGGCATGCACAGTCCATTTTTCAATCATTGTAAGTCTACTAAGCTCAATCCTTTTCAGATTTACAAACTTTTTTCCAGGGAAATTGTCTGCAATTTCCTCACGAGGTAGATTAACTAGCCACAACTCTCCAATTGGCGGAAATGTTTTCCAAGCTACACCATCTAGACAAAGAGATTCCAAACTTGTGATGGAGAGGTTCCTACTAAGCCATGAAGGGCAATTGGACCCTCTGTGCCCTTTAACAGATAACTTTAGAAGATTGTTATTTGGCTTAAGCCTTTCAAGAACTTGGTTGTCTAGTTTGGAGTCACTGGCAGATTGGCAAGTATTCTTCCAATGTAATATCAACTCACGTATTCGGCTTTTTTGCACCAATTTTGCTTCACCTGCTTGTTCCTTCACCTGAACATTTTCAAGATTTTAAATGCTCAATGATCCACAAAGTTCAACCAAATGTCCTATCTCCCTTAATTCAAAACCTTGAGCTTCTTGTTTGACCACAAATCTTATTAACTCTTTTAGTGATTTTAATTTCCCAACCTCAACAATGCTGGAGTGTGTTGTGTCATTTCGAACAAGAAAATGACGTAGTTTTACAAGTTTGTTCATATTTCTTGGTAAATCAATGATTTTGCCACAGTCTTGTACATCTAGGACCATCATCTGATAAAATCTGGAAATCTTGTTGGGAAATCTTACTTGGTGTGGAAAAGAACTTCCAATCCGAAGGTGTCGAAGATGGATAAGATTATAAAAGTTGCACAACAAATATTCCACATCATAGGATGCTTTCGATAGGAAAATAACACGAAGGGCCTTTGCTTCCCTAAATAAATCACCAAAAGCCTTCACAAAGCAACCATAGTGTTCTCCAAATATCATCAAAGTCCGCAGTTTTTGAACTTTTAATCTTGTCTCCAATGTATTGAAATCATCCACACAATTTTTTAGAATTAATCTATCCTTGACACTGCTATGATGTATGTTGATAGACAAATGGCGCATTGATGGTAGAACTTTTAAGGAGCTCACTTGAGATTGACAATTGTCTATGCTAAGGCATTCAAGCGATGAAACATTCCGTGCTAATTCATGTAAGAGATCATGAATAATGTAACAATCTCTTCCATCTTGTTCCCCTTTCTTGTCCAAAAATCCATAATTAACCAAATCAGTCAAATGACTTAGCCCAATATCTTCAACTCTTTTGTTTTCACCATTAGATGAATGCAAAACTTCTTGTCCTATCCAGAAATTAATTAGCTCTTCTGTTTTGAATATGTAATCCTGAGGAAACATAGCACAGAAGGTGAAACACTGCTGAAGCGGAGAAGGTAGGTGATCAAAGCTCAACTTCAGTGCAGCATAATGTCATTCTTGTTGTTGCTTTGCTCCCATTCCCTACTTTCTAACAATCCAGTCCAGTGATCGAAGGCAAGTTTGGTTTTCAACAATATACCAACAGTTTTTTCTGCAAGAGGGGAGCCCTTTAGTTTACCAGCTATCCTAAACCCAATTTCATGCAAGAATATGTAGTCCTTTCTAGATTCATCATCATCACCAAAGACAATTTCCAGGAATAATTCCTTAAATTCTTCATTTTCTATACCTTGCAAATGTATGGAATGGTAATTTTTCTAAACCATTATTTGTGCCTGTGCTGGAAATCGAGTTGTGACTATAATTATTTACCCTGCACTTTTGATTTTTTGAATGGTACCAATAGGTGTTTCCATTCATCGCCATCGCTGCAGTCCCATATATCATCCAACACAAGCAAAAGCCTTTTATTTTTCAATGTTTTCCCAATCAAATCACCACCAGCGCCATTGATACTTTCAGCATAAACTGTACAGATATATCTTCGAATGTCTTCTGTTATCTCATTCACATCAAAGTTGAGTGAGACACATGTCCAAACTCTGACATGAAAATGTTTCTGCACTTCTCCATTGTGATATATATGTTGTGCAGGAGTTGTCTTTCCTATGCCCCTTGGACCAACAATGGGAATAACTGTGAGGACCTCCACAGAATGTTTACCCTTTGTGATATCATGTATGATGCCATCCATCATAAGTTTCCTCCCATACAATTTTGGCTCTATACTTTGAGAGGTGGTTCTGGGACGACTTTGTGCAATGTTTGGGATAGTACTCCAGTTAGGACCTAACAGTGTAATGATGCCAGAAACCTTTTGTTGCAGGAGCTGCATTTTGTCTACAATACGTTGCATTCTTTCGGAGGCATTCACCCTATTAAATTTCAACTCTGCTGGTTCATTTGTATTGCTCCCTAGTAAATTTTTCATGCTAATGTCATAGTTGTTGTCATCATCTTCATAATCGTCATTATCATAGTCATCGTAACTGTCGTCATCATCATCGTCATAATCATCATTATCATAGTCATCATCATCATGAACAGATGGACTTTGGGTGCAAACATTGGCATGCTGGTCATCAGTATCGAAGCCACCATGCACATCCTGGATGTGAAAATATTCCATCTCATCCAGCACATCCTCGGCGCCGTAGATGAGGTCTTGAAGCATCATTAGAGAGTCCTCGAGCGCTGAGTTATGTATTACCTTGCCGAGGGTGGACTCAAGAATCGCTTTCACGGACAACAGCTCTAACTGGAGGGCCTTGATGTTTGGGCTGAGGTTGTTTTTGGTTGCCCAGTCATGGAGCAAGTTGTCCTCTAAGGAAGCCAGCGCCTTGTGCGCCACCCAAAACGAGGCATTTCGTGCCCCTTGATAATGAACTGCAGCCAATGATCTTTGGTTGCGTTGTGCACATGCCAAAACTGGTTTGCATTGTGGAATGGGCGGTGCAACCACTGATTTCACCATGTCTTTTGGAATGGGAGATGCAACCACTGATTTCACCATGTCCACCGCTCTACCTGCAGAAGTTTCATTGTTCCACATGTCTTCAGCGGTCCTTTCTGGTGTGTAATCCTTTATTACGCTTCTATTTAGAGCCACCAACCCATGCTCGTGCTTCACATCATGGGTTTCCATCTGTAGATAAATATGTAAGAAGCAGTTAGGTTCTCGGTGCCTTTGTTCAGTTTTCTCTAGTTTTTTTAAGACACATGGGGATTTCAGAAGTCTGTAATTGAAAGTAGATTGTGACTGTTACTTTTTAATTAGTACATTGTAATATCAATACTATGTTAAAATGTTTTGAGCCCATTTGTTAAAGAAAAATGTTTGGTGTTTTCAAATCTATAGCATAATTAAGGAAGAGAAGGTAAGTAATAAGATGGAGAATGCAATCCAACCAATATGTTAGATATGTGGGTAACAAATGCAACTATTTCAGACGAGGTTGATAAATGCAGCTATTTGTTTTGTAGGATCTATTTGCAACTTCCTCCCACCACTTACTGTAAAGCATATTCCTAAGAATTTTAGGATAGATTAAAGGTAATTGAAAATGAATGAGCTAAAATTAAGGACTAAAAGACACAGCTATTGGACCACTATATAAGTTGTCATACAACCCACAACTTGTTCTAGGCACAACTTAATTAAGAAATTTGATGTAATTTACTATGAGATAGCTAAACAACAACATTGATTATATACATTGTCTGTTAAGTCACCTTAATGCAAGTATATTGGTATACCTCGCGAGTCTAATAGGTTCTCTCATGAAGTGCTACACAGATTTTTTTTTTATGATGTGAAAGAGAGATAGAGGTGAAATAATAATGTGTGTGTTTTGTAACACAACCACCTCATACACTAAACTGTAGGACTATGAGACAACCCGTGCATCATTATACAAGTCATTGTTGGCATGCAATTAATATTCCTTTGTTCTATGTAAAAATTAAGGATCTAGAATTGCTACAAGTAAACATAAAAGGCAACCCATTGTAGAGTTGCCTGTCAAGTAATCTCCAAACTATGTGATATATTGAACCGTGTATAAGACAACCTGAGGAAGCCAAGAATGACAAGGTGAGATTATACCTTTGTAATAATGTAATAACGGGTCCTTTGGAACAATAATTTGCCGTAAGTTCATTCTAGAAGTCTATAGTTGGACAATGCTCAGAAGAAAATAGGGTTGCTTATCCCTTCATTTAACAAAATCGAGCCTCATGGTATTAAGCTTAATAATATTTTTTTCTTAAATTGTTATCTTAATGCTGATTGGTATCTCAAGAATATTTTGAGTTTTCTTCATAAATAGAAAAGATAAAGACACATAAGCTAGTTTGCACCACTAAAAAATCATGAAAAGGAAATAATACTTATAGATCTAGGGGTACACATTATCCATTGGTTTTCACAAAGAACATATAATTCATTCATTACAAGTATATCAAGTTATTCCTAGGAAATAAGAACTAAAGCACATGTCATGACTATACCCGGAAAATAGCCTATTGTAAGAATCAAGCATTCCATAATCTTATCCAGTATAGTTTAGAAAGGCGCACACAATAAGCTGTAAGATATCATATATATACCTGGCGGTCTACCAGTAAATCTTCGACATTCAGAACACAACAACTTCCTTCTGCATTAATAACTTCAATTATCTTTGATGTGTTTGGCCTTTTCTCCTTGTTAGGGTGCACACATTGCAAGGCGATTTTGATGCATTGTTTCACTTGCTGGGTATGTAGTTCCTGTTCTGTATAATTCGATGCTCTTCCAAATCTGTTCCTCCAATTACCAAGCACCTATACAATTGCATATATAATAAGTCAGCTAGCTAGAACAATGGTACACTTGCAGAAGCTCTGTTAGTTCATCTTACTTTCTCTGTGAATTCCTGGAAGTCTGTTTTTGTGCTTCGGCGATAGTCCGGATAGTCGTCCTTGAAACCTTTGAGTATCTCTATGACGAAAAACTAAATATATCTGCCTTGTTTGAGATTACGCCCTTGTCTAAGCGTTCTGGTGCCATGTATCCCCTGTAGTAGACATCAAGAGTTTGAGACACAGTCATAATAAATTGAGATGATACTAAGAAAAAGCTAATGGAATATTGTTGTGGGGTGTAGCTTACATGGTTCCAACATGGTTTATAGTGACAATGTACGATTTTTGTTCACCCAAGAGCCTTGACAAGCCAAATTCCCCAATTTTCGGCATCATATTAGCATCCATTAATATATTTTGAGGTTTGAGGTCCAAATGAAAAATGTCACACTCATGAAGGAAATTCAAACCATTGCAGACTCCCTTAATTATCTCATATCTCGTGTTCCACTCAAGTCCTGTAGATTCATCTGTAGAAATATATTTTTTTAGACAAAATTAATTTTGTCATAACATATCTTATCTTACTATTACTAATTAGAGGCTTCAATGAAGGCTTCACGTTAATCCTCACCAGACGCACTAGGAAAAAAAATAAATGCTAGAAATTCTCACATTAATTAGAAACATCTGACCATTAATCTCTAAATTACTATTACTAATTGGAGAGGCTTAATTGGAGGCTTCAACGAAGGCTTCACGTTAATCCTCACCAGACGCACTAGAAAAAAAGATAAATGCTAGAAATTCTCACATTAATCAGAAACATCTGGCCATTAATCTCTAAACTCTGGCAACCATAGCCATTATATCTATTTTACTTTTATAGAAAATTACCCACCTTTATCATTATTATTATAGCTGATAAAAAAACTAAGAAATAAATCCATTATTTTTTCAATCTACGTACAACAACAATTTGCCATCGAGCCTGAAGCGATCGTCGTAGGGTATGCTTTCACCTGCCCGACGAGATGTTCCAACGGAGGAAAATTAGGGCGCCGCCTCCGGATGGATCCACGCGGCACCCGCCGCCGGGTAGCTGATATGCGGTGGCCAGGCCAACGAAGCAACAGGGATGAAGCCAACACAGCAGGCTGCTACATCTGCACTGCCACCCGCGTGCGGACTCCTTCCACACATTCACGTTCTCTATTTCCACGGCGTGTGCCAGCACCAGGTTTGCGTGCTCCACCCACTCCTTTGTTGAACCGCTTGCGGCTCAGTGACGGGTCGACCTGGCCAAAACGAGCGATCCAACAATGTTTCTGTGAGGTTCAGAGTAGTACATGACGAATTAATGTTTGTCGTATAGCTGATTACGTACTGTGGTGTGTACATGTATGCAAAATCGTTTGCAGACTGAAAGTGCTGTGCTACACAGCTAAATGCATATTATACTATTTATTTTGATCACTTCTCCTGCAACATACAAGATATGATACTTATTGATCATCATTTATAATTTTTGTTTTAATTTAATATCCCTGAGTTACTTCGCACAAATAAGTTTTGATATTATTGAGTATCAAGTATAATTTTTTATTAACTTAAATATAATGTTATATGTTTCAACCATCGACAGGGAAGCCCCCTACCCTTTTCTCTTTCAAGGGATTTCAACCTCGGTGCACGGAGTGCCTCATTTGATGCTAACACAAAAGGAACTACCATATCTTTGATCACTATGGATGCACACATAAGCCGGCTACACGAAGAACGTCAGGCTGTGGCCTCGGTTCTCTAGATGTTGCGTTCAGCAGCTTCCACATGATCGACATCTCCGTCATCTATCAACGCCCGAGGCTCCCCACTTGGTTTGCGCCGTATGATGGAGATTGAAGATGGCATGTTTCTGAAGCGCGGATGGTGATGGCATGCATTTTCTCCTATATATAGGTGAGAAACTAATATGATTTTTTCTCTATTCTTGCACGACTCCATGTATGCTGATTGGAATTGTTTTGGATGCACAGAGTTGGCATGGGCATCATCGATAACGGCTCTACATCTACATCAACGATACTACCGCACCGGGCGGTGGCTCCTACCCAAATGATGTTGCCACACAGAGAGTGATGTTACACTACCAGCTGACTCTAATAAGATTGAAGACAGTACACCACCTATCTAACAGAGAATAGTGACGAGGAACGCAATACTACACCGACTACCTACCGGCGAACACTGATGAGGAAGGCGGCGCTAGACCGACTATTGCCAATCGACACCAACAAGACAAGTGATGCTACAGAGACTCCATCTACTTCGACACTGCAATAGCCAGTGCCAATGTGATGATGACGCGGGCAGGCTGACGTTCTAGCTACGACAAGCCAACATGATCTACTTCGGTAAGCATGCACCACTTGATGCCGGAGAAGTAGACGACATTTCTTCCCGGTCACTAACAACATACCCTAAAAGCACACATCAAGAAAATTTATCAACCGTTAAATAGGGTGTATATTTCTATCCAACAGCTGAGTATACCCATGGAGGAAGTCAACGTCCGGCCATGCATGACTTATTGCATTCGATCTAGCCACGTTGAGGGTAAGGAAGGATGGGCTTGTGCCATCATCATGGGGACTATGAGATCTACATCAAGAATGGGATGCAGGAACACGCAGGCCATCGCTACCATGGCGTATGGCATCCACGATATCTAAATAAATACCGGTATTGGCCGCACTGTGGTAGACTAAAGGTATGACCATCTTGCTAGAACCCATAGCTACAATTTAATTTGTCCGTACATGTTATGATACTTATTGACTACTTGGTATAAATAAGTTTGGTTATAATCCTTATTAAGCATCATGTATAATTTTTTATCAACATAGTAATAATAATGTTTGGTGTGTTTGTAACCAGCTTAGAAATTTGTCCCCATAGGGATTCGAACCTATGCTATTGCAAACACTATAAAACACAACTAAACTGATCCGATAATATTTTTCTATAATCCATCACTATCTTTATGAAAGATAATGTAAAGTCTCTCAAATTTAAACATATGAACAATAGTCCAACATCAATAAAATTAAAATAAACATTTCTATAAATTATAATTTTATAGACTTATCAAGTGTGAAAATATATCTTTAGCAAACCATTTTAAGTTAACACTCATGATGATAAATTTTGTAAGTCATTGTCTTGAAAAATGATTAAATATTTTGATCAAAACATTATATCATAATACAAATCTTAGTAACTCAATTTAAGATTATTTTGTTTAATAAAACAATACAAATATGATACAATAAGTTCAAAATCTTGAGTGTCATGATACATGCTGAGACAACTATTTATGACACTGTTAAAACTTAGAGGATAGCCTAGGACCAAGAATATTCTTTCAATAAATAGGAATAAAAGCTTTGTATAAATGGTACAATAAGCATTAAAAATATTAAGTATATGAAAAAGAATGAATTAAGAGATTATATAATTTAAGTTTATTTGTATTTGAACTAAATACAAATAGTGCTAAAAATAATTAATCGTACAAATTATCATTCATGAAAACTGTAGAAATAAAAAGGATAGATAGTAAAATTCTTACAAAAATTAGAAATATTTTGCCATCAATTCGGCAGATTATAATAGCACTCTAAATAATAGCTATTGTATATGAAAAATTATATAAGATTAAAGATTATTTCAAGGAAAATAATCAGAATGTAGGTTTATGTAATCAAAATAGACACTCCAGCTAAAACTGTCATCATTTTAGAAAATGTTTCAACTAAATATATATCGGGGAGAAATGGAGGTGCTATTGAAAAAATAGATATAGAGGGAAACACATATCAATCATATTTGATAGATTATTGCAAATGAATATAGACCATAGAATATCAGCTATTATTTTAGAATGTTAGTGAAGTCAAAAAAATTTTAATATAACTTATTCTTATTGGTTAGTGTCTTATAGGATTCTAACCTGTGCGAGAGCACAGGTTGGTAAACTAGTATACTGTAGTAGGAGGCACGGGACACCTTTAGTATGATTATTAAGTATTGTGATAGCGATATGTATAAACTTCAGAGATGGGAAAAAACAAGTCAAGGATGATATACCATGTTTCATAAAACGTACCTGAAAGATACTCTTCAAAGCTTTTGTTACACATATACTCGAAGCAGAGCAGTCTTGCACGTATTTCAGCAAGAACATAGCGCCCCTTCCCCTTCTCTAACTCCATCGTCTCCCACCTTGATTCTGCACAGTAACCTAGAATTCGTACTACATTTTGGTGTTGGATCCCAATAAGAAAAGTGGCCTCTTTTTGGGATTGGTCATCGGCCACCACTATATCAGAAAACTTTTTCACGGCAACTATTAAACCGCGTGGGAGACGTCCCTTAAAGAATTATGATGTTTGATCCATCCCTTAATTACAGATGCCAATATTTCTTTGAAAATTGGAGCAAAAAGGATTAATCATATTTACCTTGTAAACCACTCCGTACCCACCCCTCCCAAGTTCTTGCTCATCAGAAAAATCACCTGTAATCAATCTCAGAAAGGATAGGGGCAGATATATTGGTTCTGCAGTTGGATGCAGCAGCTTGTTTTCCAACTCCAGTATCTCCCTTTCAGTGGCTCTGTTGTCCATTCCTATTTACACGGAACCTGCGTTATATGTGGTGTGGGAAATTATATACTTGTGTCAAACATAGATTGTTACGGTACTTTAATTATTACTGTTGTGAGTTACTCCAACATGTAAATTACTTCATCTGATGTACAGCAGAACTAAGAACTGTAATGTGATTCGCAGTGCAAATATGTTTTTTTTGGAAACGAATCAGGCAGGAGAGCTACCGATTATATTAAAAAAGAAACCTAGACTGGATAATACAACGAAACAACAACACAGCAAAATGACAATGCAAATATGTGGAAAACTAACTACTTAACAGAGCTGAATATATTTGTTAGAGCACGTATGAGACCAGTTCAACTCATCATGCCTGCCACCCTGGCAGATGATCGATGGAGCCTCACAGGCTCACAGCAATACGTCGACTGACTGGACCGCCATGACCACGGTGGTCAACAATTGTGAATTGTGATCAGAAGCCTACAAATAAAGAAGATGGAAGGAATACCGATTTAGAACGAAATACTACATCGCAATCCCGGTCCCTCTTCTCCCTTCCTCATCAAAGAAATATATGTGGAATGGGGAGCCAAGAAATTAAAAGGGGATGAGTCTCTTAACTTTTTGAAGCTACATGATGGTAAGGCTACTATAGTTACAGGGAGATCAGCAGAGCCACACAATCCAAAACACATATTCTCCAAACCCACTCTTGCAAACTGTTGTGCTAGTTTAAAACTCAAAGATCTTCAATAATGGAAATGGGGTTATTCGTAATGGAAATGGGGTTACCCTCGCGTCAAAAAAAAGTTTAAAACTCAAAGATCTTCAGTACAACCAGAAGATATTGTTTGAGTTCTGATGCGTGCAGGGAGAGGAGGAAATCACCATTGGCAAAACTGATGCTGATGTTTCTAGAACAGAAGAAACCATCTACAAGCAAGCTTACCCACAAAGAAAGAAGAAGAGGAACGAGCTGGATCTTATCACCAAGGTTGTTACGAGAACAGAATTGGTCCTATAGGTCCTGCAAGCAAGATATATACGAGCCTCAAGACGATAAGAGAGGGTACCGGGGCAGACGATCGACCGCTGAAGACGTCCGAGATTCCGTGGCGTAAGGTCGTCGACGAGCTGAGCAGAGCATTGCATACCAAGCAGAGAGCAGAGCAGTGCTTTGACGAGTCAAAGTCAACTGCCTTGGAAGCGTTCGTCCAATGCAGGTTGTATATATTTCTTCATTACTAATTACGCCGTGAGGTGGCTGCAATTATTCAATTATAACCACACAAAAGACTTGCATGTATTTATATTAAGAGAGATTAAAAGGTTTCAATACAAGGGCAGGGCTCCGAAGGTAAACAACGAAGCATAATACCCTATCCAGGCATACAAGGGTAGTGGTTGAGTTTTCAGGACTTTTAGTCGTCTCCTTCGTTTGCAGCTCCGGTTGTTTCAGCGCGCTTGCTACACGGTTCTGGTCATATTTCTTTTTTTTTCCTCCCCTTGGAAACTAAAGCAAACATGGAGCTGTCAATGAGGTATCCTTTTGTATCCACCCGGCTAGTGGATCATATAATTACGTTAGCTGTTAAATAATTTATTCTTTTACGTTTTAAGTAGTTCATGATGTAGCCAGCGGAATAGTTAGTAGGTACGCCCACTCTCTAGTCGTAGGCCGAGCCTTTTTAAGAAGCAAGAAGAGTTCTGATCATGCAGCCAATTTCTTGCATAGTTTTCACCTTATTGGAGGTCACAAATAAGAGAAAAAGGGGACATAATGAGAAGGGGAAATTTTGAAAAGCATAGTCTACTATTGCTATTTCATTTCATTTCATTCTTGGTGAAAATGTCCGAAGCAATAACGTAACCTCCAAAGCTCTGCTTGTCGAATGGATGGTCTCCCATTGTACACATTGCAACGACGGCTAGAAGCTAATAGCTAATATATTCATCTGAAGATAGCTTGCATAAAGGAGTTAAGCACATGTTTTCCCCAAAGAAAAAAAAAATCACGTGCAAGTAATGGCAGCAGCCCCCACAAAGATTATTCGGCATTCTTTTTCTTTAGCCTAAGATTAATCTGCATTCTTTGTGCTCTAGTTCCGTTAGCCAATTGCTAAGCATATGGATTATAAATCTAGGTGTGATTAACTATGTTGTTACTGTCAGTTTGTCACAAATATTATTACTCCTTCCATCCTAAAAAAATACAATTTTAGCATAGTAGCATGTTTTAGTATCTTAGGTTAAGTACGAAATGTATTTTTATAATAAATTAATTTAAAGTCATAAATTTAAATTCTATTTGGTAAAAACTTGGTCAAACATGAGTCTTTTTAATAGGCACGTAACTCGCAGTTACATTCTTTTTAGGACGGAGTTGTTTAACTATGTTGTTACTGTCACAAACAACACTTCAGACCACTTCTTTTTAGCTAAGTTATCCATTGTTAAATTACAGATACCAAAGGAAAATCTTGATTTTCAGAGGTAGCATCAGCCTGAAAGCATGAAAATACCAGGTAACGGTGCCCCTGCAGGCTGCAACGCGGGCCCTGCCGACAGATGGAAATGGCGTCGGCCGCTGGGTGCAGGGGACGGGGCAGAGAGGCCGGATGAGGCCCCTGCTTGTGGTCCGTCGGCACTGCCGCAGCCTCCCGAACCGAGGATGCGTGTGGACAATGCACACAAATCAGGGCCCTTTTTCAGTTGACAACATGAAGCTACATAGCTGTGGAAGAAACCAAATTGACAGGAATCCATAAAAAGATACTGTATTTTTTTTCCTGACCTTTAGCGTTATCCCAGAGGCACCACTGCTGACTGATGGCGGCGACTTGCTGGACGCCGCCATTCTCAGACCCTGGGCTGTAAGCACACGTCTGAGTCTCTGAGATGCAGGGGGCGGAGCAGAGGCTGGCTCTGCTCTACTCTGCTCGGTGCAGTGGCCGGGCACCAGTCCGACCGCATTACACGAAGCTGATGTAGCGCGTGAGATAAACATGCTGCCATGTTCATAAGCATCGTTCAGATTCAGATTCACTTGGCACACACAAATGAATGAAAAAAATATACAAAAAAGGTAGAGAGGCACAAGACAAGGGAGATGGAAGACATACGTCATACGTGAGCGGTTAAAGACAGAGCTGAGCTATGTGATGGCGATTCAATGATGATTGATGATCACTTGATGTGCATGACTGAACTGTTGTTGCTGCATTATAATAAAGATTACAAGGTAATCTGATTGACAGATCTTTGGCTCCACGCATCGCTCCAATCATCACTGCGAAATGCATCTGGCCACAAATCCGACCGACCTCCTTCCAGTTGAATCAATCAAATGCATCCATCTGGACCCAGGTGAGGCCTCATTTCAGTTTTCAAATAGTTGAATGCATCTGGCACTAGAAGGCTTCAAAGCTGTTGAAGAAACCAAATTCACATGTCAAGAAGTTTCAGAGTTAAAAGCAAAGCGATGCATTTTTTCTGCAACAGTACCTCAAGTCAATATAGAAATGGTTGAAACAGGTTATAGAAGCTGAGAGCGTCATTAAACTGCTAATCACTTGACAATCAAAGGAAATCTTTGCCTACAAATTTTACTGCGTTATTGGATCGTAGGAGATTCAGTTACAGTGCAAGACAATTGTGCATAGTATGAGAAGAGTGAAAAAAAAAAGGAAAAGTCATACAGAATATAACTTTCGGAACAAAATATATATGGCTATTATATATACACCATCTTCAACATAAACAGGGCATACAACATAAACAGGGCATACTTTTAAAAATGTGTTTGTTACCTTTTCTTACAAGTAGAGCCAAATAATTGCTGAATTGGCTTTCCTAATTAAGAGGGCAAACCTTTTACTAGAAAAAAAATCATACAACAGTATCCATATTTCAGTAATTCTTCTGAGATTCAGAATGACATGGCAGGAGTACACTAAAATTATTCACCTGATCGAAACATATATAGGTTACTGTTACACACAAAACCAAAGGCATTAATAAGGGAACATGCTTAACCAGAACAATCATCACATAAGCAGTTAGCAACATGCTGAACGTGTCAATAGTTGCATGCGACCACAGAGGTGATTTTACAGACACTTGCGAGCTTGATGTACTGGGTGGAAGGCACGTGGAGAGATTCATGCTTTAGAATTCAAAATTGTTAATCGATAGGTAGAATCCAGAGGACAGAGTAATGCACAATATGAAGACATGTCCATCTCCTCGACAGAAATGCCTCCCCCCCGACGCGAGCCCAGTCAGGTGGCGGCAGAAGACGGCGACGGCGGCTCCCTCCCGGCCGCCGGGGCTCTGTTCCGCGGCCACCTGGCCCGGATCCGACGACCCCGCGGGGGGGGGGGGGGGGGGGGGGGGAAGAGGGGGTCCGTCCTGCTCTGGAGCGAGCTACGGCGGGGTTGCGCGTTCCTGGGGATGATCGGCGGCGGCCGGCCCTAGTGCCCTGGTGGCTGGATCCGGCCCCCTATGGACCGGATCGGGTCGGTCTGATGGTTGATGTGGTGGTGGCGGTGGTCGGTGGTGAGGGCTGTGGCCGTGATGGCGAGGGATGGTGGCGGACGGCGTGACGGTGGATGTCCCGTGCCCGCGTGCAGCTGCACGGCGCTAGGCATGGGCGTCTGTCCGCGTCGGCTGGAGTCGTCGCCTCGAACGGCGCTTTCGCCCGGCGGCGGTAGTGCGACTTTTCTTCGGTGGCGCCGCGGTGGCGTGGCCAGCCATGCCTGTGGCTCGCGGGCGGTGCCGTGGTGGTGCTATTGCGGTGTTGGGCCTGGTGGATGTCACCCTACTCCATCGGGGCTCGCCGGCGGACGCAGGGGGCAGCGGCAGGATTCCCCCCTCTCGGCTGGCCCCCTCCTTATTCTTGATGGTGGCTACTTTGCGGTGGTGGCTGGGGTTGTACTGGCATTGGGGGCGGTCCTTGACTATGCCGTCCCTCCCCCATGCCCCCGTTTGTCGTTGTGGGGCGGTCGCTATTAGGGCAGAGGCCATGGCGTCCGCGGGGGTGCTGGTCTGGTGCTCTGCTCCAGATCCGGTACCTTCGGGGTGGTGGCGGTTTTGAGCACGGGAGCATGGTCGGTGGTGGTGGCCGGCTGCGGCTATGGCGGGTGGATGGTGGACGTACATGTTGGCGAGAGGCTGGGGTTCGGCAGGTGCTCTGGCAAGGTGTTGGCGCTGCTCTGTGGTTGCTCATGGAGCCAGCGCGTCAACCCCAGTGAGGCTTCTTCTGATTGGACGGCAACGATGAGTCGGTGTCTGGCAGGGTCCCAACATGTTGACCGACGTCCGTGCTATGGGCTCATACGCCTGGCAACGACGACACCTGCGGGTGCCGCTCCCCTGTTGAGGGCGTCGTATCCTTTAGCACACTCCACGGATGAAAGCCTTGTCCTGTCTTGGACGAGCGACGGCGGCGTTTGGGAGTCACCTTCTTGAAGGCGTCGCTGTGGATTTTGGCTTGGTCGTTGTGTCTCGGGCAGGGCTGGTTCGTCGTTGTCGCTATTTTGTTGCGCGGTTGGTGGCCGTGGTGGAGTAGGCATAGTTTTTGTTTTTAGTTGCTTTTTTGCTCGTTGGTGAGCTCTAGTGGAGTGAAGTAGAGGCTCGTGTCGATGACCCAATCCGACTGAGTCTTAGTGGTGCGAAGTGGTTGCTCGTGTCGATGACCCAATCCGACCGAGGCTTGAGTTGAGTGGGCGCTTTCGTGGCGCGAGTTGAGTGGTGTGGAATGAGCGTTGCTCTCCGTAGTTGTGTGGTTTTCGTCTAGTTTTCACTTAAAAAACTGGATGAGACACTTGACTTCTTTTTCCTTATTCGTCTAATAGAAATCGTGGCAAAGCTTTTGCCGTACTTTCGAAAAAAAAGACATGTCCTGCACATCACATGAAAACAAGCGGGTTACCCAGAAGAAAACATCAATTGTGGCCAAATAAATGAAAAAAGATTGACCGAGGATTATGGGGTTAGGGAGAAGCAAGGGAAATTGGTGTGTAGGAAGTTTCACTTCTTCGTTACCTTGGGTTGGTCAGACTCTGACTATTGGAATGATATTTATCAACTTGCGGCACTGCCTCTTTAGCTCCTTACTTTCGCTGTAAATGACATGTAATTTTCGCAGTGAACTGGGAAGGTTATCCACCTCAGGCAGCGACCCGATGGGCAGGAAATGATCTCTAATTTTTGCAGTGAATCAGGGAGGCAGGGCAGTGACCGGATTTCTGGACAATCACGGATTTGCAACTCTTGCAGTGAACTTGGGAGGCAATCCTTGGGCAGCATCTTGATTGCACCGCAGTCCAAGATGTGTAACCTCTTGAGGTTGACAAGTCTATGTAGCCGGTCAGGGAGGGACTGCAGGTTGTCGCAGGCCATAAATGTGATATCCTCGAGCTGAGTTGACAAACAGAAGGGCCTGTTGCTGCTCTGTGAAGCGCTCCATCTTATTATCACACGGAATTTCCAATTTGGTGAGTGAGGAAAAGTGCATGACGAACGGGTGTAGTAGTGAATCCAGCCACATCATCTATTTCGAGCTCCTGCAGTTTGGAGGAACAGGATGGTATCTCGTGTTGATGCATCTGTGAGTGCTCAGAATCAACAAAGAAATTGCGTGTCCTGGTGACAGATAATCTGGTGAGATGACCTTGGGCGAGGAGACACAACAATCCCTCGCCTCTTAAATCCCCACAGTTGAATATGTGTAAACTTGTGAGAGCGGTGAGATTCGATAGTGACACTGGTCCCCCTGTGCCCACCGCTCCGTAAATAGCAAGGTGTTCCAGGGAGTTAGGGAAGGGGAAAGAAGAAGAGAAGGATGAAGACGAGTAGGCGGACAGGAGCTCGGGGCAATAGTGGATTACCAGCCGTCGGAGGGAGGTTAGACCACGGAGCCCTCCTCTTCTCCCAGTTCGTCCATCTTCTTCGTTGCTTTCACCGTGTGGACTAGACTGAAGGAGGCTCAACTCTGGACCATTGCTGATAAAAAAGCTCCTGCACTTGGGGAGGCAAAAGCAACAGGCTGTGTTCTGCTTCTTCTGATGTGACTATTATGTCATCCTCTGCTCTTGCGCCCTGCTGCTGCTCTACTTTGTTAGCTGGAGATGATGGTCTAGGTATTTCCATTGCCTGCTGCCCCCTCACATTTACACCTAGCCCTGTTACCTTCTCACATCCCCACAGCCGCAGATCTGAGAGCTTTGGGAGTGTCAATTCTTTCCCTCTAGCATTCCACTGTTCGATGTCCAACGACTCAATTGGAAACTGGTATTTGACATGGCTGTCAGCTTCAGTAAATGGAAAGGAATTACTTGAACAAGACATATGTAGTTTCCTTAGAGATGATAGCATTTGTAAGTAATGCAGCGGCAGGGATTCACATCTGTGCAGGCTCAACTCCTTCAGTCCAGTCAGATTATGAAAAGCCAACCCATTCCAAAGCATGCTATTGGTTATATCATTCTTCCCCTCAATTGTCAAACCACATCCAGAATTGTATGTATTTAAACAAACCAATTTACGAAGACCTGAACTTCCAGTTCCTTCTATAATAATGTCGCAGGGAGCTTCACTCCAAGGAACGGGAGGAAATGACAATAGCTGTGGACAGTTACTAATATTCAGCCACTTGAGTTTAGGAAATAAACTTACATGTACCTCTTTGCCTTGTCGACAGCAAGCAATATGTTGAAATGACAACTCCACAAGTTGAGGGCAGTCATTAACGATAAGCACTTCCAAGAAAGTAAACAATTGAGAAGGGCAATGCATGGACCATTTTTGAACCATGAGAAGATTACAAAGCTCTAGCTCTTTCAAATTTCCGAACCTTTCTTTAGGGATGTTTCCAAAAAGTTCGTTACAAGGCACATTATATAGCAGCAGTATCTGTCCTATAGGTGGAAACGTTTTCCACCTTACACCATCTAGACAAAGAGATTCCAAACTTTTGATGGAGAGGTTTGTGCCAAGCCATGAAGGGCAAGTGACTCCTTTATGCCCTTTAATAGATAACTTTAGAAGATTGTTGTTTGGCTTAATCCTTTCAAGAACATATTCTTCTAGTGTGGATTCATCTGTAGATTGGTCAATATTATCCCAATGTAATATCAACTCATGTAGGTAGATTTTTGGCAATAGTTTTGCTTCATCTGCTTCTTCCTTCACTTGAACATTTTGAAGATTACAAATGCTTAATTCACAAAGGTTTATCAAATGTCCTATCTGCCTTAATTCAAAACCTTGATCCTCTTGTTTGACCATAAATCTTCTCAACTCTTGTAATGATTCCAATTTTCCAACATTAACAATTCTAGAGTGTATTCTCTCGTTATGAACAAGAAGATGACGCAATTTTACAAGATTGTTGATATCTCTCGGTAGATCCATGATGTCACAGTGTTTTGCATCTATGACCATCAAGTGATAAAATCTGGAAAGTTTGTTTGGAAATATGGCTTCATATAGCGAAGAACTTTCAATTCGAATGTAGCAAAGATGGAGTAGGCTATAAAAGTTTCTCAACAAACACTCCACATCATAGGATGCTTTGGACAGAAAAATAACACGAAGGGCCTTTGCTTCCCTAAATAAATCACCAAAAGCCTTCACGAAGCAACCATGGTGTTTCCCAAATATCATCAAAGTCCTCAGTTTTTCAACTTTTAGTCTTGTACCCAATGTGTTGAAATCCTCAACATAATTTTTGATAGTCAATCTATCCTTGGCACTAGAACCATCTATGCTGATAGACAAATGGCAGATTGGTGATCCGACTTGTATGGCGCTGACTTGAGGTTGAGAACTGTCTATTCTAAGGCATTCCATTGATGAAACTTTTTCTGCTAATTCATGTAAGATATCATGAATAATGTAACAAGTTCTTCCATCTGCGCCCCCCCCCCCTCATTTTCCAAAAATCCATAGTTAACCAACTCTGTCAAATGACTTAGCCCAATATCTTCAACTCTTTCATTTTCATGATGTGATGAATGCAAAACCGCTTGTCCTATCCAAAAGTTAATTAGCTCTTCTCTTTTGAATCTGTAATCTTGAGGAAACAAAGCACAGTAAGAGAAACACTGCTGAAGCTGAGGAGATAGGTACTCAAAGCTCAACTTTAGTGCAGGCATAATGTCATTCTTTCCATTACTATGCTCCCATTCCCTACTTGCTAAGATTCTAGTCCAGTGATCTGAATCAAATTTGGTTTTCAACAATCTACCAACAGTTTTTGCTGCAAGAGGCGATCCCTTTAGTCTAGCAGCGATCCTGAACCCAGTTTTAAGCAAGAATGCATGGTCCTTTCTAGACTGATCATCATCACCAAAGATAATGTTTAGGAATAATTCCTCAAATTCTTTATTTTCTAAACCTTGCAAATGTATTGACTGATCATCTTTTTGAACCATTATTTGTGCTTGTGCTGGAAATCTTGTGGTGATTATAATTATATTACCCTGTACTTGTGATTTTTTGAATGGTACCAGTAGCCTTTTCCATTCATCTTCATCACTGCAGTTCCATATGTCATCTAACACAAGAAAAAGCCTTTTATTTTTCAATCTGCCCAATTAACTCACTAGCAGTACCAGTACTACTTTCACCGTCAACTTTTGGGATATATTTTTCAATCTCTGTTAGTAGCTTGTTCACATTAAAGTTGAGTGATACACATGTCCAAACTCTGAGACCAAAATGTTGTTGCAGTTTCTCACATATGTGTTGTGTAAGAGTTGTCTTTCCTATGCCCCCTGGACCAACAATTGGAATGACTGTTAGGACCTCACTGGAATATCTACCATTTATGATGTCATCTATGATGCTATTCATCATAAGGTCCCTGCCGTATAATCTCGGCTCTATGCTTTCAGAGGTTGAGATGCGATGACTCTGTGCACTATTTGGTATCTTGACCCACTGAGAACCTATAGTTGTAATAATTTGAGAAATCCGTTGTCGCAATTCCTGCATCTCCTCGATAATACTCTTCATTTTGTTGGAGGCACCCACCCTATCAAATGTCAACTTTGGTGGTTCATTTGTATGGTACCTCTCTAGAGAATTGTGCTGCTGCATGCTATTGTCATTGTTTTCTTCATCATCATCACGAAGTAATGGCAGAGGTGAGCAAGGGAAGCATTTACCGACAGCATGGATAATGGTGTCGCAGCAAGCTCTCCAACTTGCGGGCAAACAATTCAGTTTGCTAGCAGTAGCCTCTGCAGTGTGATGCACATTCAGAGCTAGGTTGTGAGCCCAACCTTGGGCATGCTGGTCGGCGGCATGGAAGGTGCCGTCCAGCTTTTCCTGGATGCGGAAGTAGTCCAGCTCGTCCAGCACCTCATCGGCATCGTACCCGAGCTCCTGCAGCTTCTCTACAAACTGCTTGAGCGCCAAGTTGTCTTTCCTCGCCGTGGATGTGCTCAAGCACCGCCATTACAGACAGCAGCTCTAGCTCTAGTGCCCTCACGTTGTCGCCGAGCTCCATGCTGGCTGCCCAGCCCTTGAGCAAGTAGTCCGTGAAGTAAGCCAGCAGTTTGTCCCCCAGGTAAGACAGTGCCTTGCCCACCACCGCAGTCGCCATCCTCGCTCCAAGAATCTGTCGTCTGTGCCTACAGAGAAGAAGCCACCATTAGCAAACACGTATGGTAGCTGTTTTTTTTATGATGAAAACAGATTGTAGCTGTTGACCTGTTGTTGCCATGCCAGAGGTGAAAATCATGTACAGCAGAAGGGTTTTCTCACCTATATAAATAAGAGAACGAGCAAAATTTGTTGATTTCTGAAATTATGTTGAATTTTGAGACACAGTCGCACACTCGATGCTTGTAAACTCCTGCGTCGACTCAAGCCTGGAGATCTCCCATGTGCTTACTATCCACAACACAAGACCGCAAGCAAGTGAAGATCTAAGATCTCTTGAGTGAAGATTTCTGCACGCAGGGAGATGAAACGGAACCACCAAATCAGATCTGATCTGTTACCCAAGTTGTTTCAATGACAATCTACTTGCTGCTCCTCCTGAGTTTGATTCATGCTTCTGCGAGCAGTACGAGTGTACGACACCAGTGGATCACAAGATCTCTTTGAGTTTCTTTGATGCTTCTGCGTGCAGGGAGATATGAAAACACCAGTAGCGACTAGCGAGCGCTACTAATAAGCAATACTAATGTTGCTTCTGCTGCCAGAAATAGACGAGAAAAACTATCTACAAGTTTACTCACCAAGCAGAGGAAGGAGCGGATCTGATCTATTGCTCCATGTTTACTCCAGCGGCTAGCCCAAATGATGTTAGCCAGGAATCACAAGGCGAGAGAGTGCCTGCCGGTGCAATAGATCTAATATTAGGTTAATACTATGACAATTAATAATTCATAATTTTTTTAGTTAGACAAGGACGAAAAATTAATATAACACCAAGACAATGAACAAATTATAAACGAACAGAACAAATACAACGTGGTTGTGCCACACGGCCAGCATGTCGCCTGAATTAACTAAAATTTTCAGGCACCTGACGTTTAGAAAAATGGGAAATTAAACAAATTTTCCTATCATCCTTCACAATACACATGTGAAATGGACCGAATCCATCAGATTTACCTGCTGGGACCATAGTAGTAGTATATACAAGAGTTTACTCACCTACAAGAGATAAACGAGTAGAATTTGATCTCTCCGAAGTTGTTTCGAGAAAACAGCTGTGCTACGTAACTGCTGTGGCTAGCTAGCCTGAAGATCCCACGTTGCAAGCAAGATCTTAATTCTTAAGGAGTCTGCAGCCTCAACGCGAGAGGGCAACTCGAGATTCCAGTGGAAGGGAAGCAAGAGGTCTGGACGACGAACTGAGCAGAGACGAGAGCAGATGGCAAGCAAAGCAATGCAGGGCAATGATATGGCTCGGTCCTATCGCTGCGTCAACTCAGCTGCCATACGCCATCCACACAATAGTCAGTGATGTGGGGCACAGGCAGGACGTCCACCATATACCATCCACAGAAAAGTCAGTGTCTACGTCCCCTTGTCGACCCCACTCATTGAAGCTCTCTGAAAATGATCGAGAAGAATTATGGCAAGAAAATTATGTCAGGGATAAGTATTACAGACAAGTTCAACATCAAATTTATTTAGAGAATCTCCTCTAGTACCCATATATGAATGTACTAGGGGTACCCCAATATTACTATTTTTAAATATTGGAGGTGTTGCTGCATATCCTATTAGAGATCTCATCCTATTATATCTATCTCAATACCCACATAAGGGCAACTCCAAGAGAATTGGTAAAAATAGATGTTAAACATATGATTTAACCAACCTCTAAAACAGAGACTATAAAAAAACAGAAAACTCCAACAACCTTTCTAATATGAGTCTAGATGGCCAACGGTACATGTAAGCTAAATTTAACATGCGATATTTCATGAATAACTAATATGCTATTTTACAAAACAAGATAGCAAAACTATTGGAGCTTTATTCTTGAATGAGAAATTCTAAAAATAGCTTACATGACAAGGATAGCACGTCTATTGAAGTTGCTCTAAAAGGTATTAGGGGAGATACTACTCCCTCTTTACTTGAGGGACGATAAGAGAAATATTGATGGCCACCCAAAAAAACGAGGCATGAGGAATGCTAGAGCGAGAAAAACATAGTTATCTCTGATATGATAGTTTTGTTGGGATAAGAGGAGATGTTGGGATACTACTGAAGATGCCCTTGTTAGGAGACCCAAATGCAAGGAGTAGTTGGCATTAGGCCGGACAACAACATCATTTCATTGACAATTATTGCTTAGCCCCAAGCCAGTTTCCATATAATTTTCATATTCATCAGCTCCAGCGGCTCACCTTTGATCCCTTCTTTTGTGACAGCAACATGTAGTAAATCATGTCATGTAGGTTTTGGTTTGGAGATGAGACGGTCATGTATTTGGTTTTGAGTCGGCCAGACAACAAGTCGTCCCCAGAGGGACTCTAATGTGGCACAACCTCATCTGAAAAACTAAAGGTATCACTGTGTCACACTTGCACAGTGTGAGTCATAATTTGCTCTTCCTCGATCTTCTTTGCGTCATGAGAGTGTTAAAGCCCATAGGGGTGAACGGAGCATAGCGTTGACCACGCTGAAAAAGGGCGAACTTGGTAGGTGGGGTTAGACGCACCGATGGGGGGTGTTGGCGAAGTCAAGAGATAGCAGTAGCCATGGCATGGCTCTTGTTGACGATGATTAGTAGAGCCAGGAGGGGCTAGGGGTCATGGCATAGAGTCAGTTAAGATTGGTTGAGATGAACTTTTTTGGCTTTTGGTATACTGAGAAGCTCAAAATTTATTACAAAATCCAAGAGTAAATAAACAACAACCAGTAGCCAAAAGTCATAAAGCCAGCTTTTGAGCCAAAAAAAACCAAAAGCCGCAGCTAAAACAAATAGGCTCTTAGAACTAGTCCGTTCCTAGTATTGTCACACATTATTTCAATCCTAAAATGAATTCCATTAGTGGGGGCATGAAAACTATAATTTCTCGGTTAATCAACATCATTGTGACCTCACTAAGAAATCTTTTTGCAGAACTTACATTAGTTACAATGATTCTTTTGTCACTAGTCATCAAAATTAAATTAGGTGCATTGCTACTTTCACCATCTTTGTCATCACCAATGAAGAAGGGCCCTACACATTCTACAACTGCAATCAAGGAAGAAATGCCTACACTGGTAGAGGATCCAACAATTAAGGAAGTGTCTTCTTTGAACACCACAACTGGGGAGGAGAAGGACCTGTCGTGTCCTATACACCCCTCTTGGGCATGACCATAGATGGTAGCGGATGTCCTATGATAGATCTTCACTTAATCGAAATGCTTGCCTTGCACAATGGAACATGCTAAAAGATTTGGGAATTGTTGAAATGAAAGGGAAGCTCAATTGAGATCGCAATGCAAGACATTGTATTCTACCAGAAGGAATTAATTGTTGCCCTCAGATCCTCTGAAACCTCTTATGGGTTTATTGTGGTGCCTTACGGGACTTTGTCTCTTCGTTAGGATTCTACAGGTTTGTTATTGATGTGGTTGTCCGATTGTTGTTTGCTCATGTTATCAATTGAGTTAGTTGTTTTTAGTCATAATAGCGTTCTATTTATTGCTCCTTATTGAGGTAATTGTTTTTTTTCCAATTTGTACCTTCTTGTTTTGTTTGTTACTAAAATATAATTAGCAACTAGCTTGCTGTTTCATCGTAGAAAAATTGTTGCCGCCTACCATTAAAGCCGAGCGTGAGCACCGATTACTAATTTCTAGTTGAATAAAATAGAAAACTTTGCCAATTTTATGAGATTTAGTAAACATAGAGGAACAAAGTGCTAACATTAGCAAATTTGTGTTGGGTGTTGATAAATCATTGTACAGTTAGTATATACGCTCACAAAGTAGAATATAAACACATAGAAATAAAGCAAAAATGAAAGCTCTTTATTTCTCGCTCTTGCACGCCGGTGTGAGCAATAGAACAATGCATATGCACCCTCTGCCCTAGAATGATCATTCAAGTAATGATGACATCCTTGTTATGTCGGTTCGGTTTTTCAACATTGTTGTTGTCAGATCATATATCGTTTGGCGTCTCCTTTAATTTCTGCTTGCTTCAAGGTGATTAACCCTACTATTAAAATTACTATATGCATGATGAAGCTGTTGCCAGTCATGTGTATGTTCAATGGGGTAAGTGTACATGTATGTATGAGTTTCTATGTTGTGTGGTTTTGGGAAAGAAAATATTTGTCATGGTGAAGAAACTAGAGACACACAAAAATATTGTATGAGATTTATTGTTGTCGCCGGGCCAATCGAGCTTCACCCCCGATTTCTTGTTGAATATAAAATAGAAAACACGGCCCATTCTTGAGATTTAGTACATATAGATAGGGGAACAAAGTGCTGATATGAAAAAAGTGGTAGCGTCCACTCTCGTAGAAAATGTATTTCTCCATAGATGTAGCGCGTTAACATTATACTGCAGACCCAATAAAAGATAAGATAAACCCATAATGTTGGCTGCCCGACTTACTCTCCCGAATGAAAAAAGAAGGGCAATTTCAGAATGGAGTGCGGCCGACTGGTCAACGGCGGCCGAAGTCACATGGACGAGAACGACCCTGGGCTTTTAACGGATCGAATAATTATCCGTCGGTCCGTCCGTTCGAAGGCCTCAAATACTGATACGGACTTGCTTGCCGGACATCCGATCAGTTTCACAGATTTCGGATACAAATCCGAAATCCTTAAGCGGATGAAGAATACAGATACAATACCATCAATAACCGCCGAATCCCGAATATCCCAAAACTTACTCGGATATATCCGAGTAACATATACGGATAAATATCCGAATTTTTATTTTTACATTAAAATTTATATTTGTATTGTATTGATTGGGTAAAATTTTATGTTTATATTAAAACAAGAAAATTATCCATCCTTTGAGAACACGGCTGTGCCACAGTGTGGGTTACAACAGTGGTGTCACGGTCTTATATAGGCCACTTGCTCCTTCGTTGAGGCGGGACTAAAACCAGCATACTCTGGTATACAACACATGAGTAGCGAGTTTTTTTTATTTTTAATTTTTTTTAAAAAATTTACAAAATTAATTTTTTGTTTCGAAATATGACAGAACTAGTCACCTACAGCGGGCGTTTTTTAAAAAACGCCCACTGTCTGGGCGTTATATGTGACGTGGCACAAAGCCGGCCGTCGCCGGTGCCGGCTCTTGCGGGTGGCCCACTTGCGCCCAAAATACGCCCACTGCGTGGACGTTTTTTGGTGGCGAGGGGGCCGCCTGCAAAAGTACGCGCTGTTTTGCGGACGGGCCTCGGAGCAGTAAAAAAAGCCCACTGTGTGGGCGTTTTTTGCGCTGCAGGGGGCCGCCTGCAAAACAGCGCGCACTTATGCAGGCGGCCCCCTGGCGCGCAAAAAACGCCCACACAGTCCCCCTATATATACCCAGCCCCCTCTTCATATTTTCATTATATTCACTAAATTTTTCAGAAAAAAGAAAGAGGAGAGGAGGGAGGAGAAGGAAGTAAACGGCGAAGCCCTGCCAGTTTGAGACCTCGGCTTTTAGGTAAGTTTCTCATACATTACAAGTCTGTTGCTATGCATTAGTAAAATATAATGTGCACTAGAGTTGTTTAGTTTTTAGTTGACTCTGGGTAGATCCGTGAGTAGTATGTATATTAGATCTATAAATAATGATGTTAGAGCATTGCAATTCATGTTAGAAATAATAATGTTTCTTCTATGCTTTAAATAATGGATTGTATGATTTGAAATGTGACGCATATCGTATTTTCTCTGAATAGATATATTTATGGTTTAGAAATAATGATGTTTATGCTATACTTTAAACAATGGATTGCATGATTTGAAATGTGACGAATATCGTATTTTCTCTGAATAGATATGTTTAGGGTTTAGGGTTTAGGAATAATGATGTTTATGCTATGCTTTAAACCATGGATTGCATGATTTGAAATGTGACGAATATCGTATTTTCTCTGAATAGATATGTCAAACAAAGTGATGTTTCGGTTGTTCCATGGTAATGACACTGTCAGATATGGCCCGTATGGTATAGATCTGTCTGAATTTGGGTCAACACTAAAGGGGATAGATAGGCCAGCGGAAAGAAATTTTAGGTCAGTGTGCAACTGGTTAATGAGGGCATTTCATATCAACCCAGAGGTTAACACAATAAAAGTAAATGTAGTAGTCAATCGTGGCAACGAAGAATGGTTCTGGGAATTGATGTCGGTAGATTGCACCGAAACATGGAAATGATACGTAGAAAATGCATTGCAGCGGGGCTGGGAACCCAGCATTTTCATGGAGGTGCACGATAAAGACAATGCAACCTTGCAAGATGTGGAGGGTACAAGCATGGTTAGGACTGATGCTGAAATAGAAGAGGGAAACGACCGTGCTCAGCAAGGAGAAGAACAGGGACATGATGTGCAGGAACCAGAAAGAGAAGGAGAAGGCAGTGAGCCGAGGGGCTTGGCAGATGAGGGCGAGAGGATCAACTCCATTGTTCAGGCAATGGAAAACGAAGATGCGACGAATGAGGAAGTGGATGGTGATGAATCTTCTGATGAGGAAGGATGTAATGTGAATCCGTGGCAATGGTCTAATGAAGACTTCTCTGGACTTGCTATTTTAGAGGGATACCATGTTCCATGGGAGTATAAAGAGAATGAGGTAATCGAGGGAGCGATGTACGCAGAGAAGGAAGAATTGATGGAGGCAGTTAAGCATTGGGCTGTATCACTGCAGAGGGAGTTCTGGGTAGCAAAGTCCACAAAGTGTGTATATGAAGTTAAGTGCATGAGATCCAGTGATGGTTGTCCGTAGAGGGTGTATGCATTCAAGGGAAAGTGGAAGGATTATTGAAAAGTGTCAATAGTCACTGAGCACAACTGTCACTTGAAAGGTGTACAGAAGTACCACAGAAACATGACATCTGCATTTATTGCTGCAGAGATGTATTTAGATGTTGTGCATAATCTGGGATACGAGCCAAGGTCAATAATAAGGCATATCGAAGATAAATTTAAATACACCATTTCATATGCTAAGACGTGGAGGGCAAAACAGAAGATTATCGAGATGAGATTTGGCACATTCAAAGCCTCATATGATAATTTACCATCTCTTCTTCAATGCATAGCCGCCAGAAATCCAGGGACATGTACAGATCTTAAAACATACCTAACCATGGAGAATGACCGTGCAGTATTGGTCTTGCAACGTGCTTTCTTTGCACTAGGTGCTTGCATCAGGGCATTTGTGCATTGTTGTCCAGTACTCTGTATTGACGGGACATTTCTGACAGATAAATACAGAGGTCAGATACTAACAACAATTTCCGTGGATGGGAACAATCAAGTTGTACCACTGGCATTCGCTTTTGTGGAGAGCGAGAATACCGATAGTTGGTACTGGTTTCTCAAGCAGGTGAAGGTTAGCATTGTTGGTATGAGGCCTGGTGTATGCCTAATTCATGACCGTCATGCTGGCCTTCTTCGGGCAATTGAATATCTGAAGAAAGGTGATGCAGAGATGGGATATGGTAAAGATTGGCCAGATGTTCAAAGTTGGTGGTGTATGCGTCACATGGGTGCTAATTTTTACAAGCAGTTTAAGAGCAAGAGCTTGATGGATCTATTCAAGAGGCTATGCAGACAGAATCAAGAGAAAAAATTCAACGAGCTTTGGAGGAGGTTGGACAAGCTCACAACAAAGCAAAGGAAAGAGCACTCAAGCCGATCAGCACCTGTTGGTGAGGACGGTCCAGAGGCCTTAGGACCGCTGCCCACAGATGGTCCAAACATCAGAAGGAGATCGGCATCTGCTGTGAGAAAATTTTCGCACTGGATAGAGAATGAGCCTAAGGAGAAGTGGTCTTTGCTGCATGATGTCGGCGGAGCGCGGTTTGGTATTATGACAACTAATTTGGCCGAAGTTTACAACTGGGTGATGCGTGGTGTTAGAGACCTTCCCTTGGTTGCCATTGTTGAGTTCATCCTGCATGAAACATGCAGATATTTCAGAGACCGGTACCAAGTCACTGCCATATCAATGCAAGTGCGAGGTGTTTTCTTCGGACATATGCTGACAAATTATCTGGAGAAAAATGTAAGAAGGCAAAGGAGCATAGAGTTATAACTCAAGGTACTAGAGTGCACTGATTTAAAATCTTGTGTGCTGATAGGGCCAAGCGTGGAATATATAGAACAAGAGTTGTGCAAGAATGCATACTTAAAGAGGATGGGTATTGCGCATGCACGTGCCACAAGCCAAGACTCTACCACAAACTATGTTCCCATGTTATTGCAGCGAGCTCGGAGTGTGGAATACTTGATCGTACTTTTGTATCTCCCTATTTCACCAAGGAAGCCATATTGCATACATGGTCACATGAAATTTATGGTTTTGGCATAGCGGGGAATTTTACAGGTACAGTACCGCAACCTAGCTATATTCCAGACCCAAGTAAGATCAGAGACAAGGCTGGGCATCGGAAGACAAGACGTATTTGAAACACCATGGATGAGTCCGAAGCAGGTGGAAGGTACAAACATTGCAGCAAATGCGACAAGGAGGGACATACTTACAAGAAGTGCCTGAAGGACTCAGACATGCCCACAACAGCAGAAGCCCCGCCATCAGGATCCGGATTGGATGGTACCCCACCAACAGGAGAAGGGACAACTTCTAGGCCCGTACTTCGACCGTACTTCGACCGTACCGTCCAGACGTCTACTTTCAGTGGACCCTCGGTTCTGTTCCAGGTATCCGTTGACTCTTCGAGGTCTCCCAATTAAGTACACATGGCTTCTTAATAACATAAAATTTTTATGTGCAGGTTACATGAGGCAGGCCTCCTCCCGTTGTGTCATCTTATGGAGGCTCGAGCTGGTGAGGCCGATGAGACGAGGAGGTGGAGTTTTGATAGGTCTCTTCTAGCAGCCCTGGTCGACCGATGGAGGTCGGAGACACACACGTTCCAACTGCCGTGCGGGGAGGTCGCACCGACGCTTCAGGACGTTGCGTTCTTGCTTGGCCTTCCTCTCGCTGGCCAGTCGACGGACTTCATGATTGGCAAGACGACATTATGGCCCGCTTCGGCCACGTACAGCATCACCCTGCACTTCCAGCTATGAGCAGCCTCCCTCCGTACACGACCATGGGCCCGTCGCAGCAGTGGCTCATGCAGTTTACCGTAAGGCCTATTTTAAAAGAATTTTATCAATTTACAGTTCTACTCAACTTTATTAACTGTATCTTTTTCAGTCCGATCAGCTACACCCAGAGGCTGACGTGTACTCTGTGCAACGAAGCTTGGAGGCCTACTTGTTGTGGCTTTTTGGCTGGGTCATGTTCACCAGCAGCGCGGGACATGCCGTCGACAAGGTCATGATCCCCTACGCGCGTGCGATCGCTGATGCTGACGAGGGAGCAATGCCACTGTGGAGCTGGGGATCTGCAGTACTGGCGGCGATGTACAGGGAGCTCTGCGAAGCGTGTACCAAGATAGAAACAGGTTCTTTGCTCACTGGTTTCCCCCTCCTTCTACAGCTATGGGCAGCTGAACGGTTTGTGATTGGTCGACCTGTGGTGGATCACACCGCCTACGAGGAGGACCTGTACTTGCAGCATCTGCCCGAGGACTTTCCCACCATGGGTACAGTCTGGTGCCGTCGTCAGGTTCTTGTTCCTAGCTGACATATATAGTTAATTCGTATCATACCTTCTAACCCATTTATTGTTATATTTCAGCGACGATGGGCACATGTGCAGGTCACGCGGTCGTACAACGAGTTTATGCTGGAGTTCGACAGGATACAACCGACCGACATGATCTGGGAGCCTTACAGCCAGGAGGCTATCCATGCACGAGCTCCCCTTGGGCTGTCCACATTGTGCACACGTGACCAGGCCTTCTGGCTGACGCTCCGACCGATGGTGTTTGACATATTCGTCAAACCGCACTGCCTAGGGCGTGTTT
Source organism: Bothriochloa decipiens (assembly GCA_023333625.1). Classification (NCBI taxonomy): domain Eukaryota; kingdom Viridiplantae; phylum Streptophyta; class Magnoliopsida; order Poales; family Poaceae; genus Bothriochloa; species Bothriochloa decipiens. The sequence continues at coordinate 5,925,151 of CM041646.1, forward strand.
TGCACCAGTTCGGTCTCATGCAGCCGTCCCCCGTCCCTATCATCCGTACCGTCCCTGCAGATGCTCATAGGTAAGTACTACTAACAACTGACTTTGAAAAATTAATCGCAGTAGACATGTCTTACTCAAATTTGTGTTCAGGCTGACTCGGAGGGGACAGGTCGGCGGCAACTTATGGGTTCCACATCTGCAGCCATACGTGGACGATTGGTTGCTTGCCACAGAGGACGTCATTGATGAGTACCGCCCCCACACCGAGGACTCGTACATGATGTACCTCCGGTGGTGATGAGGACATCGCTTCTTCTTGTGCACCTGCTGATCCTCTCCAAGGTCCAATGACCCGAGCTCGAATGCGTCAACTA
>CM041646.1:5925525-5995864 GCA_023333625.1 Bothriochloa decipiens
CTGATCCTCTCCAAGGTCCAATGACCCGAGCTCGAATGCGTCAACTACATTTACAGGTGAGCTCGTTTTTAAGCGATACTTTTCATACTTTTGAGAATAGATTACTACCTAATGATTTAATATTGCTTAGGAACAATGGAGAGGCTTCTGAAGAACTTGGACGAGGAGTTGGAGACGAGCTGGGCCAGCAAGGGCGTGCAACACAAGCTGATTTCGCGTCTGTCTCGGACTGCCAGACCAGCCTGGACTAGAACTGGTCATACGGACTCATACGGACTCCGTTTTGGACGTTCTACATATGGTTGGAAAGCTAACTTCATAAGGAAGCCAATACAAGTGGTCTCACGTCAAAACCTCTTCGGAGTCCACGGGAATTGTCGAAGCAAGTCAACATTCTGAATCTGTGTTGGTGCTGCGTCACCTTATTTTGGTCCAATGGGCCGTGTATCGTTTATGAGCCTGTTAGTGGGCGCGTCCAGGGTAGGCGACGACCCTAAGTCCTTTATAAACATACGCCGCCGCCGTCATTAGGTTTTGGGTTTTGCTTAGATTATTCTGTCCATCGACAGCCGCCGTTCATCGGTTTGTGGAACCCCAACTCGAGTGCTTAATCATTCATTTGCAGATTGTCCCATTAATTGAGCTGCGTTCTTTCGAGTTCTTGCTTGTGTTCTTCGTTTCGCAGGCAGGGATTAGCCTTCGTGGCGAGGTCAACCGGTTGGAGACACGGTTGATAACCAGAGGAGTCGTGGTGCTAAGATTGCAGGGTTCGGGTCTTTGGATCTGAAGCCGGATCGGTGTGTCGTGCTCCACCAAAACGATAGTTATCTCCATCTGACGGAAGATCAGGGAATCACGTCCCCATCAGGTGGTACCAGCCTCGTACCCGCACACGTGTCACCTTCGTTCCTCTGGAGCAGCAGCCACACGTCGCCGCCGTGGTGACGCTTACCCTACGCACCGTGATCAGGATTACTTCTGCGCTGTGAGTACTTGAATCTCTCATATATATCAGTAGTTTATTACGTATATCTTTCATCTAACTTAAAACTGAAATTAGGTCAATGGTACGCAACTACTTTACACGGAGGTTGACTTCGTGTGTCGCCGCTTGGAGGTGGCTTGGCGTTGACAGTGGACGAGCAGCGCACCTCCTACACGCGGATGCGTACGACGCTTAGATCCGTGCTGAGGGCTCTGACTTGTTGGACCTCCGACGCAGCGCCTCAAATTCCTGCACCAGCACCCGCAGAACAGAGGTAACTCCGTGTACCCCACCTCGTCTACCTATGTTTTTCCAATCTAGATAACTGTGTGACTTACGACGACACCTTTCACAGCGTTCTCTACGCCGTACCTTCCTTCCTCCAGAGCGGGGTCCTCGGTGCACGGAGCAGAGGCATCCAGGCACTTCACTCATGCTCCACCCAGCGCGTCGGCCCATGGTGAGGGTTCCTCCGCTCAGGGAGCAGCCTGGGGAGCCCGCCCTTCACCCCATGGAGTGGGTACCTCCTCTCAGGGAGCAGCCTAGGGAGTCTTGCCTTCGCCCCATGGAGTGCGTACCTCCGCGTAGGGAGCAGCATCGACGTCGGGCCAGGGAGCCGGCACCTCATCGCGGACCTACCGACTACCTAATGACCCCTCCACTGACGCATCGATCAGCGACGAGGAAGTCGAGATTGGCCCTTCACAGCTTGCAGGACCACCTCCGCCCTACACGCATGAGTTATCACAGATGATTCCAGTGCAGCACGTCCATGCGACTCGAGGTGTTCCACCGGATCGCCACACCTCCTCGTCGGGGCACGTGCGACCGAGGAGGCCGAAGAGCGGTAGGGGGCAGGGGCAGGGATAGGCTCGGGAATAGTAGTACCCTGTACGATGTAATTACTGTCTTGATGTATGATACGCACTATCCTTTTGTCAAAATTTACCCTAAACCCTAAACTCTAAACCCTAAAAACCCTAAACCCTAAAAACCTTAAACCCTAAACCCTAATCCCTAATCCATAAACCCTAAAAACCCTAAACCCTAAACCCTAAACCCTAAACCCTAAAAACCCTAAACCCTAAACCCTATACCCTAAACCCTATACCCTAAACCCTAAACCCTTAAATGCTTGCATTACATCCGTTATAATATTCCATTACAGCACAGTTAAAAGTCACGAAAATAGTTCATTACAATAAAATTATAGGTCCGCTAGGCGATGAGCTACTAATCCGAATTCATCTAACAAAACGGCCCTAATAATCCAAAACATAACCGGGAAGCAAGTCTTCATCTTCAGAACCACTATCCTCTCCCACAAACGCATTGGTACGGCTATGCTCAGCTGCGTTGGCCTCTTCTTCCTTTTTTTGTAGTAAGCGGCCTCCAAGTCATCAAGGGCTTGGGTGAACGTTTCTTCATACTCCTCTTCTTCCTTTTTTTTGTAGTAAGCGGCCTCCAAGTCATCGAGGGCTTGGGTGAACACTTCATCATACTCCTCGTCCTCGTCGTTCATCGGCATCTCTGCCTCCGCCATCTTCTGCTTCATCTTCGCATCAGCACTCCTCTTTTTGGCCTCCTCCATCTTCTCCCTCGCATGCAAGGATGCTTCCTCTTCTCTCTTCTTTTTCCATGCATCACAGTCTTTCTTCCACCGAGCAGCACTTGGGGTTTGGACACACAATCATTGGGCATAGTCAACCTGCGCTCGCTTCCGCATCTTAATGTAGTTGTCCATAAGCTGAGTACCAGACCTGAACTTCAGGTCCATTAGTTGCTTTTGCTTCAGTGTATCCATGTATTCCCTGCGGTCTTCAACATGGGCAAAAAGCTCCCACTTGCATTTCCTAAGGCTCTGTGATCGAACGGAACAATTTAAAGTCAGCAAATACAAAAAGTTTGGATATCAAGTGAGCAACAAGTTGTTGACACCGTTTTTTGGCATGTGTCAATAAGGATCGGAAGACTAAACTAAATCGGCAAGAAGGTGATTATTCTCCAGTATTGCTTCTGAGTTGCCGATGGATGATTGCTGTTAAAGGACATGTTGATCTCGTACATTGCCGATGAAGCCAGAGGGCTGTTGCCGATGGAGAGAGAGGCATGGTTGCCGATGGAAAGCAGAGCTGAAGAACATGGAAAGCAGGGCTGAATCATTATCGATGGGTTTTGCCGATGGAATCTACAGAGATGAGGAGCACCGATAGAGGTTTCATCGTAAGCAATGGATAAGGAAACTGGCAATATTTATGCCAATATTTTAATAGTTTACTTTTGAGTCCGACCTTGGTACGAGTCATTATTTTTTATTCCTTAGAGGTAAGACTTGTTTAGGTAATACTTTGTCGTGTCTGTTTAGGACTCATAGTGCTAGGGTATAAATATGTACCGAGAGACAATGTAAAAAGGAGAATCAATCAAATACAACAAATTTATTACTTTTATCTACTTTTCAAGCAATCTACTTTTCGACGACTTCGTCACCAGCACCTTTTCCTTTTCAACGAGTTCTTTCAAGAATCGACGGGCTGCATCAACTTGATCTCCGGCGACCTTGTAGGATCCGCGTCTACCGAGCACGATTCAGGCTTTGACGTCCGGGCGTATCGCTGTCGTCTCGTCTGATTTGTTCAACAGTTATCGAATATCCTCTGAGCTTTGACGTCCGGGCGTATCGCTGTCGTCTCGTTCAGATTTTATTCAAATTTATCATCCTTGTCAATTAACAGGTCAAATCAACTGGCACGCCTTGATATCGAATTTGGGTATTAGCCCGGTGTGTTTGCAGATCCAACGCCTTTTTGCATCAACACATCTTTTAGCACGCCCGGTGGGACAAAGTCAATAGATCTATCATGAAGAATCCTACTGATATCAATCCAGAAAACATCATCGACATATCAGAGTCAGATCTCAAGGAGGATCAGAAGCAAGCCATGGAAAAAGCTATGGACAAGCACCAGGGTATGTCGGGCCGGCATATCATCAGCCGGGATCGGCATCTACCATACTCCATCGGCAATTCCAGCCGTTGAGAGTATAGAAGCGCCTACTTTTCCAGCTATATCAGGACCATCCATCATTAAAGCCACACCGATAGGATCAGAGCTAATGTCTCAGGAGAGGCCTAGTACTCAGTTGAGCACAGATCTATCGGCATCGGCAATGTCAGGTCCTTCAGGTCAACATAGTCAAACTGCTGCTAATTGGTGGGGATACGGTGTGCCTCCAGGTCCATCTACTGCCAACTCTGGACTGCCTCAAGTGCATGATGTAGCAGGGAAGGGTCCAATGACATCGGCTACTCCAATTCGGCCGATGGCTCAAGTGCCGCATTATTCTACTATACCTCCTGCTATACAGCCATTGTCAATGGGATTCTATGCGCCTCCGCAACAGATATCTTATGCAAATCCATTGACTAATCCTCCATCAGTTCAACAGAGAGCTTCCACTGCAGAGCAGCCCATAGTACCACTCATATCTCAGTCTGGATTACCTACAATTCAGGGCAATTATGCTGGCTATCATCCATCTATACAAGTGCATCAATTGTCTGTAAGCTATCAGCCATCGGCAAGTCAGGTGCCGATGAGTTACAATCTCAATTGGTCAGGGCAAGCACCAGTTCAGCAATCTGCTATTCAGCCAAGCTACCAAGCAATGGGGACTCAACGGTATAGTCCACAGACAACTTTCCAGGAACAAGCATCGGCAAAACAGCCGATGAACTTTACTCCGCAGATTGGTTCCGTGAATATGCCGATTCATCAAAGCCAAATGCCACAGGGGTATGTAGAAGCATATCAGTCAATGCCTCCAGTAGAGATCCAGCCAGTGCATCGGCAGGATCAGAATACACTCTCGACCGATAGGATTGCAGAAGTGATGAAAGAGCAATTTGGGATTCAGCCCAAGGTCAATACTTACTCTTATCGGACGCCATACCCTTCATCTTATGATTCGATTTCTTTCCCGAATCGGTACAAGGTGCCAGATTTCACTAAGTTTTCTGGGCAAGATGATACGTCAACAATGGAGCACATCAACCGATTCATCATCCAGTGTGGGGAAGCAGCTAACAGGGATGAATTGAGGGTTCGATTATTTTCCTCATCATTGTCTGGATCGGCTTTTGCGTGGTTTATTTCATTACCACCTAATTCTATTATTACATGGGCCGATCTAGAGAAGCAATTTCACAAGTACTTCTTTGCTGGAGTACATGAAAAAAAGCTAACTGATTTGACAAAATTGAGACAACGCAGTGATGAATCGGTAGAAAGTTTTGTACACAGGCTAAGAGATGTAAAGAATAAATGCTACAGCTTAGTACTTGATGATCGGCAGTTAGCCGATTTAGCTCTTCAAGGGTTACTGCCACAAATCAGAGAAAAATATGGGTCACAAGAGTTTGAAAGTTTGAGTCATATAATGCAAAGGATTTCTGATCAGGACACTAGGGTTTTTGAACCTAGAAAGAATTGGAATAAAAAGATGTCCTTTGTAGAGGAAGCAGAAGATTCAGATTCTGATGACGAACCAATTATCGGCTTGGTTGAGTGAGTAAAAGGTAAAAAACCTTTATCTTGTCCTTTTGGTCAGAAAGAGCCAGAGAAATTCACGTTTGACGTCACAAAGGTCGATAGAATATTTGATCTGCTACTTCAAGAGGGCCAAATCAAGCTATCACCCAATCATGTGATTCCATCGGCAGATGAGCTGAAGAAGATAAGGTACTGTAAATTTCATAATGCAACTTCGCACAGTACTAATGACTGCAAGGTTTTCAGACAGCAGTTGCAATCGGCAATTGAATCTAGGAGGATCAAGTTTCACAACCCTAAAGCTCAGAGGCCGATGAAGATTGATCAACATCCTTTCCCAGCAAACATAGTGGAGGCCGTAAACAAGACCAAAGTGTTGACATCGGTAAGCACTAAGAGGAGAGCATCGGTGGATCCTAGAAATCAAGCAACTACCGATGACTTGAAGGGGAAAGAGATAGTTGAAGAAAGCAGTAGTTCAAGAAGGCCTCCTAGACCAGCTCTGTACAGAGTTCCAAGTAACCGCTATCGGCATCGGCAAGAGGAGTTGCGTTGGGAAGCGTGGCATCGGCACAAAGACCATTGGAGATGCCCTTTCTTCATCTATTGTTGGGAAGAAGGCATTAAATTACCTACTATTGATAGTTGCCCCGAGTGCAATGGTTATGATCGAACCGATCGGGCAGAAAGGAGGCCGCGCTATGGTGATCGGAGCAAATACATCGGTAAGCTGATCAGAGAGAGGGCATCAGTACATGATCGGCTGGGGTGCAGGACCAGTGTACATGAAAGGCTGGGCAGGCATGATGACCGTTTGCCGGTAAACCAAGAGGAGTTTAGGGAGATGGCCAATACAAGAGTCCCTGATGAAATGATTCTTCGTAGAGATCCCAATACAAATTGCCCAGGTTCAAGTGCGAAAATTTATCAACCCGTCTGGAAGACGAAGCTTCCTCAATGGTGCCCTAAAGGTTTAACGAGGACTCAAAAGAGGAAGATGCAACGTGAGCACAAAGAGGAAATTTCCCGTGGAGTAGAAACTCAAGTATGACGGCTGAAGCGCAAAAGTGAAGGTCCATCGGCAGACATCAACATGGTTTTCTTATTGCCAATGAGATTCATAGCACTTGCCAATAAAAATATATATATGTATAGATAAAGTGCTTGTTCAAAAGGAATGTATCGACACTACGTTAATGTGAAGTTTTACAAATTACCGATACATCATATTGCCGATGAAAAAGGGGGTTTACAAGTTCAACAATGAATGGATAGTTGATATCGCACGTAGGCGAATTTGGTTAGCTTCCTCCAGTATCTTTGCATCTTCATTGGCACTGCCTTCAACTGGCTTGATCTTCTTCTTGAGCGCCAGCGTCTTGAGGACTTGGTTGTCCCTTTCTTGCTGAAGAGTCTTGACAGCTTCGGGCATTTGGGTCTTCTCATGATTTGATGCGTCCAAGGCTCCTTCAATCTGTCTCAGCTCTGCTAGCAGGGTGTCTCTTCTTGTCGATAGTTGAGCAATCTTGTCCTCCAGATCTACACAAGAGGCTTCTAGCTTACAGATGTTTTTGTGCTTCTCATTGGCAAGTTGCTTATGCTTCATCATGTCCTCCTGGAGTTTTGCCTGAGTGGCTCTATCGGCAATCCGCTGGGCAGCCCTTTGATACTACAACTGCCAGCTCTCCAGATGTGCAGCTTGGAAAAGTGCTTCCTCAACATCGGCAGGAATATGACCTCGAATTCCTTTAAAAGTTGCTCTTGCAGAATCAGAATCCTGGATCAGTAAAGAGGTCTCCTGTTGCAGCAATGATAGTAGTGTCTCCAGCTTTGACTTGGTTTCAGGTGATAGAACTCCAAGAGCTGGAGCAGAGCTTTCGTCAGAATCTTCATCATCAGGAACAATCCCACTGATAGAGAAGGAAAATAGACTATCGGGGGAATCTTGCTCCTAAGAAGGAAAAGGTAATGTCAGCAGAAGAGCCCAAAGTGTTAAAGGTTATCTAAGGGAGTTAACTCACCTGTTTCAAGGCAATCTCTCGCCTTTGGCTCGAAGAGGCAACCTCAAGTACAATTGCCGATGATGTTTCTTATGTTGGTACCTCAATTGGTTGCTGCTGCAACACCGGTGCCGATGAAGATCCTTGTATGGGTACAATGGCCGATGGAAGAGCAGTTGCCGATGCAGAAGTCTACACAGATACGTCATGCGATATCGGGCGAGGCGAGGACGCCAACGGAGATGGTGTAAGTCTTGCCCGCTTGGATTGTGATTCTTCGCCCGATGAAGCCTTACGCTTATGCTATAAGATATCGACGTCGGACGGCTGGGGGGCATCTGCAAGGGATGGCTGAGAAATCGGTACACTTGGGATGGTTGCCGATGCAATCACTCGGTGCTGCAAGAGAGACAGATGAGTAAAAGTGCCGATCCAATAATTAAGGTTTGAATAAAGAATACCTCTGGAGAATCGTCAAGGACAACAAGGTGGGGCGACGAAGGTGCTGCAGGAGGAGACGAAGGGTGAATTACCGATGAAGATTCTAGTGGTGTAGAACTCACGCCCTGAAATGTGAAATCGGTAAATCACAGCAATCGGCATTTGTAAAAGAAAGTGAGGTGGTTACCTGAGATGTCTGTGCCAAAAATGTGACCGATTTGGTGCTCTTCTTGGTACGACCACGGCCCACTGGAGCATCTAGCGAGGGAGCTTTATGGCCGATGATGGATACCGGGGAGATCGGTTGGAACCGTATGACTTTGCCACTCTTACTTAATGTTGGAACTAGGTCATCGACCTGTTAAAAAGGGGTTAGTTGCCGATGGATTAAAGGGGAATTGAAAGAAGTGCAGAGGGTCAGACTTACCGCATCGGTAGGGATGACGTGATCGGGATCAATGAGGTTCCAGTAAAAATGAGGAGATGCAAAGAATAGTTGCTCTTTCCATTCTTACCACCATAATTTGAAGGACTCGGTGACAAAAGAAGCCGGTACCCAATCAGTTAGATCGACATTAGAGGTATCAGCATCGGGAAGGAGAGTAACAATCTTGTGCCAATCCACACGGTTCACAATAGTCTCTCTTGGTTTAATCACATCGGCAAAACAGAGGTTGATGGGCAGTTGTCCAAAAGCTAATTGTCTTGCTGCTACCGATGGATAATAGAATTCATATGTGGGATTAATGTTCTTCCCGCTTCCAAATATGTTGACTGGGATGGCACGAGGGGTGATTATTGCACTAAGAATGTCGGCGTCCTGGTTCAAAGCCTCATTGGTACGGTTAAAGGAAAGAGGGAATCTTGCTGCTTCATCAACATACGGGACCCAGGCCCGAAGCTCAGAGGGGATGCCGATGTAGAATCTATGGAAGAGATTGCCGATCTGGACTCTGTTTGCCTCTACCCCTGGTAATACTACCAGTGCTTCTCCAAAGTTGATAGGGGGGCGCGTTGCCGATTCTTCTTCCCCGAGTTGATAATCTTCAGGAAGACTTCGAGGGAATTGCTGGGCGAACAGATCAATGTGGAAATACTTGTGCATATGGGCGTTCAACCACATACTAATGAACCACCAAGGGCCCCCCAGATTGCCGATAGATTTGCCTTGCAGCAGCCTTTGTGACACTTGGTGAAGGAGGTGATAGACTGAGCCAAGAAGGTATCGGCCCAGTGGGAGTCTGACGCCACTAGCCAATAGCTCTGCTGCAGGAAGGTGCATGTTGGTCGGTCCAACTGTTCTGCCGCAGAAAATAAATTTCTCAAGCCACATATTCAAAAAAGCCGAATGCTCCCTGTGACTGACTGAACTAGATTTCTTATACTCGCTGATATAGCCAGTCCCGCCACCAATGTTCCTGGTGGTCAGCCGATGCTCCGGTTTTTGCTGGAACAGTGAGTTGTCATCGGCAGAGGAGATGTCCAAGCCAGTGAGCATGTACACATCGGCAAGGGTGGGAGAAGCTGACCCATGTTTGAAGATAAAGGCATTCAGGGTATCCGACCAGAAATAGGAGGCAACAATTAACAATGACTCATTCCTCTCCATATCGGCAATAGATATTCTGATGCATTGTTCTAATTTGCGTTCCGCCCAATATAGCTCCATTGGTCTGGCAACCCTCAAATACCAATCTTTCCATCCCTTGGTGGTTTTTGGCCAGGATCGGAAGGTATCAGTCCAGAATCCCAACTCAAAATTCTGAGCTCTAAAGGGGATTCGATTGGTTTCTGCGTTTATGATGTCGATTGGGTCTGGATTTCCCATTGGGCCTAGGCAGATAAAGTGATTCTGATGCATTGGAATAAGAAGATTATTGCAAAGTTCCTAAGATTAAAGATTGGGAATAAGGAAGAGTCATGAACTGCGCGGAGAAGGAGAAACAAAATGTCAGAGGGCGGGCTAAAGTAGAAGACTAACCTTGGGGACGTTAAAACGGATAGCCATGGCCGCGACGAAAATGAAGAAGGCAAAGAATGCTAATGGAGGCTAAGGATCACCGTCAAGAGTGCTGATGATCGAGTTCGTCGAAGGATCGCCTGTTGATGTCGCCGCTGGAGAGAGAAAAGCTAGGGTTTGAATCGCAGATGAAGAATGGGCGCCGGCGGAGAAAGCATTATATGGGCCTGTCGGTACAGGATTTCCACTACCGCGCGCGCAACTCTCGAGGAGAAGTTCAAGCGGTTTGGGTAATCATGACCTGGAGGAAATTTTGGCGCATAAAGTATTTTATACTCCAAAATTGGGGGGCATATGTTGACAACGTTTTTCGGCACGTGTCAATAAGGATTGGAAGACTAAACTAAATCAGCAAGAAGGTGATTATTCTCCAGTATTGCTTCTGAGTTGCCGATGGATGATTGCCGATAAAGGACATGTTGATCTCGTACATTGCCGATGAAGCCAGAGGGCTGTTGCCGATGGAGAGAGAGGCATGGTTGCCGATGGAAAGCAGAGCTGAAGAACGTGGAAAGCAGGGCTGAATCATTATCGATGGGTTTTGCCGATGGAATCTACAGAGATGAGGACCACCGATAGAGGTTTCATCGTAAGCAATGGATAAGGAAACTGGCAATATTTATGCCAATATTTTAATAGTTTACTTTTGAGTCCGACCTTGGTACGAGTCATTATTTTTTATTCCTTAGAGGTAAGACTTGTTTAGGTAATACTTTGTCGTGTCTGTTTAGGACTCATAGTGCCAGGGTATAAATATGTACTGAGAGACAATGTAAAAAGGAGAATCAATCAAATACAACAAATCTATTACTTTTATCTACTTTTCAAGCAATCTACTTTTCGACGACTTCGTCACCAGTACCTTTTCCTTTTCAACGAGTTCTTTCAAGAATCAACGGGCTGCATCAACTTGATCTCCGGCGACCTTGTAGGATCCGCGTCTACCGAGCACGATTCAGGCTTTGACGTCCGGGCGTATCATTGTCGTCTCGTCTGATCTGTTCAACAGTTATCGAATATCCTCTGAGCTTTGACGTCCGGGCGTATCGCTGTCGTCTCGTTCGGATTTTATTCAAATTTATCATCCTTGTCGATTAACAGGTCAAATCGACTGGCACGCCTTGATATCGAATTTGGGTATTAGCCCGGTGTGTTTGCAGATCCAACGCCTTTTTGCATTAACACAAGTGGAACAAAAGGACCTCATCGTAATCAACCATATGGCCGCACCAATAGCCTATTCCAAGCTCCGATGGTAGTAGGCCATACTGCGCTTCGACACCACATTTGCACAACACAGGAGGCTTGGGGGTAACCACTTTTCTCTTCTTGTCCACCTTCAGCTCCGGCCATTTGTTCTTTGGACCCCACAGCCACTCCCTGAAGTTACACTTTCACAACAAGGTATACCCACCCTACAATGTAAAATGTTAGTACATGCACAAATACTAAGAAAGCCATGACCGCATACAATTTGCACTTACTCTGGTGGGGTTAGGACATTTGAACTCGTTAGGCCTATCTGAACTTATTACAGAATAATCTCCGCATTTGCAACGAGGCGGAGATTCAAGCCGTCTCAATTGGGCTATTTTCTTCTCCTCGTCTGTCATTGGGGGTCAAGGGGAGGTGCCACCCACCGCTTGAATTGATCGGGTGGATTATGCTTCCCTTTCCATCATTCGTCAAACTGGAGATACCTTAGGTCGAATTTGTCTGAACGATCAATCCACTGAAAGAAAAAACACCGCTCATGGGCCTACAAAACATGATTGCTAACGACATTGTTAGAGATGCAAGAGCTGTAATTACTAGCAATGAATAAAGGCGCAGTGAGAGAGGTGCAATTACTTACATTGAATCCACCGCATGTGTAGTAGCAACGGGCAGCTGTGTCCTCAAAGCGAGATTAGCCAATATCAGCCGGTTCTCCACAGTCACAATTTGGGACAGGGACTGCAGGAGGAACAGGAGCATCCTTGCTAGACACGTCGGGATACAATTCTCTAGGGCGACCTCGTTTTTTTCAAAACTCCGTCCGCCATAAGTTTTGCATATCTATTCAGAGAAAATACGATATTCGTCACATTTCAAATCATGCAATCCATTGTTAAAGCATAGCGTGAACATCATTATTCCTAAACCCTAAACCCTAAACCCTAAACATATCTATTCAGAGAAAATACGATATTCGTTACATTTCAAATCATGCAATCCATTGTTTAAAGCATAGCATAAACATCATTATTCCTAAACCATAAATATATCTATTCAGAGAAAATACGATATGCGTCACATTTCAAATCATACAATCCATTGTTTTAAATATAGAAGAAACATCATTATTTCTAACATGAACTGCAATGCTCTAACATCATTATTTATAGATCTAATATACATACTACTCACGGATCTACCCAAAGTCAACTAAAAACTAAACAATTCTAGTGCACATTATATTTTACTAATGCATAGCAACAGACTTGTAATGTATGAGAAACTTACCTAAAAGCCGAGGTCTCAAACTGGCAGGGCTTCGCCGTTTACTTCCTTCTCCTCCCTCCTCTCCTCTTTCTTTTTTTCTGGAAAATTTAGTGAATATAATGAAAATTTGAAGAGAGGGCTGGGTATATATAGGGGGACCCAAAAAACGCCCACACAGTGGACGTTTTTTTACTGCTCCGAGGCCCATCCGCAAAACAGCGTGCACTTTTGCAGGCGGCCCCCTCGCCACCAATAAACCCCCACGCAGTGGGCGTTTTTTGGGCGCAAGTGGGCCACCCGCAAGAGCCGGAACCGGCGGCGGCCGGCTCTGTGCCACGTCACATATAACGCCCAGACAGTGGGCGTTTTTTAAAAAACGCCCACTGTAGGCGACTAGTTCTGTCATATTTCGAAACAAAAAATTAATTTTGTAAATTTTTTTAAAAAATTAAAAATAAAAAAAACTCCATGAGTAGCAGTATGTGCAGGATCTAGGAAGGCAGCCCGCAAACTCAAGGCCCATCCGGCTGTTCGTGTTGGGCCACCATCATACACGCATTGCATATGCACATCCTTCATTACCCTCAAAAAAAATATGGCATTCAAAAAAATACACCTCCTTCATTCTTCTCAAATAAAAAAATGCACCTTTTTTATGTTTCTCAAATCAGTACAACACATGTTGTATATATAAATGTTGCTTTTACTTAGTATTCAGAGAAATATTTGTAACCGACACCATCCGTGTCCGACTTATTCTCCCGTATTCGATATATATTTGTTCGTATTCGTGTCCGCGACAATCGTATCCGTAGTTGTATCCGTTTGCTATCCGTATCCGATTCTGAATTCGAGATAAATATGAAAACAAATATGATATCAACGGTATCCATTCATATCCGATCCCTTTTCATCGGGACTTTTAAGCACAAACGTGTCGGGTGGCCTAACCGCCGAGGCCTTGGGTGCCCCTGCTCTGGGGGCCCGGGTGACAGCGGGAGGCGCCATCCTCCAAGGTGGCTTCGGCCGCTGGATGCAAGGGACAGGATCACTGGATCGACATGGAGCGCACACGAAGGGGTTCTGCCATGTTCTTTTTTGACATAAGACATTCTGCCATGTTCATGAATAGTTCCAATTCAGTTTCACTTGGCACGCACTGGAAAAGGTGGAGGCCCTACGTACATGCAATGCAGGGCTATTGGGGTTGCTGCTCGCATCACCACTTAATAACAAGACAGCTAGCTAGCTGCTTGAAAACTGAAATCTGCACAGAAACACAGAAGTATATTTCTCGATGCAATTCAGATTCACTTGGAAGGCACGAACGAATGAAAAAAGTTTACAAGCTGAGATTCAGAATGGTGTGGAGGGAGCACACAAAGAATATTCACGTGATCGAAACATATATAGGTTACTGTTACACACAAAACCAAAGGCATTAATCTTATCTTATCTTATCTTACCCCTAAAAAAGACGCAAAGTTAGACTCGGCGCTCGCCCCGACTAATCGCCCCGCCTCCCGCGGTAATCCCCCACCCCGCCTCCCGGCTCCCGCGCATGACCGACGCGAGCTGCACGATGCGCGCCTACCTCCGAGGCCAGGCAGAACCGCCGCTCGCCCGTGCACGCCGCCCTGGATCCGGCAACCTGCCCCGCTCTCCACAGCGACGACGGGCTCAACCGAGCCAAGGGCACCACCACCGCTGGTTCCTCCACGACGTCGGCCTGCTCCTCTTGCCCCATCGCCGAACGACTTCCATCCACTGCCGGAATCCAGCATCGCCGTCGCACCGCCCCAGCCTGCACCATCGCACGCGCGACTCGCGCTACCACTCCATCCCAGCGCTCGCCCACGCATCCTGCTGCCGCGCCGCCAAGAGGTGTCTTGGCGCCAGATCTGACAGGCAAGGGCGTGGCTGGGGGTCGGGCTCACTGCAGCAAGGATGGCGGCCGGCACGAACAACCGCCACCGCCCGCCCGCGCCCGGCCCCCGGCAACGGAGGCGGAGCGGCGTCCCTGCACCCTCGCCGTCGCCCACGCCGCCGTGCACGACGACCTCGCCCTCGCCGCCTCCCTCCCGGCTTCACTCGCCTTCTTCCCTCGACGAATCGGAACCGTCGTACGGTTGTAGCACCTCGCCTCCCTCCCTCGGCGAAACGGGAACCGCCGCAAGACTGCGACGCCGACCCCGGCGCCCGACGGCCCGAGTGGCGGGGACTCCCTGACGCCGACGTGTTCCAGTCTGCAACGGCAGCAGCACGAAGACCTCCGACGCGCCACGCTTTGTCGACGACTGCCCTGGCATACGAGCAGCGGGGACGAGGAGACCGCCTTGCTCCTTGCCTGCTGCGACATCGCCGTCGTCGCCAAGCCTGGAGGTTGACGGTTAGCAGGAACTGGAGGAATAACCCCGATGTCCAGGCCAAGGCCAAGCAGCGCGCGGCAGCTACTCTCCTTGCGTCGAGCGCCATCTACCTGCGTCGTGTTCCACGGTGAGCCGCCAATCCTTCCCAAATGTCTTAGTATAAATCATTCCCTCAATTGATGCCATGCACTGAATAGAACTGCATTTTATGTGCATTAGTAAAGGTCTAAGCCAAAGTGAATTGACATGTTCCTTTTTAGATTCAATTTGTTGCTACTATCTGGTAATTTCATGTTAACAATTGGCGATAGTACTATTTATATCAAGGGAAACTAAAGGTGCATCTGACTTCAGACTTTTTTTTTTAAGATTAGGTAATTTTTACCAATGTTAACAATTGGCAATGGTACTACTCTAGCCCATGAGGAAACCTCTACGTTATCTTATATTAAACTTCTTTTACAACCTCCTGCTGATATATAATCCTGCTAGATGTTGGTGAACACCAGAGAAACAACACCTAGGTGACTGCAGTGGTTCGAAATTAGATTTGTCATCATGCTTGAAAATATTTAGCTAACTAGAACCGATTTGTTTGTTTTCTCGTCACCTCTTTATATCTACTTCAACCTATTTGTTTGTTTTCTCATCAACGTGCGACGGTATGGGGCTAAAGAAGATAAATATGCATATAGTTTGTCGATATCAAATTTGCTGCTGCGGTTCAACTTGCATTGACAAACACAATAACTTATAGTGTAAAAGAATGAAATTTCTGATTATGATTTGGCAAGAAACTTGCTTGCAGATTTGTCAATAACCTGCTCATGGAATACAGTAGACCATGTACTCTGCAATATGTTGATCTCTCATGATTGAAATATCTATGCCAATGTTCTTTTACAGGGACATGTGATCCTGAATGGACCATGAGCATTTGTGCACTGGCTTTGGAAAGCAAAGATTGAAGAAGAGTAAGTTGGGGTTTTTTTTTTCTGTTTTTCATTTTGCAATACTTCTATTCATTTGCAAGTTTTAACATTCCACGCAAACCTAATGATTTAGCATCCAGTAAGATGTGAATCCCTTCTAGCCTATGGCTGATTCCTTTTGGTTTCAGTCGAGGTTAAATACAATTTCTCGTGCACATAAACTGCGCTCACATGCTATTTGATGTAATGTCTCATCTAAACAAATTTCATCTAACATATGACCAAGTGGAGGTTTTTTTGTTCTGTACCTACCAAGGTTTCCTAATTCCTATTGTTAGTGCTAAAGGAGTTCAATATGTTTGATAATTTGGAAGGGACTTTCTAATTTACATTCACTGGTCACACAGCGTGTCTACCATGGAAGCTTGGAGTTTGCTTGTATCCCATTTTCTTAGGACCATGTCAGTTAGGCGTCGTAGTTGGTCCATGGCCACTATGTATGCTTGGACAGTAGGGTATGTACGAGATTGGTGAGGTTGTTAATTTTTTTTTTCTTTTTTCTTTCTATAGAGGATTGTGGGAAGGATTTTATCAAGAAAAAAAAGGCGACAGGCCAACCGGGGACAGTAATGATGTTTAAGTTGGGGAATTTGAATAAGAAAATATTAGATTAACCTATGTCAATACTTTTTACAACCTTTATTTCTCTATATTCTTTTTTGACATTGACAAATAGTAACTTGATGCTCGTAGCAGTCCTTGCATCTTGTCGATTGCACTTGTGTGCACTTGCAGGCTCCTGCAGGCAGCATAACACTCAAGTTTCTCAGCCAGTTTTTCATAGGCTGACTTCTAACGAACAATATTGCACTCGTGATTTGTGAAGGCAGGCACGGTTGCAAATTGCAAGATGAATCAACATGGCTTGGTTGGCCGCTAGTGGCATATACAATCCTTAACTATATTTCTTTGATTCATCAATGAATCATTGAATCAGTGATGTTCTTGGTCGCCGCTGCATGTGACATGCCTGTTTTTATTAAAAAAAAAGTCATGCCTGTTATTGCTTCATAGTATTGTTTGGCAAAACCCTGAAATCGTTTCCTAGAAAGAAGAAAATTGACAGGGATTAGCTGCAGGCATAACCAGCCCATTTTCTTACTAGGATATGAACTACTCTGAATGTCTATGTCTTTGTTGTTCAGGTTAGGCAACTTTTGCTGTTGGTCTGTCAAGATATCCTGCTAAAAATCAAGCACATCCATCCATTAGCAGGTACACATCCTAATTCTTTTCAATGCCTGACTTTTGGCTGTTTATCAAACTTAGAGGCGGGGAAATATGAAGGCTTTTAGGCAATAAATAACAGCTAAAAGGGCGTACCCAGTGCCGTAGGCTCCCGCGCTGTGCGGGGTCTGGGGAAGGGATTTCTGCGCCAAGCCATACCCGCACATAATGTGCGGAGGCCGGGGCTCGAACCCTGGACCTTCCGGTAACAGACGGTAAGACACTACCGCTGCACCAGGGCCGCCCTTCCCCTAGAAAGAATATTTACAAACATTTTCATCTGTTGTAGGGCACTTCTAACGATATGGGTTATCTCTTTGATATCCATTTCTTATTCTGAATTCCAAAGCATGAATCTGTTTACATGCTTTCCACCCTGCACATCAAATTGGTAAGTGGCTGTAAAATCACCTCTATAGTCTCATATAAAACTATTTACAACTTCAGCATGTTGCATGATTGTTCTGGTTGGTTGTGCACTTTCCTCTTACTAGGTAAGTACCTGCGCATTGCAACGGGACAAAATAAACCTCCATCACCTCATAGCAGGCCAATGATCCGTCCACTGCAGCGAACCAGCTTGCATTGCCATAATAGCTTGAACAACCAGGTCTAAATGACACAAGAAAGCCACTGCGTCACAAATCTACCTCGGGCAGCGACTGTATGGCCGGGCAGTATCTGATAAGTAATTTTTGCAGTGAATCTGGGAGGCAATCCTTGGGCAGTGATCGGATTTCTGGACAACGGCTGATAACCAACTCTTGCAGTGAACTTGGGAGGCCATCCTTGGGTAGCATCTGGATTGCTTCGCACCCCACGATGTGTAACCTCTCTAGGTTGGGAAGTCTATGTAGTCGTTCAGGGAGGGACTGCAGGTTGAGGCAGGCAATAAATGAGACGTCCTTGAGGGAGTTGACGAACAGAAGGGTCCATTGCTGCTCTGTGAACCGCTCCACCTTATTATCGCCATAAATTACCAATTCGGTGAGTGAGGAAAAGATCAAGCTACGACTAATGGACGAAGAAGTGAATCCAGCCACATCATCTATTTCGAGCTTCTGTAGTTTGGAGGAGCAGGATGGAAGGTCTTGTTCATGCACCCGTGAGTGCTCAGAATCAACAAAGAAATTGGGCGTTTTTTTAACAGATAATTTTGTGAGATGGCCTTGGGCGAGGAGAGTCAACAATCCTTCGACTCTTAAATCCTTACAGAGCACTATGGATAAACTTGTGAGAGAGGTGAGGTTTGATAGAGGCAAAAACGTCTCCGTACCGACCGGTCCCAAAATATCAAGGTCTTCCAGGGAGGTGGTGAATGGGAAAGATGAAGCCAAGCATGAAGACGAGTAGGCTAGACCTTGGAGCTCTCCCCCTCGCCCAGTTTGTCCATCTTCATTGTTGTCGTCATGTGGATCAGAGCGGAGGCTCAGCTCTGGGCAGTCCCAGATCCACAGCTCCCGGAGATGGGGAGGCAAAAGCAATAGGCTTATTTCCTCCTCTGCTCTTGGGCCCACTTTGTCATCTGAAGATGATGGTCAGGGTGTTTCTGTTGACCGCTGCCCCCTCACATTCACACCCAGTCCTGTTACCCGATTCTCACAGTGCCACAACTGTAGATTTGAGAGCAACGGGAAGTAGGTGAGTAGCTGTGTTAAAGCCAACCCACTAGCATTCCACTTAATGATGGACAACTCTTCAACTGAAAACTGGTATTTGACATGATTGTACAAATGAAAAGATATTACTTGAACAAGCCATCACTAGTTTCCTTAGGGATGATAACATTTGTAAGTAACACAATGGCAGGAATTCGCAGCTGTCCCACTCCCACCTCAACTCCTTCAGTCCAGTTAGATTATGAAAATCCAGCACATTCCAAAACTTCCAAAACATGCCATTATTTGTATCCCTCTTTCCTCATAACTGCCAAACTATAGTCACATTTGTTTGTTTTTTTGAAATCTAATTTACCAAAACATGAACCTCCTGTTCCTTCTATATTAATGGAACAGGGAGCTTCACTCCAAGGAACGGGAGGAAATGACAATAGCTGTGGACAATTTCTAATCTCTAGCTTCTCGGGTCTAGGAAATAAACTTACATTTACATCTTTGGCTCGTTGACTACAAGAAAAATGTTGAAATGATAACTCCACAAGTTGAGGGCAATTCTTTATGATAAGCACTTCCAAGAAAGGAAACAATTGACAAGGGGTATGCACAGCCCATTTTTTGACTATCGCAAGTTCACAAAGTTCTAGCTTTCTCAAATTTCCAAACCTTTCATTAGGAACGCTTCGTGATAGTTCCTCATGAGGCACATTAACAAGTAATAACTGTCCTATAGGCGGAAATGTTTGCCAAGCTACACGATCTAGAGAAAGAGATTCCAAACTTTTGATGGATAAGTTTGTACCAAGCTATGAAGGGCATCTGGCTCCTCTGTGCCCTTTAATCGATAACTTTATAAGATTTCTACTTGGCATAAGTCTTTCAAGAACATGTTCTTCTAGTGTGGAGTGATTTGTAGATCGGCCACTATTATCCCAATGTAATATCAACTCATGTAGACGACCTTTTGACCATAGTTTTGCTTGGTCAGCTTCTTCCTTCACCTGGACATTTTGAAGCTTATCAATGTCTAATGATCCACAAAGGTCTATCAAATGTCCTATCTCCTTTAATTCAAAACCTTGAGCTTCTCGTTTGACCACAAATCTTCTTAACTCTTGTAGTGATTTTAATTTCCCAACCTCAACAATGCTGGAGTGTATTGCAACATCTTGAACAAGAAAATGACGTAGTTTTACAAGGTTGCTCATATTCCTTGGTAATTTAATGGTATTATCACATTGTGTTGCATCTAGGACCATCATATGATAAAATCTGGAAATTTCGTTGGGGAATTTTGCTGGGTTTTGAAGAGAACTTCCGATATGAAGGTAGCGAAGATGGAGAAGATTATAAAAGCCGCACAACAGATATTCCACATGATAGGATGCACTTGATAGGAAAACAACACGAAGACCCTTTGCTTCCCTAAATAAATCACCAAAAGCTTTCACAAAGCAACCATAGTGTTCCCCAAATACCATCAAAGTCCTCAGTTTTTAAACTTTTAATTTTGCATCCAATGTACTGAAATCCTCAACACAATTTTTGATAGTCAACCTATCCTTGGCACCGGTACCATCTATGTGGATAGACAAATGTCGAATTGATGGTAGGACTTGTAAGGAGCTCACTTGAGATTGTGAAATGTCTATGCTAAGACATTCAAGTGATGAAACTCTCCGTGCTAATTCATGTAAGAGATCATGAATAATGTAACAAGTCCCTCCATCTTTTCCCCCTTTATTTTCCAAGAACCCATAGTTAACCAACTCAGTCAAATGACTTAGCCCGATATCTTCAACTATTTTATTTTCACCATGTGATAAATGCAAAACTTCTTGTCCTATCCAAAAGTTAATTAGCTGTTCTGTTTTGAATCTGTAATCTTGAGGAAACAATGCACAGTACGAGAAACACTGCTGAAGCTGAGGAGGTAGGTAATCAAAGCTCAACTTCTTCAGTGAAGGCATAATGTCATTTTTGCCGTTACTATGCTCCCATTCCTTACTTTCTAAGATTCTAGTCCAGTGAACCAAATCAAGATTCGTTTTCAACAATCTACCAACAGTTTTTGCTGCAAGAGGGGAGCCCTTTAGTCTACCAGCAATCCTCAACCCAGTTTCAAGCAAGAACTTGTGGTCCCTTCTAGATTGATCATCATGACCAAAGATAATTTTCAGGAATAATTCCTCGAACCCTTTATTTTCTAAACCTTGCAAAAATATTGAGTGATCCTTTTTTTGAACCATTATTTGTGCTTGGGCTGGAAACCTTGTGGTGACTATGATTATATTACCATGTACTTGTGATTTTTGGAAGTGCACCATGAGCTGTTTCCATTCATCCTCATCGCTGCAATCCCATATATCATCTAATACAAGCAAAAGCCTCTTATTTTTCAATCTTTGCTCAATTAACTCACCAGTAGTACAATTACTACTTTCACTATCAACTGTAGGGATATATCTTTGAATTTCTTCTATCAGCTTATTCACATTAAAGTAGAGGGATACACATGTCCAAACTTTGACACCAAAATGGTCTTGCACTTCTGGACTGTGATGTATATGTTGTGCAAGAGTTGTCTTTCCTATGCCCCCTGGACCAACAATTGGTATAACTGTGATATCATGTATGATGTTATTCATCATAAGGTCCCTCCCATATAATTTCGGCTCTATACTTTGAGATGTGGTGACTGGACGACTCTGTGCAATATTTAGGACAGTGCTCCAATTGGAACCTAGTGTTGCAATAATGCCAGAAACATCTTCACGCAAGAGCCGCAGTTTATTTACAATATCCTGCATTCTTTTGGAGGCATCCACCCTATCAATATCAACTTGGGTGGTTCATTATTGGTATGGTCTCTCTGTGGTGAATTGTGCATGCTAATGTCAGATGAGGTATGGAAGCATTTACCAACAGCGCGGATGGGGTTGCAGCAAGATCGTCTGGATATGTGCATTGCCTTGGCCTTGGATCCCGAAGTAGTAGCAGATGAAAAGCATGTGGGCAACCAAATTTGTTTGCCAACAGCTTTTAGGTTAAGGGCCAAGTTATGGGTGGCGCCCTTGGCATGCTTGTCGGCAGCATGGAAGGTGCCGTCCAACTCGTCCTGGATGCGGAAGTAGTCCAGTTCGTCCAGCACGTCGTCGGCGTCATACCCGAGCTCCTTCAGATCCTCCAGAAGCCCCCTAAGTGACAAGTTGTCTATTTCCCTTCCGACGGTGGGCTCAAGCAGCGCCTTCACGAGTTTTAGCTCTCGCTCCAGGGCCTCCACGTTGTCACCGAGGTCCACACTGGCTGCCCAGTTCTTGAGAATGCCATCTGTTAGAGGAGCCAGCGCCTTGCCCACCACTGAAAACGCTGCGCTGACCAAGGCAGTCGCCATGCTCAGTACGGCACAACTGGATCAGAAGATCTCTCGAGTTCGATGGCTCTGTTATGCCTGCGTTCAGGGAGATGAAAAGAGATAACCATTAGTGAGTGCCACTGGTAAGCAATACTGACGCTTGTGCTGCCGCCAATGCTAGATGAGAAAAGCTATGTGTATATATATATATATATGATGGCCGAAGTTGATTGGAGAACACAACTGGTGTTGGCTCTCCAGCAGCTAGCCCAAATGTCCCATGCTCCTCGCTGTCCGCAAGAGGCAAGAACCACAAGCCGTGAGGGCTGAGAGTGTTTGAGTAGTCCCACACTACCACGAAGATCTCTTGTTTTGATGGGTCTCTGCGTGAAATGAGTAAACTGTCATCAAAAAACGCCTACCTGCCTACTTTGGTGAGCATTACGCGCATGCAGTTGATGTGCACAAGTTCACTCACCAAATAGAGAAACGAGCAGGATCTGATCTGAATCTGAACGCCTAAGTTTTTTTTCCATCTGCTTGATCTGAATCACAAAACACGTATTCTCCTCCAAACCCAGCCTACCTATCGCAAAAAGTTGCGCTAGTTGAAAACTCAGAGGTCTTCAGTAATCAGCACCACCGGTCACCGGAAGATATATGTTTGAGTTCGATGCGTCTGCTGCGTGTAGGGAGAGGAAACCACCCTCAGAAGAAACTGATACTGCTAGTTGTCGTCAGAAGAAACCATCTGCAAGCAAGCTTACTCACCAAGAACCAAGAAGAGAAACGAGCAGGATTTGATCACCGAGGTTTAGGACAGAATCGGCACAAGCTCTTGCGGTTAATTAGCCTGCACATTCCATGTTGCTTATGTACTTCCTGCAAGCAAGAAGTATTGTAGAGATCGGAGCCTCAAGGCGAGAAGGTACCGTGGCAAACGATCGACCGAGGAGACATTCGAGATTCCGTAGAGGCGAAAGGTCGTCGTCGACGAGCTGAGCAGAGCCGTGTATACCAAGCTGAGAGCAGAGAAGTGCTTGGATGAGTAAACGGCCGTAGAGCTAGCGGTCTAGCACTAGCGTTTCGTCCAATGCAGGTTGTATACTGCTTCATTATTAATTATGCCGTGACGTGGCTGCGATTATTCAATTAATCACGTCACTATGGATGTCCATTAGGAAGCTGGTAGTGGTTCAGTTTTCATGATTTTTGGTTGTCTCCTTCATTTGGCGGTAGCTCAGGTTGTTTCCGCGCGCTTGCTACACGGTTCTGTTCAAATTCCTTTTGAAACTAAAGCATGCAGGGAGTTGTCAATGAGTCATCCTTTTGTCCACCCGGCTAGTGGATCATATAATTACATGTGCTGATAAATAATTTACTCTTCTGCGTTTTAAGTAGTGCATTTTGTCGTCGGCAGAATAGTTAGTGGTTACACGCTTACTTCCTAGTCGTAGGCCCAACCTTATTCGGAAGAAAAGAAGAGAGTATTTTTGGAAAAAAAATTGGATGGACTCCGGGCTCATGGAACAGCGTGTGCTCCCCCCAGCTGAATGGACGCCACGTGCACAGCCATTTCATCGTACAGCACATGAAAACGATGCTCCGGCGGCAGCTGTAAACAGGCACGCTTGGCCGTAGGTCCACATCGGCTCAGCTCGTCGTTCCCATCCCATTCCTTCGCGGCAAAATTTGCCACAGCACACCATTAAAATGTGTCTTTGACTATAACACATAAAAATGATGTCTTTGTCCTAACACATCAAAAAAATTATACACTTTGCCATAAGACACTAAATTGAATATTATATATTATATTAGAGTTTAATGGGCAGCCACGTGAAAGTATAGAAATACCCTCACCCCTTCGTCTCTTTCTCACGAAGCCAATTCTGCTCCGCATCCATTCCCTCAACCCGAGTACTCGACTCCGTGTGCGCGCCAAAGAAGTAGGAGGCGGCAGTCCTCCTCATAGGGCGATGCTAGCTGCTCCTCCACCGTCCGCTCGCGTAGATGGTGGCGGCAACGCGCGTAGGCGTTATCGGCGCCCACTGAAGACGGCGCGACAGCGCCCACAGAAGATGGCGGCGGCGCCTTGTAGCAGCAAGCTGAGGAGTGGTAACGCCGAATCCCGAAGGTGATGGAGCCTCTATGGTATTTGAGCAAGATTTTCCTGAAGAGCACGCTGATCTTTCATGGGTCTCTGACGGGTAAATAATTTCTGTCATTATCTTCTAGGGTTTAGTTAGTGGGTACTGTGTAGCCCGATTTTTCGAAGCAAATCATATGGTGTGTTGATTTAGATTGTGTTTCTGTCCATATTTTCTGTAGGATGGATCCCAATTCATCATACAGGTTTTCCGCACATGTAGGTGCTTTTGTCAAATTTACTGAAGATGGCAAGTGCGAGTATTGTGATACTTGTAACATTGTTAAGATTTTAGATAGGGATACCACAAATTGGAATGATTTGCTACTTGACATGGGTTCACAAATTAAGATAGACTCTATACACAAGTTGCATGTCACCTATTGGGATAATATGAGTCGTAGCTATGAAGAAATTGATTCTGATAACAAATTGTTGCATGCAATTGGCATGTATTGGGAGATAAGAAGGCTCTCAGTTCAAGTGCGGGTTATGATAAAGGATGATTTTCGTTTGGAGCTTGATATTGGGCAAGAACAGAACATGCCGTGTGTGTTACAGGGTAGCACTGATGCTCCTGCCAACCAGCTAATTGCTCAGCCTACTCTTGAAATGAATATGACTATGATTCTGATGCACCACCACCTGCTGCTCCAAAGCCAAAGAGAAAGAGAGGCAAGAAAAATGTCACATTAGTGCCATCTAGTGTTGCTGAGCCACCAAAGGAACAACCATTGTAAGGTTTCAATTGCTTTATGAATTTTTTTTTTACCTGAAATGCAAATGTTTCCACCCATAACTTACATATTTAAACAACTTATAGCGCTACACCAACTAGAGCCATCACTTCTGTTCCTACAACAAGCCCTATGACAAGGAGGTACACTATGACAACTTTAAATATTCCTTTTTAAAAAAAAAATCTACAAATGTGAATGTTTCTTTCTATGCCAATTTTCTATGCTTCTACATCTTAAAGCAATATGTCAAGGAGGTTGTTGGAATATATGAAGCGTCTACACCGACTAGAGCCATTGCTTCGACACCAAGCCCTCTCACAAGAAGGTACTACAACATCAATTTTTATGCCTTAATAACCGATCCTCTTCCCCTGTAACATCCACGAAATTAGGATTAATTAATCCAGCATCACATTGCATGAGCATCTCATAAGCATTCATTTGCATCTTGATTTGGGTTTGGGTGTTTGCTTGTTATATTTTAAATGTGTGATTAATGGAGTTTTTAAAAACCTTTTTAGAAGTGCTATTTGCATTGCTCTCTTCAAGATGGACCTTTAATATGTTTTGTAGAGAAAATAATTTGGAACAAAAAGTATATTTTCACCAAATCATGAAAATACTTTTTAGTCCTTCAAAAATGGCAAAAACAGTATCTATGTATTAAAAGTTTTTTATAATTTGAATTTGAGCTAAATTTGTATTTTCAAAAATATGCTGAATTAGCAAAAACTTTATATATATTAAATGTTCCTCTCTTCAAATGGAACAACTTTCATATTTTGAGTTTTTCCAAATTCGCAATATTTGAAAGTTATAGTGGGTCAAACTTTTCAGTTCAATTTGAATAGGGGTGGGACCCACATGGCCCACTTGTCATACTCTCTCTTATTCCCTTGTCTCCTTCCTCCCGTCGGGCACACGCTGACGTGCGCAGAGCTGCAGCGCTGCGCTACGGCCGCACCGCCAACGCTGCCCCGCCTGCCGCTCGCCGCGTCATGTCAGCGCCCGCACTCGAGTGCGCACGCGCGCCATGCGTCCGGTCGCCGTAACTCGGACCGCTAGGCCGATGTGCCGCGCCGCTCGCCGCCGCACGCTCCGCTGGCCGCCGCACCATGCTGCACACCAACGCCTTGCGCCAACGGCTACACGACGCGGCAGGACGGGTACTTGAGTACCCACGCACGCCCGTCACCCGCCACTTGCTTCCTCGCTGCGTCACTGCGCGCTGCATCAAGCCCGCCATCGCCGTCGTCCGGTCGACCTCGCCGCTCGACCCGACACGCGCGCCCTCTCTGTCCAAACCAAGGAGCCCGAGCGCCTTTATTTACCTCTCCATCTGCCTCGCTTCCTTTCCCACGCCATTCTCTCTTTTCCCCCTCGCGCATTCCCGCAGCCGCCGAGCCCGACATGGCCGCCGCCGAGCCCGCCGCCGCCTAGCTCCCTCCTCATCCCGCCATTTCCAATCCAAGAGCACCACTTGGTTCGCCATCACCTCCTCCACCTTCGTGACCATCTCCCGTACCTGATTACTCAAGGAAGAGGCCTAATTTGGCCGTTCCTTTTCTCCACGCGCCACGGCCGCCACGGCCGCCGGAGCGGTTCGCCGTGGCCGCGCCTCTCCTGACCCGATCCACCCTACCTCTTACCCATTCCGGTGTCTCTAGGGGTAGGTGATACCCGTCGTGGGGTTAATGACGCCGATTGTGACCTCGCGCGGCCTTCCCGCCGCCGGAGCTCGCTGTCGTCCGCCGCTGTGCGCCGCCGTGGCCACGCCTCTCCCGACCCGATCCACCCTACCTCTTACCCATTCCGGTGTCTCTAGGGGTAGGTGATGCACGTCATGGGGTTAATGACGCCGATTGTGACTTCGTGCGGCCTTCCCACCGCCGGAGCTCGCCGTCGTCCGCTGCCGTGCGCCGCCACCGTTGCTTCGCGCCACTAGAGCCTTCATCCTCTACACTGATAGGTCCGCCTTGTCGAGCTGAGTCCATTGATACCGGACTCGATGCCGGTGAACCTCGCCGCCGGTCAGCGCGCCCTGCTCCCGGTCCTGTTGACCGGTGGGCCAGGGTTGACCGCGGGCCCCGCCTGTCGGTGCCCTGGGCGCATCGGACTTTGGGTACACGGCCCGTGTGCGCGTAGCAGAGTAGGTTCGCGTGTCAGTTACAGCGGGTAAAATGTCGGGGTACGCGTAGCGTTCTCGGTTCGAGTTTTCTGAAAAATATACATTCACAGATTTTGGGTTAAATCTTTAGAAAATCATATCTTGGTCATTTTAAGTCCAAATGGGGTGGTTCAACTTACAATATTTATCTTATGAGGAGTACTATGCATAAAAAATATGAGTTGAGCTTTTTGAGATACTTTTCTATGTAGTTTTATTAAGGCTATTAAATGAATACATCTTTAGAAATACATAACTAATTATAGGTTTGTCAGAAAAATGTGATTCTTGTTTTGTTGCTCTAGTTAGGAGGTCCTGGATTTATGAAAAATGTTAGTTCGCTAGGTCATGTGTAAAAGTTGCTCTATCTTTTTAGGGTGCTAGTTTTGATAAGAGATTAAGAAATTCATAATTAAATAATTAAGTAATATAATTACTTGATAATTTTTGTAGACTATTTTGGGGCTAATAGAAGCTAGTTATGCTCTGAAATCTACTTTTTTGCTATGTTTCATAGTACAAAGTATTTTACGTCTGATTAATGCTCCTGCCTAGTGATTTTTGTGTAGGATAAAATACTTACTGTTTTAACCTAAAAATTTTACAGTAGACTTTGATTTTCATGCTTAAGCTTCTGTAATTTTGGTAGATTTTTCTGAGTAATATAAATGCATGTTCTAGTTCTACCCTAGTTTATTTGTGTATCGGATTAGGTTGTTGTGATGCCGTGTCGTGTATTTTGTTTTACCCAAGGTAATTGATGGTGGGTTGCTGAAATCTATTTTGAGGTAGTAACGACATAACGTGTGCATTCTATCACCTGCCACCTAGTCATGCATAAATTCATAACATCCATCATGTTCGTTATAATGCATACATGGTATTCATTTGCATCAACGCATAATACAGGTTTACTGACGAACCTTTCGCCGGTACTTCAAGAGGAGCCGGAAGGGGAAGGACAGCAGGGAGTAGTGCTGCAGGAGGCAGCAAAGGACGAAGAACCCGACACTGACTTGCCAGAGTGTCCTAACCATTAGCCCAGTTGCTTCGAGAAAGGCAAGCCCGAGAGCATTTCTCCCTATGGTTTTACAAATAACTTAATTTGCGTCCTTTATTGTTTATGATGCATTAAGTTTATAGGCGTTGATCGATAGCGTTGATGCGTTATGATGACCATTGTCCACCTGAGTTATCCAAATACCCTGTTAGGTGTTGGTACGATATATGCTTAGTCTGCTTAACTAGATCAATAGAAGTCAGGTGATTTTTTGTCATCCGTGAGATATAGGTGGTGACCCATACTGATGAGCTAAGTTGATGTTTGAGAATAACCATGAGAAGTAATAAATCAAGACTGGGCAGGATTGGTGTTATGGACAGAACTGGAGGTTCTATGTTGTTTTATCCCGTCTGTGTCGAACTAGGGCCCGTCCATTGTCATGGCCCTCAAGTCATGTTGAACGCATGCCCCACATTTAGCTGGAAGGGTGCGATCATCCGACCACGAAGCCTTGAGTTCTGTTTGGGCCAGGTTTCGACCTGCTGAATGCTTCGTATTGGAGATGGCGCAGGTGATTACAGGGGGGCGGAGAGTAAGCCTGAGGCCGGCATAGGACGGCTAGTATGCAGCCGGGCGGCTCCTGGGTACGATGGTTCCTGTTGATCTCGCGACTCTACCCGAACAGGCCAAGTGGACCTAAGGTGCCTTCGCGCAGCATGTCTGGGTTTGTGTGGGGAATACCTCGCCAGCTGGTTTGCAATCGATTATAATCGCCATCGTCCCTGGATAATGGACACTGACTTGAGCACCGGCATTGTAGTAATAACTTGAACAAAGAGATGAAATGGTTATGGTGTTGATGCTGAAAGATGCTCAACCAAAATGGTTACTGGTCTTGCTTAATAATTACCCATGACTGTTTAGATCAGGTGCTAACCTAGTAAGATTAGGGTAATGACTATAAAATGCAAAGCTAGAAGGTTTTAATAACTATTCTTGACAAGAGCAAGTTTTTATGCAAAGAAATAAGTCAGCCAGCCTACCTATACAGCCTTGCATACTGCTTGGAGTCCATTTATTTTCATTTATGACAGGTAAGTCTAGCTGAGTACATCCTTGTACTCAAGGTTTTATTTCTCATGTTATTGTATATGGTGAGATACTCTATGGCTATTGCCAGACATGCTTCTACCCAGCTATGGGTGATGAATAGACCTTGGGCAAGGTCACTCCGTATTATCATCCCCTCTGCTTTTGTAGGATTTTGATGTGGACCAGACACTATGTTTAAAACTAGGTGTGCGTTTGTGAACTACAAACATTTATTTGCTTCCGCTATGTGAACTCGTATTTGGTATTGTAATAACTTATTTATAACTCTGATGTAATCAACTATGTGCAAACCTTACGTAATATTATGGATGGTGTATGTTAAACCTTAATCGATCCGAGTAATCAGTTGAGATGTCTGAAATCCTTCAAGATTTCATGGACTACCAGGTTAATATGGGCATAATATACTAAATTAAATTGCTTCGGCGGTTCACTTACTACCTTGAGTTTATATTAATTGGACGGTTCTGCTACATCCCCCCTCCACCGCATTGCTCTCGTGAGAGGGGCGACTCGGGCGGCGCCACCACCCGCTGATGAGCGTCCCCTCTCCCTGGCCTCCCTTCGGCCGTCGTCGCTGCCCTACCCACTGTGGCACCCTCAAAGGGGCCCATGCATGCACTCCTAGCATCTCCCTCCAACCCCCCACCCCCCGCTCCTCCACCCCCTCCACCCATCTCCTTCCTCTCCAGCGTTCTCCGGTGGTGAGCGGCGGGTATCGGCCAGATCCGGCCCCTGGAGGGCCAGATCCTGCACTGGGCGGTGCCCTGCCTTCCTTCCTTGACTGCGGTTGGCCCCTCACCTTCCCCCTAGGTGGCCAGCGCTGCAGCGAGGACATGCTGGATCCGGCCCCTGGTGGGCCATATCCGGCGTCTGGTAGTGCTCGGCCACCTTCCCTCAGCGACGGTTTGCCTGTCCCCCTCTCCCCTGTGGGCAACCGGTGTTGGCCGTTCTTTCTCCGGCGGACCATGGGGGGCGCCGGCATGCTTCCCCTCCCCCCTCCTCATCACGTATGTGGCAGCCGTGGACTAGCTAGGTCCTAGCCTTGTGGAGGCCGGATCTACGGTCTGCTGCTCGGGACCGGGGACGGTGGCCCTGCTGAGGGTGCTGGGGTGGCTGCACCCATGGGCTGTTGGAGTGTGACGTGCTGGAGTTGGTGCTTCGGTGGCACCATGGTGGTGTGGCCGATGGCGGTGTGCTTGGTCCGTGCATGTCGCGTCGTGGTGGTGTGACCTGCGGTGGCCAGGTGGAATGCAAGCTTTGTCGTGGTGGCATGGCTAGTGGCGCCGACCACTCCCTACACTGCACTCTGCTCTTGGTCATGCTCCTGCTGAACCTTCATGGCCCTGCCGACAATGGACAGGGGTGACAATCTCGACGGGCTTCCCTAGTCAGCTGACAACGGTGGTGTAAGGTCCTAGATCGCTAGAGGGGGGTGAATAGCCTATAAAGGTTTCTACAAAATACTAGGCAAACTTGATTAGTAAAATAAATAGCGTAATTGCGGGTTTTGCTCGGCCTATATGGTGAGCAATCTCCTATTGATAAATCTAGATATGTTATGATCTCTATGTCACACAATGGCTATGTTGCTACTTTCTACACAAGCTACACAAGATATGCTAGAATGTAAATATAAGAGATAGATGGTGATTCTTATACTGACGGTGAAGAGTAGATGTTGCCAATCACCAAGATGATAACCAATCAATCATAATGGCAACAATCACAATATGAAGACCAATCACCGGGAATAAATGATGACAATGATTTGTTGACGCGGAGTTCACTTGTGCACCGACAAGCTACGTCTTCGGTTGTATCGACCAACACCTAGATGGTTCCCCGGTTCTTGACCCACAAGCTAAGGTCCCTCAAGGCATGTCTCCACAAAGGCACCACAAGACACCACTCTCAAGTGAGGTACTCAATGACACGCGCAATGTATTAGAGT
This sequence comes from Bothriochloa decipiens, assembly GCA_023333625.1. NCBI lineage: Eukaryota > Viridiplantae > Streptophyta > Magnoliopsida > Poales > Poaceae > Bothriochloa > Bothriochloa decipiens. The sequence continues at coordinate 5,956,694 of CM041646.1, forward strand.
TGCTTTTGGCAATTCGCCGAGGAAAGCATAAGAACCTCTCACAAATCACACCAGAGGTGGGCAAGAACAATCACCAACTCTTCCCAACACCTCCAACAATCTCCAAGCCGGCTAAGAGTGGTACTCTCCAAGAGTAACAAGAAATCCACCAGCCAAACGACTCGCAAGTGCCACTAGATGCAATCAACCATGCAAATGCACTTTGAATCACTCAATCTCACTTATGATTCGCAATCACGCAAGGGAGATGAGTAGGAGGGAAATGCTCGGGCTCACAATGATGTCAAGGATGTTAGAAATTCAAGAGAGATGGCACACAACCGGTCACCATATATTTATAACACCCAACAAGTGAAACTAGCCGTTACCCCCTCAATGCACTAAAATCGGGACCGTCGGACGCACCTGACAGTCAGCGTCCAATGCATTTAACAATCGCGTGCCAAAACTGCAGTTCTCAAACGCTCAGACCTGGTGTGTCCGACGCTTGTTAAATCCGCAGAAACAAGCTGTCGACGATGCCATCTTCTCCATCATGCTAACCGACCAGTATACCACCTTGTGACCGAAGTTAGCATGTTTTCACCAATTTCTTACACCGGGGCAATAGAAAATAGCCATTTTATTTTCCCGAAAGCGCCGACACCACCACTGCAAAGTCCACCACCTTTGCAAAATGTGCCAACACCACCAAGTGTTAGCATTTTCACAATCATTTTCAAAGGTTTTTCCAATTAGTATACTAGATCCTAATGCATCGACCTAGTGGCACTCATGAACCAAATTACCAAAGACTTCCCCTCTTCATAGTTTGGCTATCGATCCTAAACCACTCACACCCTCTGTGGTGTCTTGAGTGCAAAACAAAATGGCCATGTAGCTTATACCTTCGCTTTAAGCCTATTTTGCTCTTCCATCAACCGCCAAGTCTTCAGATGACATGATTCACACCATATCATCATGTAAGCCTCTTGGTCCATCGATCTCGACCTTACTTTCTCTTCTCCATTGAGTTGGTCCATCGGCGCCAAGTCTTGCCCAAGCTTCACCATCGCATGGTCCTTCGCTTCAAGGCCTCGACTTGCCCTTCACACTTGCAACCGGTCCATCGAGCCAAGCCTCATCTTGATCTTCACCATCATAGTTACACGACTCCATGTCATGACTCATTTCCAATGAGCTCCTCCTTTGGCAAGGGCTACCTTATCTAAATTATCCACTTAGAAACAAGGTTAGTGTAACGTCTCGCCTCCTCGAGGCTAGGCCCGCTTACATCCGGTCGCTCTTCTAGAACATAGACTGCCCTCACAGACCAACACCAGTCTTTTCTACGCACTTTATCCTCACTCATACGCACCCGGGAAGAACTTTCTGGTCGGTCACCCATTGCTCCAAGCCAAGCACGCTTAACTTTGAAGTTTTTTTAGAGATGAGCTTTCAGAAAAGAAGTTACAACTTATTGGTATGAGTATCCTATAATCCTATTAAGCCCTAGGCCGTGGTGTTACATTCTCACCCCCTTAAGAGACCGACGTCCTTGTCGGTCAACCCTAGGCCAGGAACGTCCCCTCTTGGCCATGTCCGTGTGTCCAGTGCCAGTGCATGTGCCATGCTGTATGACCACTCCGGATCCACACCAGCCATGCGCACCATGCCTGCGCAACTGGCACACGTGCCCGTGAAACCGCAAGGGTCAGCTCTGATACCATTTGTAACATCTCGTCTCCTCGAGGCTGGGCCCGCTTACATCCGGTCACTCTTCTAGAACATAGACTGCCCTCACAGACCAACACCAGTCTTTTCTGCGCACTTTGTCCTTACTCATGCGCATCAGGGAATAACTTCCCGGTCGGTCAACCATCGCTCCAAGACAAGCACGCTTAACTTTGAAGTTTTTTTAGGGATGAGCTTTCTGAAAAGAAGTTACAACTTGTTGGTATGAGTATCCTATTAATCCTATTAAACCCTAGGGTGGGGTGTTACAGTTAGTCCTAGTTAGCCAAAACCAAACTAGGACTTTCAGGTGGCGCCTTGCATCATCCCCTTCTTGGAGGCATCGTCCTCAATCCGTTGTCGAAGCCTGTTGGGGCAAGCGTGGGATGAAAATCCCTGGATGCTACCAACAACGAAGTTGGCGCCTACGGGTGTTAATTCCTTCATGAAGGCTTCATTGATGCTCTTTGCTTGTCTCCTTTGGGTCGGTCTCCTGTGTTGCTCCTGTCGTCCGGACTCCAGGGACGTTGCGCTGAGCCTATTTGCATTTCATGCGTCTCATCACCGTGGTATGTCTAGTTGTTGGTTGTTGGTAGTGGTAGCCGTAGTCATCTGTTTTGGCAGATGCTTTGCCGCCGGTGATATTGTCCTCCTCATCCGTGTTCCTGAGGGTTGTGGTCTTGTGGCCCTAAGTGACTTGGAGGTTTATTCTGGTGGATGCTTTGCCGCCGAGGATGTTTGGGCGGATGCTTGGCCGCTGAGGCTTCTTCAGGTAAGTCCTCGCCCGTGGTCCTAAGGTCTTTGTCCGTAGTGACTCGGAGGAGCTTCAGGTAGGTACTCCTCGGTCGTGGTTCTGAGGGCAGTGGCCCTTAGTGACTCGGAGGAGCTGTGCGTTTCTGGCGGATGTTTTGCCATCGAGGTCGGTCTTATCGTCTAAGGCTCCTATCACTACTGGCTACCTAGATGTTGAGTTATTCTTTGTATTAGGCTCAGTTGCTGGGGTTATTAGGTGGAGGGTCCCCCAACCCTCATGTTCTTGCTTTTCATTTCTTGTTAATAACTTCGTTGGTAATCCTTGGATTACCAGCAGATCCTTTTGTTCCTTCTTACGGGTATACTGGCTATTCTTCTTCTGCTTAATGAAATACATGTCGTTGCATGTTCTCAAAAAAAATATGCCTTAATGTTGGTTATCTCCGTTCATTTGACACAACTTTATATCCATTTACAGCCGTAAGAGGATGCTGGGATTTGAAGGCAGTTTTGAGCCTGTTGAATGTCTTTCTGTCTCCAGATCCTGCCCATATCGCATGCCCACGCGTCCTGTGTCTAGGCAAGGGGCTCATCCTGGATGCAATGAGCCCGGAGTCCACCCAATTTTTTCCCATATTTAGTGGGGAGGATGAAAGGTGGTGGCTAGTCCTTGATGAATTCATGATCTAATCTAAGCCTTGTTCGTGCTCCTCTCCTCTCAAATCTGTGTTTTTATTTCTCTAGAATTTAGGGAATTTTTGTTCCCATTTTTGGCTGTGTTTTGGGGTTGATCCTCTTTTAGGGTAATTAGTGCTTGGACTTGGAGGAAAGCTCTTGCTGATCAATTGATTCATTGCTTTCACGAGCACCGGTGAATTTGGATTTCCCCCAAATTTCTTCCCCCCTAGGTTTTTTCTCAAAAGCTGTTACATAATGAGACTTATTTAATAGATTTTAATATTTTTACATATATATTTGATCAAATTAAAAGAATGACTTCCCGGTAAGTGAGATGTACACTTATTTTTGGGATAGATAAAGTATGCAACAACTGCAACTGCAAGTAAGCGGATCGCTATGACTTCAAAGTGCAGAATTTCGGCCTATATAATTATTTCTCAGATTTGTGACAAGTCCCTTTCAAGATACACTAGTTAATCATTTAAATAACCACAGCATATTTCCTCTCGGTCAGCAGCAAGCCCTTTCGTTCCTTTTTATGTTTCAGTAAGTTGTCTGAATCAGCTCCACTCTCTGTTTTTCAGTCAATTCAAAGCTACTCTGTCATTTGTCAGAGCATGTCTTTTTTTATAAATGAGTAGCAGGAGCTCTGCCTCTCAATTAAGGTAAAATAAAAGAGGATTTATGTACAGATTTTAGTCCAAACAATTTTGGGAAAAAAAGAAGTGGCATCAGGCCCCCCTTTCTAAAGCACTTTTCCTTTACTCAATGTCCTATCGAAGCAACCTGTGAAGCCAATTCCTAGGTATTATTGAAGATTCCTCGATTTTCTTTCCCTCCATAGATTCGAACATGTGTAGATCACCAAACCACTAGAATACTCCTATCTTCTTTTGTGACCTTGGGCACAGTCTCCTCGTACCAAGTAGTCAGGTGAACCAGGTCTTGGTCGAACTGCATTAGATGTGTGTCAAAGTGCTCCCCGGTTAGGACATGGTTCCATACCGTCTTGGAGAACGGACAAAGGTTGAAAGAAGGGAAAGATGCAAGCATGTTTCTAAAGGGCCATCGCAGAGCACGAAGTGATTTTGGTGAGGGCACGAAGTGATTTTGATGAGGTCATCCTCTTTTTGCAGGTTGTCCGCCGTTAGTATTTTCTCTTGCACAAGAATTCACATGAAGACTTTGCATTTGTTATATGCCCGTGCCTTCCAGATTACTTTGCTTTTGAAGATGCCATAGGATCCTTTGAACTGAGTCCTGTATGCTGAACTAGTGGGGTAGGAACCGTTGGTAGTGCATTTGGTTCCTCTTGGTTTGCAGATTGTGTTTAGAACACTTTGGTTTGTTCTTTCCTTGGTGTTTTCAGCTTGTGGTTAGCTTTTACAGTAGGCTTATAGGAGTATCTTGGTTGGAATGTTGCCGAGAACGTTGGCGAGAACGTTAATGACACGAGTATGAAATGATCAAGCCTGCTAGTTTGTGGCTTCGGATAGTGAAGCTCTGTCCAGAGGGGGCCTTTGGTAGATGTCAATTCAATGTCGCCCACCAATATAAAGAGCTGAATGAAAACACACTATTTTGGCTTATTGAATTCCTCCTCCTGAACCTGAATGGAAATACAATGGCAGCCCATCTTAGTACCACCCACCACTAATGTCGGCAACTAGCTGCACGCCTCGGACCGTGGGCTTAAGCACCAACACCTCCTCCGTGCTTTGGGCCTTTTAACTATTTGCCACTAAGTTTCGCATCTTAATGCGTCACTGAGATAGCGTCGGCCACTGGATGCATGGGACGATGTGGGACAGAGGGCGTGTTTCTACGCTGCAGCTGGGGAGTCAGGCCCAGCGGCCAGGCTCAGTCCAGCTAGAGCCAGGCCAACGGGGTGCAAGCAACTGTATTTGGTGCCGAGCCGAAAGCAACATGACCCAAGTAGAGATCGTGTTTGTTCCAGGGTTCGGATGAGTACGCTTACCTTGCAACATAGTAGGGTGATGTTACCACCACTTCTCTCCCTTACAGGCATTCTATCGAGCAATTGGTGGGCGGCGGCCATGGACGACGATGGTGGCGACGCGGCACTCATCCTTGTCGAAGCTCGACGCGGCGACAGCAGCAGCGACCGTGGTGCTCGACCACGACGCATGTCACCCTGCCGAGGCGCTCATTGCCCTGGCCTTGGCGTCCGCGCTCTCCATCTGCAGCTACACGCGCTAGGGCGGAGCTTGCCGCAACCGCGCCTGGGGGCCGGTGGCGGCTACGGCGGACGAGTACAAGGCGCCGGAGCTTCACTCCATGAAAAAGTGCAGCACGCGCATGGACTTGTACGACAGGGGCCATGGCAGACGACATCGGCAAGAAGCGAGTGCACGGCCTGAATCGGCCGAGAGAGGCGGCGTGAGTGGGTCAGCGAGGAGCACAAGGGAAAGGCGAAGCTGCTGGTGCGGGCTATTGGATTGGGATGGATCGTCGGCGATGAATTTCACTAGCGAGCGGAGCATCTCCTCGTCGTCTCGTCGTGGGATGGGTGAAGCGGAGCTAGCGGTATGGAAGGTGAGGGAGACGGAGGTGACCCTATCGGCCCACCCGAGCGCAAGGAGCGCTGGAAAGAACCTGGCCCTGAAAAAACGAAGATAGGTTTCGTTTTTCTGGGGCCTAGCCCAACCTGTTTTAAGACCCGTGCTGCACAGGTTTCGAGACTGGACCAACTTACCAAACACGGGCCGTTGCAGCTGGAGGGTTTGGGCCACCTTCTTGAGCCATTATCAAACACGCCCAGAGAGGCCGGATGTATGGAGCTGCTTCGCACGAAGCTGATGCTGCCATGTTAACGTATAATGAAAAATTATGTACAAAAGGTGGACGCAGCAGCGCCCAGCAAACCTGCGCGCTCGTCTTCTCGGAACAGTATAAGCGCGGGCGCAGTAGGATAGGACGATGATGCTCGAGCCGAAGCCCCCCGTCCCGCCCCTTCCCTCCGTCGTCTCCCCCGCGCCCCCACACCAAATCCTCCTAGATCCCCTGCAGCTCATGCCTCCCAACAACATCCAAGCTAAGATCCACAACCTCCTCCGCTCGATCTTCCAGATGATGCGTCGATCTCACCTCCTCACCCAGCAACCAGCGCCCATGGGACCTCCTCCCTCGCGGGGACAAGTGCTTGCATGGTGGCCGGCTCCGGCGACCGCGGCAGCTGCTACCCTCCATCGACATCTGCCCAGGTGACGGCGACCGCCGCAGCCGTGGCCACGGTCGCCACTCTGCCTGGAGTCTTGGCCATGGCCATCGTCGGGTCCGCTGCAGCTGTGGCCGTCTCTGTGGTCTCTGCTGCAGCCACGGGCATTTCCACAGCGGTGCGCTCAGGGGCTATTCGTGGATGCTGGATGCGGCTCTGGGGTGCCACACTCCATGCCCATGGCACCGTTGATTTCGGGCGACGCTGTTGATCCCAGGTCCAGGTGCTTGCGCTGGAGCAATACGCGTCGCGCCACGCCGCCTCGGGTCCCGGCCCGTGAAGAGGGCCCTGTCGCTGGCGCTTCTGCACCCTTCGTCGTGGGCGCCGTTGGAGGGCGGGCGCCCTGGCACAGTCGCCGGCCCCGACGGCGTAGAGAGAGGATGACCGCTGTGGCCTCGGCTGCGTGCACCAACCCGCAGAGGAAGCGCCGCAGCCGTCGGGCTCCACGGACTGCTCCGCCCGTACCTTCTGGGAAGGCACGTTCCCACCGTCAGCGGCACCACGTTCCTCGGTCCAGTGGGCGTGTCGACGCTGAGGGCTTCACGCTCATCGAGAGCCACCGGCGCTGGCGACGCCGGGAACGTCGCCGGGTCTCCAGGCGCCGCCCGGTCCCGTCGCTCTTAGTTGGGCTGTGTTTCAACTGTATGGGTGAGGACCATGTCGCCGCGGTTTGTCGATCCCCATTGCGGTGCCTGTGCTGCCGGGGAACGGGACACCGTGCCCACGACTGCAGTCACGGTCGGTCGCCCACGTGCATCTTGCCTCGTCATCAGACCCTGCGCAGGCATAGTCATCGTCGACCATCTCCATCCTGCAAGGTGCGGGCAAGTTGCAGGATGTGGAGTCCGGCTCCCCTTGCCGCGCCGCGGAACCTTCTATGGAGCTGGCGCCCTGTCCTGTTGTGGTGGGGGAGATTCCTTGCACCTGACCGGTCCACGGTCCTTTGGCGCCAAGCCACCAAGGCTGCTGCAGCGCCGCTGCCTTGCCCGCACCCACCAACCGGTGGCTTGAACAAAGTCACGCGCCGTCGTCCATGTCGTCGTCAGCGAGGCAGGTTGCCGGAGGAGATCAACATCGCCAACAGCGCCGCCACCTCCAACGAGCCGCTTCCTCTAGCCCTGGGTGAGGGCAGTGGGCCTCCCGTATGGGTCAATGTGATGCTCGACGAGCTCGCCGCCTCCTCTATGACGGGGCAGCCATCCGGTGCTCTTGTGCCGCGCTCGACTATGTTCAGCTTCGCAGATGCCGAGGCGCTGGTGATCGATGCCTCCGTTGTCTCCGCGGATGCTGAGGCACTGGTGGTCGATGCCTCGGATGGCAGTGCTTGACCCGACGACGACCGACTGTGCGCCCGCCATTGCCCCAGCAGCGCCCGCTCCTCCAATCATCGACGCGCTCTGCGTCGCTCCGGCCTCGCCTACATCCGAGCCTGTGGTGGAACCGAGCACGCCATCGTTCCACTCTGCGCCCGCCGTCGCTTCTGCCACGGCCGCCTCCATTCCTGTGGCTGAAACCACCAAAGAGCAAGGGAGCAAGGGATGCTCGGATATCCGCTTACTCTGGCTACCCGCGAATGAAGAGCGGGGTACAGCGGCCGGTGTCGCGGGAGGAATTGCGGTAGTGGTGGCGGAGGGGATCAGAGTACCTGCGATGGCAGAGGGCCGCAGGCGACAGAGCGAGCTAGACGGAAGAACAGCTAATGGAGAACAGCTGTGCATCGGTCCGGCTTGATGCAGCGTGTAGCTCAGTGATGCTCGGTTGGGAAAGACATGACTAAGGCACCACGCGAAGCACTGTAGCCACCGCGTTTGCAAAATTGCAAAACGGGGGACGCGTGTGTTGGAACCGAGCTCACAGGATCGAGCTCGGCGACGGCGCGACACCGGCAGGTGCAGTTTGCGGCGTCTAAAACCCTAGAGCGCGACCCCCCGTCCCTACGACGCCTCCTCTGATCGCTCGTTATTTTTGGAACGCCAGAGGGACATGCACGGACGACGCTGCGACGGGGCCATACACCAGAACACGGTCTGAGCGTGGTTCACGCACATCTCTGAACCACCCAAGATTCTACGTGTCTAACTGAACTTAAAATAGCAAATGTTCTAAAACAGGATTACATGAAGTAAAACAAAACACTTCTAACATTTGGGTCCCCGTAGCGTCGCCTGCGGGAGAGAAAGCGGCACCGGCAAAAGAGATTCCGGCGAGGGAGAGGAAGCGGCACCAGCGTGGGAGAGAAAGCGGCGACTGGGCGTGCGGAAGAGTGGTGGCGTGCGAGCGCGAGAGACGGAAAGCGCGAGGGAGAGACGACCAGCGTGGGTGAAAACGGAGGAAGAAGTTTACTTTTTCCTGACTGATGGGGTCCATATATATTGGGGATTTGTTTTTTCTCGCTCTGTTCCAGAGAAGGCTTTTCAAAACCCAAAAACTCAGTTTTGTATCTCCCCAATAACCAGTTTTGGGTTGAGTTTTTCTCCTACCGTTGGAGATGCTCTGAGCGACGGTGCATTGCGGCCTTACACGCTGTGGCTAGCGTAATGCTAAAATGTGCTACGTGCTGGCCTAAGGAACACAGATTTTTGTTAGACTAGATATGTGCATGTGCGTTGTTAGGGGGTCACAAATATTTGAGCACACCTAGCACAGTAGCACGTGAAACGTGACTTACGATTTAGACGAATATATTAATAAATTTGTTTGCCAATATAATTACTACATGAGAAAAATAAAGCTTTTGGCTCATGATTTTTATCACACATACATACACAGTGTAAAGTGACACCATATTATAACTGCACATGAACGAATGAATTAATGGATGGATGGACAATGATTTACCCAGAACGTCGGCAGTTCCACCCGCAGCGAGTGACGAAGGCTCCCACGACCTCGTGCAGCAGCAGCTGTGTGTGTGGCGCCCAGTTCTTCAGGAAATCAGGACCAGTCCTCTGCCTCTGTGCGGACTCCGGAAGCAACACCTCCAGATCAGGCTTGTCAGAGCTCTGCTCCTCCCGTGAGCTTCGGCTTCGCACGGCCCACAAGTGTTACAACTCCGATCTCGATGAGAGGGAGGGAGCCTCGAGAGACGAACATGACGAAGGACTCGAGGGGCGGATTTGGTTGCTGCAAATATGGTAAACTTTTTATTAATTATCATCAACTATTTATAGGGGATTACATGGTTTATAAATGTTAAGCAAATCACTAAATCAATCACGTTATGATCATGATGAATTGTTGCCATCCTAACAACCTAGGCCATGCCGCAATCTATGCCTCTAATGGCGTTAATTAACTTCTACTTTCTACAATTAGCATGCTCGGGACTTACTCTAACAATCCTCTCCTAAGTCCTAGAGCATCTAGACTAAATTCTTCATGCCGATCTCACCTCAAAGCTCCTAGAACCGAGTACGTCCGAGCGCCTTCGTAAAGATGTCACCCAGCTGCAGCTCAATGCCGACGAACTCGACGTCGATCAGCTTCCTGTCGCAGCACTCCCGGATGAAGTGGAACTTCACATCAATGTGCTTACTCCGGTCATGATGCACAAGATTCTTCATTAGTGCGATGGCGGACTTGTTGTCCACCTTGAGCTTGGGTGCGAGGACTGCTCCTCCGACGAGCTCAGCCAGCAAGCGTGCCAGCCAAATCGCCTGACACGCAGCTCCAGCAGCCGCGATGTACTCTGCCTCGCAGGAGGACAAGGCGACCACCTTCTGCTTCGCCGACTGCCATGCAACCGACCCACCTGCAAGGAAGAAGATGAGGCCACTGGTGCTCTTTCGATTGTTGATGTCTCCGGCGAGGTCACTGTCGGAGTAGCCTACCAGCTTTGGGACGCCTCCATTCTTCTTGCCTGGGTGATAGTGCAGCCCCCACTGCACCATGCCTGCAACATAGCGGAGGACACGCTTGACCGCTGTGAGGTGACACGGTGCCTCCATGAACCTGCTGAGGTACCCAACAGAATAGGCCAAGTCGGGTCTCGAGTTACACAGATACCTCAGGCTGTCGATGAGGCTACGATACTCCGTGGCGTCGATGGTCGAGGTCGAGCCATCCTTTCGTAGCTTCAACTTCATCTCCATGGGGGTGGCACTTGCATTGCAGCCGGCCAACCTAGCCTTCTCGAGGATCTTGGTGGCGTAGGTGCTCTGTCGCAGCGTGACGCCGTGGGCGCCTTGGGTGACCTCAAGCCCCAAGTAGTATGACAGGAGCCCGAGAACGCTCTTGCGAAACATGCCAAGCATCTGCTTCTTGAACCTCTCCACGGCGCTGGCGTTACCTCCTATGATGATGAGGTCATCGACGTACACGCCCACAATCAGGCGCTCAGAACCACTCCCTCGAGTGTACAGACCATGCTCGTTCACACAGCGAGTGAACTCGAGGCCCATCAACTCAGCGTCGAGCTTCTGGTTCTAGGCTCGAGGTGCCTGGCGGAGCCCGTAGAGGGCCTTGTGGAGATGCAACACCTTGTGCTTGTGCTTGTCATCAATGAAGCCGGGAGGTTGTTGCACGTAGACCTCCTCCTGGAGCTCGTTGTTTAGGAATGCCGATTTGACATCCATGTGGTGAACTCCCTAGCCAAAGTGAGCAGCAATGGCAAGGACCAGTCGCACTGACTCCAGTCGAGCCACCGGGGTGTACACCTCCTCGAAATCGACCCCGGGTCGTTGCACGTACCCCTTGGCGACGAGGCATGCCTTGTACTTGGCAATACTGCAGTTTTCATCGCGCTTGACCTTGTACACCCACTTCAAGCCGATGGCGCGGTGTCCTCATGGAAGCTTGACCAACTACCATGTTTGGTTGTCGCCGATTGACTTCATCTCCTCCTCCATCGCGGCAACCCAATTGGGGTCACCGTCAGCTTCCTTGAGCGACCATGGCACCTCCACACTCATGGCGTGGCTCACCGTGTGTAGCTCGGCCTCCTTGGGGTCGGGTTGCCCTAGTCCAGTTGCAGCATCCTCGCCGAGGATGTTGTCGAGGGTCCTGTACCGGCGCTGCACTTCCCCGTCGTCATTTGCGTCGGTGGTGAGGGGCGTCGTGAACTCAATCTGCGATCTGGTCCGAGGTGGTGTCGAGGTGGCCTAAGGTTGAGGTGGAGTCGAGGTGGCCTGGTCTGCCTCGAGGGGTGCTTGGCCGGCCTCGAGGGGTGCTGGGTCAGCCTCGAGGGGAGAGGGATCGGCCTCGAGGGGTGCTGGGTCGGCCTCGAGGCACTGGCCCCCCGGCACATCGTGCTCTGTGACAGTGAAGATGGGCTCGAAGCTCTCATCTGAGGAGCCTGCCAGTCCCAGCGCACGCCCTCGTCGAAGGTGGCGTCACCGGAGACGTGCATGCGCTCAGCGATGGGGTTGTAGAAGCGGTATGCCTTGGAGCCTTCCTAGTACCCCATGAAGATGACCTTGAGCCCACGGTCTTCGAGCTTGCTTAGATGTGGACGCACGCGCTTGATGTAGGCGACACACCCGAACACCTTGAGGAAGTGCACGAGTGGCTTCTTGCCGTACCACACCTGGTACGGGGTCTGGCCCTCGAGCACGCTCGTCAGTGCTCGGTTGAGCAGGAACATGGCTGTGTGGACAGCTTCTCCCCAGAAGTACCCCCGCACACCACGGGCTCGAAGGATGCTTTTGGCCGTGGCCACAATCAGCTGGTTTCAACGCTCCATGACGCCGTTCTGCTGAGGTGTGTACGGCGTCGAGTAGTGGCGCTGGATGCCTTCACCTGCGCAATATGCACCAAACTCCACTGAGGTAAATTCATCACCATGATCAGTATGGAGCACTTTCAGCTTCTTTCCACACTCGCGCTTGACTCAAGCCTGGAATGCCATGATGGCCACCAGTGCATCCGCCTTAGAGCGCAGAAGAGTGAGCCACATATAGGAACTCATGTCGTTGATGAGCAGCAGGAAGTAGACATTCTCAGCTGGTGTTTGCGGTGAGATCGGGCCGCAGAGGTCACCGTGAACTAGCTCGAGTTGAGCCTAGGCTTGATACTTGGCTACTCGAGGGAAGGCCGTGCGCTTCTGCTTCGCCAGGGCGCAGTCTTCACAGACCTGCTCGACATGGTCAATGACAGGCAGTCCACGCACCATATCCTCGCACCCCAACTTCCTCAATGACTGGAAATTGATGTGCCCGAACCGCTCGTGCCACCTCCAAGCGACGATGACGGTGCAGGCGGTGAGACACACCGTGGCGACGACATTCATGTCGAGGGAGTAGAGCCTGCTCGAGGAACGCTTTACCTTAGCAAGCAGTTGGCGTTGCAGATCGTAGAGGCATAGGATGCTGGCCTCGATGTCTACCTTGAAGCCGTCCTCATCCATCTGGCCGAGGCTCACGATGTTGGTGGTGAGCCACGGGATGTAGTAGACCCCCTCAAGCCGGCGGTGCTCGCCAGACTTGTAGGCAAAGAGGATGATCCCCTTTCCCTCGATGTCGACCACCGACCCATCACCGAACCGAATGGTACCAGTGACGGCGGTGTTGAGCTCAGCGAAGACGCTCCAGATCCCATCATGTGGTTCATCGTGCTGGTGTCGAGCACCTAGCAGCACGGTCCCATGACCTCCTTGTCCTCCTCGCTGACGTGGAGAAGAACCTTGCGCTCAACGAGGTGGACGCTTGGTTGCGGATCGACGGCGGGCGGTGGCTGCAACTGAGACAGACGGCTCAGATCAGACTGAACGGTCGGGGGAGATTCGAGGGGGGCCTCGGGAGACGAACGTTCGCTCCTACGGACGACCCCCCGTTGGGGTGACTGAGCGCATCTCGCGCGGTCGACCCCCGAGAGAGATTTGACGGGGGCCTCGAATGACGGACATTTGCCCGCATGGACGACCCCCCCGTCGGAGCGACGGATCTCCATGCGGACTTGCCCGGGCCTAAAGTGACAGACTTTTGCCCACGCAGACAACCCCCCTTCGGAGCGACAGATCTCCGCGCGGACTCACCCGGGCCTCGAGAGTTTCGAATGACGGAGATTTGTTCTTGCGAACGACCCCGGCCTCGATCTCCGTCTCCGCCTCGATGTACATCAAGGCCTGCTCCTCGTTCTCCTTGGCCTGCGTGACATGTGCCGCGCCCTTCTTCTTCCTGCGGCAATCTTTGGCCCAATGGCCTTTCTTGTCATAGTTCTTGCAGTGATTGCCCGGGGGTGGGTGGTCGCCACCGGCGTTGCCGGCTTCACTGGTTTGGCCATCGAGCGATAAGGAGCCTGAGCCGCCTCGACTGCGGCCACGTCCTCTGTGCTTGCCTCGATTGCTGGAGCCGCCGCTGCCACCGGAGCTCTCCTGCTCACGACGGGTCTTGCGACGCGCCTCTCAATCCTCCTCACAGAGCATTAGGCGCCCCATGGCATCCGTGACCTCCTTGGGCTTGCCGCGGTCCTCGAATACGCGCAGCCGCCCGATGACCTGCCTAGGACAGCTGGTCTGGGACCACCTGCAACAACTTCTTTACTACCTCGGCATCCGTGATGTTGTCCCCGAGGGTGCGGAGGTTGGTGGCGAGCGTCGTGATGCGGATCCCAAACTCGGTGACGCTTTCGCCCTCCTTGAAGGAGAGGGCCCCAAATTCCCGGCGGAGTTGCTGCGCGTTGGCGTCGCGCACGCGTTCGTCCCCGATCTGCAACACCTTGATTGCATCCCACGCCTCCTTGATGGTCCGCTTTCGGGCGAGGGTGCTCCACATGTCGGAGGGAACCGAGCACAGGAGCCCCGCCATCGCCTGGCGGTCGTCGTGGTACTCATCCTCGTCGGAGTCGTCGTTGATGCCGAGGTTCATGACGTCCCAGACATAGAGGGTCTGGAAATTCACCTCCATGACCAAGGCACCCTCTGGATAATTCGTCTGAGTCAGCATCGGCCACGCGATGTTCGTGGATGGCCGTTCGATGACACGCTCGACAACGCGCGAACCGGAGCGGTTCCGCGGTCGACGGCTTGCGAAGCGGCCACTGCGACGTGGCAGCAATTGCGACAACTGGACCTTCTTCTCACCGCTGGAAGACATAGCCGACGGCGAAAAACTAGCTCTGATACCAAATGTTACAACTCCGATCTCGACGAGAGAGAGGGAGTCTCGAGAGACGAACAGGATGAAGGACTTGAGGGGTGGTTTTCGTTGCTACAAATGTGGCAGGTTTTCTATTGATTATCATCAACTATTTATAGGGGATTACATGGTTTACAAATTTTAAGTAAATCACTAAATCAATCACGTCATGATCATAATCAATTGTTGCCATCCCAACAACCTAGGCCATGCCGCAATCTATGCCTCTAATGACGCTAATTAACTTCTACTTTCTAGAATTAGCATGCTCGGGACTTACTCTAACGACAAGAACCTGTGACCGGAATGCTCCAGCCACCGTGTCGACCAGAGAGGCCCGACGCAGTAGATCTTCGGCGTCGTCGAGCGGCCGGGCAGGCAGTGGCTGTCACGCAGCGCTTCCAGTGCCCTCGGCTCCAGCCACTCGAAGCTGTTCACCAGAATGCCCGCAGCTTCCGACATCCGGGCGAGCTATCGCAGGCGGACGCTGCCCACGTCGTTCTCACAGTCCTGCATCGTGTCTGGCTCTGGCATGTCGTGGGCGCGGACTGCCGGCGCGCCGGCTATTCGGGGGGTGTAGACGCCACGGCGCGGAATAGCCAAAGAGGTTTGGAATCTGGAGGTACACCGCGAGGTCGCCGGCCACGGAGGGGTAGAAGAAGTAGGCGGGGATGGTGAGCTCCACGGCGACGTCGAGCGCGTCGGTGCAGAACAAGTCAGCCACGAGGGCGCCGACGGCGGGGGCTCGCGACGTGAAGGACACCCGAAGCGTGGGGTTCGCGGCGTGGAGCGCGTCCAGGATGGGCATGATGGGGTGAGAATGCTGCGTGCTGTTGCTGGCGCAGGACGGGATGGGGAGGAGGTGGACCGTGATGGAGCCACGCGCACCAGATTATTTTTGGACGAAAGCTGTACTTTTTATAAGTGTAGTACACAGAAGATGTGTGCGCGTTGCGACATACGCTTGCAACCATGGTGGGCCCATGTACAAATCACCGTCTTCCCCTTGCAATTGAACCGCGTCGGAGTCAGAGAAGAAGGGTCATGTAACATTTTCTTTTTTTTTCTTCTTTCGAAGAAAAAATTTCTGTTTTTACGTAATGCAAAGTTTTTGAACTATTTAAAAATGTTTGCGTAATTTTTTTTGCATGTGTAATGAGATCAAAACCTTCTACACATGCTTTACTCTTACTTCTACTTGCTGCCTGTGTGCCGCTATTCTCGGGACCTTGGGCTTTAAGACTATCGCACTTATGGAACACTATACTCGCACTCTATTCATCATACACGTATTCTATCTCAATTATTCCGCACTCATCTATTCTTTACAGCGTACTCTATCCACTGTGAGGCATATTTATCACTTTATCTAAGTATATCGATATATGATCTAGTTTTGAAGAATTTATTGAGACGGGTTCAATGGTGTAATCGAAATTTAATTTTGTTTTTTAGTTTGGTAGTTATAGCATTTTTTATCAGTTGAACAAGTAGGACCCGTCATTTAGATTCTCCAACACGCTCTCTCCCCTCTCCCTCTCACTCCACACCGCTGCATGCTGTATGGCCGGTGTCAGGCACTATATTTTCCGTCTCCGTGATCATAGCGCAGCACTATACCGTTCCCGGTGCAGCTGATTCCATGCTGTACGTGCCATAGCGTCCTCTTTTACGGCGTCCGGTGCGGATGGTCTAAGCACCAGCTCTGGCTCTGAGATGCAGGGGACGGAGCAGAGGCTGGCAGAGTCCCTGCTCTGCTCTGTCCAGTGGCCGGCGCATTACACGAACCTGATGTAGCGCGTGAGATAAACATTCTGCCATGTTCACATGTATAGTTCCAATTCAGATTCACTTGCCACGCATGAATGAATGAAAATATATAGAAAAAAAAGGTAGAGGCACAAGACGAGAGAAATGGAAGACTTACCTGAGGGGGTTAAGACAGAGGCAAAATGCTACTGTTATTCACATGCCGGCAGCTCAGAGCGGTGTGCTGCTGATTCAGTGATTCATGATCACTGGATTTGCATGAATTGTTGTTGCACTGTAATCAAGATTGCAAGGTAATTTAGTTAGCAAATCTTTAGCTCTAAGCATCACTCCTGTATGATAATCAGCACTGCGAAATGCGTCTAGCTACAAATCCGATTGGCCTCCATCCAGTTGAGTCAATCAGATGCATCTGGACACAGGTCAGGCCTCGGTTCAGCACCACTCCTTTCTCATATACACAAATCAGCACTGCAAATGCATTCTGGGTACAAATCCCACCTCTTTTCAGTTGATTCAGACAGCACCATTGATGCGTCTGGACAGAGGACACAGATCAGGCCTCTTTTTTCAGTTGACAACTTGACAAATTCTTGACTGCATATAGCATTGTACCGCATGAAAACTCCATATCTGTGGAAGAAACCAAGCAAATTGGCAGCAATTCATAAAAAGATATTCTAATTTTTTCCGATCTTTGGCGTTACCCGGAAAGCACCACTGATGACTGATGTCGGCATCTTGACGGGCGCCGCCGCCATTCTCAGACCCTGGGCTTCAAGCACCAACTCTGAGATGCAGGGGACGGAGCAGAGTCCCTTCTCTGCTGGGTCCCGTGGCGGGCCACCGATCCCGCATTACACGAAGCTGATGTAGCAAGTGGGATAAATAAGATGCAATGTTCACATGTATCGTTCCAATTCAGAAAATGAATGGAAAAGTATATGAAAAAAAAGTAGAGAGGCACAAGACAAGCGAAGTGGAAGACTTACCTGAGGGGTAAAGACAGAGGCAAAGCTACTGTCATTCGCTTGCCGAGAGCTCAGAGCTGTGTGTTGATCATTCAGTGATTCGTGATCACTGGATGTGCATGACTGAATCTTTGGCTCCAAGCATCGCTCCAGTATGTGGCAATCAGCACTGCGAAATGCATCTGGCCACTAATCCGACCGACCTCCTTCCAGTTGAGTCAATCAGATGCATCAGGACACAGGTGAGACCACGTTTCAGTTATCAAGTTGTTAAATGCATCTGTCAGGAGAAGGCTCCAAAAGAGATTGTATATTTTTCTGATTTTTGGACGTACACCCAAAGCAGCATGCCATCATACAAAACTGATTTTGATCTCTCCAGCAGGCAGCAGCCATGCTATTTTCTTGCATCTGTTCGACACCAAAGCAACACCTTAACATGTCCAAGGAGACCATGGAAGCTGCACATCCATCTTTGCCTCTGCCGACCACCACCACCAGAACAGAGGATCATCTCTCATCTATCTTTCTTAGCAATATACTTTCACAATTAAATAGTATTATGTTATTTTTGTGTGGCCAAAGTTTCACAAGTGTCCAGGTTTTGTTCAACAATTGTGAAAATTTTATTTTTACAGGATTGTGTCTGCTATTTGTAAATTCAGCGATCCAAAGGTTTTTTTTGACGGCTCACTTGTTGAGGTTTTAATAGCCATTTTGAGATGTGGGAAAAGCAAAGAGCACATAATTTGCTCCATTAGTAGAACAGAGATGCATATTATTATTTTGGTTAACGAGTGCCTCCAATGGAGATTCTCTGCATAACAGTTAGTAGCATGACAATATCAGTGCAAGTTCATGTTTCTAGGTGATCAAAATTAGAATGCCTGGAAGTAGTGAACAACACATCTCGATAGAAGGTCTAGTAAACTCAATTCGGTAAGCAATTTGTCAAGTGCAACTATGACGAATAGCAATCATGACGTTGGAGCAACATATTGGTCCAGTGGTCCTACTTCAAAAAAGAAATGAGAATAACAGAGTCTAGAATTAATAAACATTAGAGTAAAGAAGTAATAAGAATTTCCAGAATTCAGAGTTAAAAGCAAAGTATTGCATTTTTTCTGCATCAGTATCTCAAGGATACCTAGAAGTAGTTTTTTTTCTTTTTTTTTTTCAAGAACCTTAAGAGGGGGTAAAACATAACCCGCCAAGTGCAATAATGCGAGGGGTGTTGGCACGACCTGCGCAGACCTCCCTAGAGGACTGGCACCCAGGACTTGCTCAAGGACTACATGATGACTAAATTGCGTGACACATGGAGGTCTTAATCCTGCAACCTAGAAATAGTTGAAGAAGGTTTTAAAAGCTGAAATCGTTAATCTGCTAGATCACTTGAGAATCAAAGCAAATTGCTACAAATTTTACCACATTATTGGATCATAGGGCAATGATTTACAGTACAAGAAGGCAACTGAGCATAGTATAATGATAAGTAAAACGAAAAAAACGAAGAGTCACACAGAATATAATCTTTTTAGAAAACAAACTATAAATGGGTAATATACAATTGTGTTCAACATAGACAGTGTATACTTTTTGAAATGTGGTTGTTACCTTGTCTAGAACTAGAGGCAAACCATTTTTTCTCAGATCCAAGAGACGTGGGAAGACTGAAACGATTTATTGCTGAACTGGTTTTCCTAAGAGTGAAAATATTTTTTTAAAAGAATGACAAAAGCTTTGCCGTTGATTTTTATTACATGAACAAAAACAAAGAACCGGGCTGTACAAGAAAAAAGGAAAAACCAAAAACTACTGTTGGTCTACAGCTAAAAACCACTAAACAACTGGCTCCTCAAACAGGAAAGAAGAACAGCTAGTAGCAAAGAAAAAACAACTGCTGTACAAAGCCTATTTACCAACGAGGAAATACAGCTCTAGACTACGCTTGCGGGGTTTCTTGATTTCTTGGTCTTCTGGCCATGTGATACTGTTGGCTTTCCTCTTTACAAAGATGAGCCACCTGGATTGGCTGCAATTGTTGATGCTGGAAAACTCTTCGATTGTGTTCTTTCCAAACATTCCACCATAGGTAAATGAAAACGCCATCCACTTCCTTTCTGCGGTTCTTGTTAATCTTCCGTCGAAATCGCCACCAGTAGGAATGAATCGAGCCAGCTTCACCCACCGTATCTAGGCTTGACAAATGTCTTCGTGAAGGGACAGTCTTGCATAGATGGGATGGTGTCTCAATTTCTTGGTCACACAGTCTACGATCAGTTTCATCCATCCATCCACGCTTAAGTTGTTTGCCGTTAGAATTTTCTTGTGCATTAGTGTCCATGCGAAAAATTTACATTTTTGTTCTGCTTGGGCCTTCCATATTTGGGTTAGCCTTAACCTGCTATATGTTCCGCTAAACTGAATTTGGTATGCGCTCTGAGTAGTATAGGTCCCATCTGCTGTCCATTTCCATACGATGTCATCTGCTATGTCTTCACTCAGCTGAAATCCCTGCATGGCCTCCCAGAGCTTGATGTACTGTCTCACCTCCTCTCCCAATGTCGGTGGATAAATATGGTCAATCCCCTTGCCATCCTTTAAAGCTTGTCTGACTGTAATATTCTTTCGCCGTGTCTTTTTATACAGTAGAGGTGCAATTGACTTAGCCATGGATCCAATTATCCAATTTGAGAACCAGAATGGCGCTGTGCTACCATCTCCGACTGTGACCACCGTAGAGGCATAGAAGAATTCGCTATCCACTTTGTCACATGGAATGTCCAATTTATTCCAAGCCCGTTGCTTTTCCTTCCATTTAAACCATAACCACCTAAGTCTGAGGGCCCTTGTGAAGTGCTCCAGATCTAGAATGCCCAACCCCCCTTTAGGCTTTGGTAAACATGTTGTGGGCAATTAATCAGGGAGTGCCCCCTACTCGTGTGGTCTGGATCTTCCCCCCGCCAAAGGAAGCTGCGTCTAATGCGATCAATCCTTTTTATTAGCCATTTGTGAGCATGGAAGGCTGTGAAATGATAGATAGGCATGCTTGATAGAACTGACTTTAGTAGCGTTTCTCTTCCTGCAGAGTGAAAACATTTGACTACAAAAAAATCATATAGCAGCATCCAGATTTCAGTAGATCTTTAGAGATTCAGAACAGCAATATAGGATACATCAAACATATTGACCTGATTGAAAGCATATGTAGGTTTATTATTACATGCGAATCAAAATGCAATAATAAGAGAAAAGTGCATAAAAAACCAGAACAAGCGTCAAATAAGAAAGTATTAGCAACATGCTGAATATGTTTTCAGCTGTATGAGATTGCATGTTTTACAAGCACTTACCAGTTTGATGTACAAAGCCGAAGGGCGAAGGCACGTGCAGAGATTCATGTTCTATTATAATTCAGAATCTGGAACAGAGAGGGAGAGAATCCAGAGGACAGAGAAGCACACAATCTGAAGAAATGCCCTGCACAGCTGATGGAAAGAAGCCGGTTACCCAGAAGAAAAACATCGATTGTGGCCGAGTAAACAAAATATCGATTGATGGGTGGGAAGTTTGACGTCTTTGTTACCTTAATAAATACATTGTCAACTTTGACTACTGGAATGATATTTATCAGCTTGCGGCAGTGACTCTCTAGCTCCTCACTTTCACTGCCACGGACATCTATTTCTTGCAGCGAAATTGGAAGGTCGTCCACCTCGGGCAGCAACCGGATGGCTGGGCAGTTTTTGATCTCTAATTTTTACAGTAAAATTGGGAGGTCATCATTGGGCATTGACTGGATATTTGGACAACTGCTGATATGCAACTCTTGCAGTGAACTTGGAAGGCCATCATTCGACGGCATCTGGATTGATGTGCACCACCAGATGTGTAACCTCTTGAGGTTGGGAAGTCTATGTAGCCGTTTGGGGAGGGACTGCAGGTTGCTATCTCCGGGAAATAGGTGAGTAGCTCTGTTAACTCCGTCCCACTAGCATTCCACTTCTGGATGGACAACTCTTCAACTGGAAACTAGAATTTGACATGGCTGCTATCTTCGACAAATAGAAAGGTATTACTCCAACAAGACATCTCTAGTTTCCTTAGGGATGACTAGTTAGATTATTGAAAGCCAGCACATTCCGAAACGTACTATCATTTGTATTCTTCTTTCCCTCAATTTTCAAACTATATTCATCACCATTTATACAATCCAATTTGTCAAGAGTCAAACTTCCAGTTCCTTCTATATTAATTGAGCAGGATCTTCATTCGAAGGAACAGAAGGAAATGATGATAGTTGTGGACAGTTTCTGATCTTGAGCTTCTGGATTCTAGGAAATAAATTTACATTTACCTCTTTGCCTTGTTGACAACAACCAAAATGTTGAAATGATAACTCCAAAAGTTGAGGGCAATCCTTAATGATAAGCACTTCCAAGAAAGGAAACAACTGACAGGGGCATGCAAAACCCATTTTTTGACCATCGTAAGTTTTAAAAGTTTTAGCCTTCTCAAATTCCAAACCCTCTATCAGGGATACTGCCTAAAATATTTTTTCATGGGGCAAATTGACTAGCCACAAGTCTCCTATAGGCGGGAATTTTTTCCAAGCTACACCTTCTAGGGCAGAGAGATTCCAGATTTTTGACAGATAGTTTAGTACCAAGCCACGAAGGTCAAGTGGCTCCACTGTGACCTATAACAGATAACTTTATAAAATTGCTATTTGGCTTAAGCCTTTCAAGAACATATTCTTCTAGCGTAGAGTCAGTGGTAGATCGGTCAGTATTACCCCAATGTAATGTCAATTCATGTAGGCGGCTTTTTTTGCAACAATTTCGCTTCTTGTGCTTCTTCTTTCTTTAGAAGATTTTCAAGATTATCAATTCTTAATGATCCACGAAGGTCTATCAAATGTGCTATCTCCTTTAGTTCAAAACCTTGAGCTTCTCATTTGACCACAAATCTTCTTAACTCTTGTAGTGTGATTTTAATTTCCCAACTTCAACGATGCCAGAGTGTATTGATCATCTCAAACAAGAAAATGACGTAGATTTACAAGGTTGCACATGTCCCTTGGTAATTCAGTGATATTGTCACAGTGTATTGCATCTAGGACCATCATATGATAGAATTTAGAAATTTTGTTGAAAAATGTTAGTGGGTATTGAAGAGAACTTTCAATATGAAGGTAGCGAAGATGGAGAAGATTACAAAAGTTGTGCAGCAGGTATTCTACATTATATGATGCATTTGATAGGAAAATAAAACGAAAGCCCTTTGCTCCCCTAAATAAATCAACAAAAGATTTCACAGAGCAACCCTGGTGTTCACCAAATATCATCAGAGTCCTTAGCTTGTCAACTTTTAATCTTGTAGCCAATTCATAAAAATCCATAACACAATTTTTGATAGTCAATCTATCCTTGGTACTGGTACCATCTGTAACAACCCTAAAAATTACAAACACTGAAAAATGCAACCAACAAAATTTTTTTGAAACAAACCTATGTTTATTGCTTGTCATATTGGAACCCTACCCTTTTACACATGGCACAAATGTTTAGTGCTACACTTTTTTATGTAGCACCATCACATGTGTCTTAATATATATAGTTAAGCCACAAGTGATTATTCCCGGTCTAGCACCTTATGTTCATAAGTCAAGTACCTATGATGCCCTAATAACTTTCCATATTGCACCCTTGTATTCAAGTTACACGAGGCTAGACTTATGAACTCCTCTGGTATCTAAATCACCTATCATGCCCTAATGACTCCCCTTATCTTACTCGAGATCCTAACCCTTTTAAAACCTTATGTCCTATGCACTCTAGCTACCCCTCTATGTTTCTTGTGATGAATCTCAAGGTGGCACTAGTTCCACTTATATGTTTCACTTGATACATTTCTACGTATCACTAGAATTGCCCATGTGTTCTCTTGCACTCATGTTACAAGAGACTGGACTCCAGAGGTTCCCTCTACCTTCATCACCTATCTCGCTCCACCAACTTCCCTTGTCTTACAGTGATGAATGGAAACTTTAGGAATAGATGGTCTCATGCCTACGCTCAAGATGGTTGATGAAGATCCTTCCGCGGATGTTCTCTTCTTTCGCAGCTGTTTTGGATGCTGGTACTCTGATGATACGCCATGAGGCGATGTAATAAATAATGTAAGCCCTATTATGGTACCCTTTATCTAGTTTCAAAGTATGGATTTGATTATCAACTATTGTATAATAATGTGATAGCTTATATTTTCACATTATTATCCGTTCTGTGAATTTCCCTTCATAGAAAATTTGAGGATGTTTAAGTTGATATCGGAGCCAAGCTTGACCCTAGGACGAGACCCCATAGGTTTGGACGATAGAACAGGAGGAACCAGCCCCTCTTTGGGTTATATACCGACCTAGCACAATTTTGTGCATGGCTTATTCCTCATGACTGACTTGCTGTCCCTTTCTGGACTCAACAAAGATGGCTACCTTCGGGATCATACCTTCTCTTCGTCAAGCACCGGAGTGGATATGCTCAAGTTACAAGCAGTTTTAAAAGAGCTTGCAGTCTTTGTAGAAAAGCTACAATAGACACGTTGCAACAAGGAAGAGCCTGGAGGAACCAAGATCTGCCTAAGATGATCCTACAGATTCTCCCTAAAGAAGGAATGTTTATCTCATTTATGAGATGAATGAAACCACCTCTGCGATCATACAACTCGCCACAACTGCTATGTTTTGGCCTGAGATGCAATGTTTGCACAATTCCTCGAGCATGGCCCCTTCCGTCTTCTGCCCTGCACCCTCGATGCCACCAATGCCATAGGGCAATGAGATAAAAATCGAATGATGCTTCTCCCCATACAGAATGTTCTCCTTACCCGAGCTAGGACTCGACAAAGATCTCCACTTTTGTAAAATTTTTCTCTGCATACTCCTCCATGCACAGCTAATCTTCTTAACCGAAGTCCTGACTCCGCTTCCTGGATGTGGATGCAGATGGAGAAATATGTGCCGGTTCCCTTCTTTGAAGAAGCCCAGGATGGCTACGCCGATGCCTTGCGTGAAACCCTTGAGTGGCTTTGCATCCCGAAGGAGTACTGCATGTGGACTTGCCACCGAGAAAATGGACCTGACGGACCAAAGGACTGCTACTACGTGACGATCTAGATCCTTACCTACGAGGAAGTGCCCGAACTAAAGCCCCTCATCATAGGTGGGATGGACAATACAGCCACCTCTGCTGCACAACTTTCAGCATGCCCTGCCCTTCAACTTGTGATGCGTGATACCTACAAGATCCTCGAGACTGGACCCTACCGCCTGCTGCCCCGCGCCATCGATCCCACTAAGAATAGAATGGAACAATGGATCGAGGCTGGGAACACCTGGGCCAAGGAGTACAACGAAATGCTTAGGGTTGCAGGAAGGGACTTACTTGTCCAAGATATGCTCATCCAAGTGATTGAGCATGACAAGTGCCTCTACAGGCGTCAGGTCTCAGCGTTAGAGGAAAGGGTGAAAGCTCAGGAAGAAGAAATTGCTAGGTTGAAGGAAATGAGTTGGTCCAACACAGCTCACATAACAACGTACATGAAGGTTTCCCTGTAGCTACGTGAGCTAGTGGACAAGCTTTACAAGAAGTGGAAGAAATCCGATGCTCGTCGCGTTCAGGAATACCAGGAGATGCAGTCTCAGCTACCCGACCACCTCCACAAGGCACCCCGCACCGAGATGTTCCTGGTGAAGTCTTCTAATCTCAACATGGATGCCTGCATCGTGCCAGAACCAGAACCTACTCCAGAGTGGGAATTGGCCCAATTTCACGTGAAGAATTTGTTCACGACTGGTGCCCAATCGCCAGAGATGAATGGGCATCCCTTCTACCCCATCGTAAAGCCTGGATCGACCCCCTAGAGGTGATCTATAGATGATGCAGTTACCGCCTAGCTGATGAGAAGTCTGCATGATCTACACATGAGATTCCCCTGCGTAGTAGAGTAGATCGTCCCCTCTTGAAGCCTGCCTACGAGTAGTGCGGAAGTTCTCACGAGTCTTCTAGTGTAGCAACTGGAGACATCGCTTTGTAATAACCTGATGTAATGAATGCTTGGATTTCATCGCATTCTATGGTTCTTCATGCTTCTTTGTATGAGTGTTGGATAGATTAAATATTTTAAATTATCTAAATCATCTAATTATGACACATTCATTGATAATAAATCATGTCACTTGCACATGACCTTAAATCCCTGTGACCTTGTCACAAATGACCACCTCGCGTCATGTCTCTACCAAACAATTTTAAGAAAAAGTTTTGTCTTTGGGTTTTCTCTCTATGCATTCTTCAAGCTATCCTCCATACCTCTTTGATTGAAAAGTTTCCTCCTTTCAAAAGAATTTTTTTTCCAAAATGGAAATGGCCTCAAAATGTTCTAAGATTTCAAAGGAAACAGTTTGAAAAGCTATTCTCCAACTAAATTGAAAAGCCAGCTTACTTTCAAAATGATTTGCGAAGATCTTTTCCAAAAGACAAAGATTTTGCTTTGCACGCAACCTTTATTAAATATTTATGAACCAAAGAATCCTCGGCTTGGTTTAGTTTTAAAAGTTTTGGTTTCAAACCTAGTGAGCCAAACCCTTTCTAGATAAACTATGTTTTTAAAATGGGTTGCAACACATTTTCTCAACAAAAAAATATATTTGCGAAAGGGTTTTTGTTTGCAACACCCCCAAAAGAACCTTTCAAAAACTTGGTTTCGAAAACCAAATTTGATTGCAAAAACCATGCTTGCAAACGAGCATAAATTTTGAACCATTTCTAAAGCCATCTTTGTTTTAAACAAAAGAGGGTCGCACTTTGTTTAAAAACAAAAACCACGATTCAAACCACTTATTTATGAATCACACAAAAGGGTGTCTGTTGGTTTGAAAATAAAGTGATTCAATAGAGTTCAAAACTCACATCAATTTCAACTCTCTTCAAACCTCTCTCGGATTCCAAGGTTTTGCAAAACGCTTTTCCCTTTCGAACAAGGTTTCAAATAAACCCTCTTGAAAACTTTTGACACCTGCAAATGTTTTCACCAAAATTGTTTGAAACTTGCGTGCTCGCCATTTCAAAACATCCTTGTTCAAAATGATTATAAAATGGTTTAAGTTTTAAAACTCTTGAGTTTTAAAATCCAAAACAGGAAACAACCATTTCAAACATGTTTATTTATATTTCAAAATTCTAAGGTTGTAGACTTCTTTCGTGCAAGTTTGTAAAAAAAGAGAGATTGAAATTGTGCCTTCAATAGAAAATGGTCTTCTAAAAACAATTTAAAAAGGCTTTTCTTATCATTTCCTAAAAAGCTCCCCACCCTCTTTAGCTTGGGATATCGGGTCGATGCTAGTATCTAATTGGGTAGAGTTGTGATCATGATGCACGGTGCCGCTACGAAACTTGGGGCCCCATGTGTGATGCATCCACATGGCTTGCTGCCAGTCGTATGCAGGTATCGCGGATTTAATCGCGACTACCCCAACTGGTACTTGGGAACGATTGTGATTCCACGCTTAGGTCTTTTTAAAAAAAAGCTATCTTTATTAAAAGTCATTTGGATTTAAAAAGGTTCAAAATTCCCTTATCCCATCCCAACTTGTTTTATAAAGGAGAAGAATTTTCATTTTGAATGTTTGCAAACATGGGTATCTCCTTTTAAAAGGTTCTTGAAATGTTTATGAAACAATAAAAAGCTTTGGATTTGAAATGTGAATTGAAAGAAACTTATTTTCCTTAAATGTATATTTTCAAAGGGATTTATGAAAGATGTCTTCAAAAGTTTTTGCAAATATGTTGCGAAAAGACATTTTGAAACCTTTGTGTGAACTCTTAGAAATATGTATTCAAACATGCTTCGTTCAAATAATTTTCATGGCTCTTTCAAACCACATTGCAAAGTATTAAAACATTCTGCCTTCAAAATACAAAGTCCATTGCAAAAGAAATTTGTTTTCGAAAGGAAATCATTTTGAACAATCCCCGTACCCTGCTATAGAAACTTTTTCTTTCAAAACAAGATAAGTGTTTAAAAGGCATTTGAACTTGAGTTATGAAAACTTTGAAAGCTCTTTAGCAAAAGGAAGGTTTTACAAACTTATTTGATCTCATAAAAGTGCTCTCCCCTTTCTTATAAAATGACCTTCCCATTCAAAAAGGTTTTATGCCAACAACTATTTGGAAAGCCTCGTTTCAAAATCCCTCTTTACAGAAGCTAGCTCTGTTGTATAAAACCTGCCATGTGTAAGGCCATCAACCTTAGATCTGCTTAACCACCTTGGTCACCATATACAAATTGGATCAAGCTTTCCAAAGGTGGCAATCCATGACGCAAGATCCTCGGAAACGAATGCGCCGACCAAATGCGAGGACGACATCTACGCTTATCAGAGTAGCGCAGTAGAAGGATGGTGGGCCCATAACCCTCAGGTCCTAGGATTGAAATCTGGCTCCTAATGCCCACTCCTTCGAACAGGAGAACATGATCTATATCTTTTCCCCTGCTATTTAACCATATGGTGGAACCTTCTACAACTACGACCACTCAGCTATCATCAGAAAGTCTCTTGTTGGAACCTTCGATATCCACTTGGAACATCCACATCAATACCAACCCTGCTCAGACTCAATCAAGTGACACAGAGAGAACAAGGAATCATTACTACCTTGCAAATCAACGGAGCGACTACATCCAACAACGAAGAACAAGAAGCCAGGCTTCGAGTAGACATCACTTTATCTCTTCGAGCAATACTACTCTCCTTAAATCTCGGGGTTGAGATTCCGATAAGGGGGTAGGACTGTAACAACCCTAAAATTACAAACACCAAAAAATGCAACCAACAAAATTTTTTCGAAACAAGCCCATGTTTGTTGCTTTTCATGTTGGAACCCTACCCTTTTGCATGTGGCACATATGTTTAGTGCTACACTTTTTCATGTAGCACCATCACATCTGTCTTAATATATATAGTTAAGCCACATGTGATTATTCCTGGTCTAGCACCTTATGTTCATAAGTCAAGTACCTATGATGCCCACGTGACTTTCCATGTTGCACCCTTGTATTTAAGTTACACGAGGCTAGACTTATGAACTCCTCTGGTATCTAAATCACCTATCATGCCCTAATGACTCCCCTTATCTTACTCAAGATCCTAACCCTTATAAAACCTTATGTCCTATGCACTCTAGCTACCCTTCTATGTTTCTTGTGATGAATCTCAAGGTGGCACTAGTTCCACATATATGTTTCACTTGATACATTTCTAGTATCACTAGAATTGCCCATGTGTTCTCTTGCACTCATGTTACAAGAGACTGGACTCTATAGGTTCCCTCTACCTTCATCATCTATCTCGCTCCACCAACTTCCCTTGTCTTGCCCAAGCTTTTTCATTGGAGTCATGTATCCAATGTACCCCATGCTACCTCCCTATGTTCATATGTCATATCTTAATGTTTCACTAGATGTATCTGTATGTCGCACCAGTTCTAACTTTATGTTGAAATAGACCATCATCCATGTTGCATACAACTTGTGATTCGGTTTTTAATTGGATTTATGTGATGATAATTAAAAACCATCAATATTTATTTATATAAATAAATAAATATTTGTAAGGGAAGATATGCACCCGAACATGGTCTATGACCTTTTATGCCCACCATGGAATTATGTGCCTCTTGCTATATTTAGCATATGGACAAAAATGTGAAATATATCAAATACCAATAAAGACAGAAAAGGAAAAAGAATAGAAATACAAGGCCATTTTGGTCCGCAACCACCTACCAGCCCTACCAGGCGTCCCACTCCCTTCCTCTCGCTGGCCCAAGTCCCCTCTGCTTTCCTTACCGGCCCAGTTTTCCCTCCTAGCCCAACAGCGACCAGCACAAGCCGCTCCTGCCCTTGCCTGAGTTGCCTTAAGTGCACAGCACGACCGCGTGCGGAAGCCACCGCTGCCTCCACCTTGCGTTGGATGCACGCGCATCACGCCGCCGCTCTCACATGCTCCGCTCGTGCTCGTTTCGTGTAGGATTCACGTGCTGCATGCCCCTGTACGACGCCAAGAGACCTACCGGTCAGTCACGTACCGCAACGCCGCTTCCTCCGTTTTCCCTCCATCCGCCCGACTCCGTCATCACCTCCTCTCTCCGTATGAGCAGCTCTCCATAACAGTGGCCAACGCCGGAGGACGGCCACCTGCTCCTAGCCTTGGATGAGCGCCACGTGCTCTGATCATCACATCAAGCGGCCTCAGATGCTGGAGCCCTCACGCGAACCCTAGCTACGCGGCTATAAAAGCAGCAGCCGCCGCTGCTCCCTTCTCCATCCCTAGCAGCCGCCGCCACACCCTCCTGCTCCCTTCCATGCTCTCGCCTCAAGCCGATCGCCAGCTCCTGCAGCGTGCCCCCGCTCCGACGCGTCCTTGCCTCGCTGAGATCGTGGCGCAGCGGCCGGAGCCCTGGACCCCTTCGTGCCGCGCCACAGCTACATCGGCGCCGTGCTTCTTCTTCCTCCTCTGGCCCACGACATCTACGGCAGCACGACGACCTCGTCGTCGTGTTCCACCTCATCGGAGCTCCTCGACGGCCACCTCGACATCGCATTCTGCCCCGTCTTTCTCCGCCAAACCTGCAACGCGCTGCAGCCATGAACCCTCCGGTCTCAGCGTGATCTGCCATCAATGCCTACCCCGGTGAGTAGCACCCTCGCTGAGCTCCC
Source organism: Bothriochloa decipiens (assembly GCA_023333625.1). Classification (NCBI taxonomy): domain Eukaryota; kingdom Viridiplantae; phylum Streptophyta; class Magnoliopsida; order Poales; family Poaceae; genus Bothriochloa; species Bothriochloa decipiens. Next base: position 5,986,675 of record CM041646.1, read on the forward strand.
GTTCTTCTATTCCTTGACGCCGATGTACTGAATTTGGCCCTCGTGCTATCTGCTATGTACTATACATCGTAGGGAAGGTGCACCCGCCCCTGCTTCTTCATCGTCCCCGCTATCCGCTCCTGCACTCCGCTCTCGCCAACGCCATCCTACGATGCCCAGAGCAGCCAACCTCCTCCGCCATGATGCGTCCGCAACATTGTCCGCCTGCCTGCGTCCGTGACGACCGCCGATGGAGCCTCGACCGTGCCATCCAGCGAGCCCATGACCCTGCCTCGGCTACGACGAGCTCCTCTGCGTCGACATCATCACGCTGACGCCGTGACCAACCTCTACATCACCAACTCAAAGCCACCCACATCGCCGGACTTCTTCCACGCCGCCAGACCTGGCCAGGGAAGGACCATGAACCGCTGCCGATGGGCCAGTGCCGCGAGCCTACTTTGACTACATCCCAGGCCGTCGCCAAGAAAGCCTAAGCCGCCGGAGCAAGGACGGCGCAACACATCTACACCACCGCGCTGCATCACCTCGCCACACCTCACCGTACCGAGAAGAAGTAGAGAAGATGGAGCACGCCAACGGAGACGAAGATTACCCCACTGGAGTGCTGCTACCACCGAGCCTCCTTCGTCTACACCGCACAAGGTGAGCCGCAGCCGTGCCCCTCATCCATTCCCGACCATGCTATTTCGGCCATGGTGACCCGCACATGGACGCGTAGGCCAGAGCCACATCCGGCTCATGGGAACACCGCACGCGCACACACATTGACTGGCCAAGCAAAATGGAACCACAGCGTTAGGAGGACGCCGGCCTGGATCGCCGCCATGGCTGTCACCGCGGCCAAGCCCCGCCGCGCCGAAGAATTGTAGCAGCCCCTTGGATGAGCACTGTGCTTCTTGGACCCCAAATACATGCCCGCCTTGGTGTTGTGCATGCCATGCACACACTAGCCACCCGGTTGCCGCTCGGGAGACCCCTATGCTCGAAACCATGCCATCGCCGGTGTTCTCCAGAGTGCCACCATGGTGAGGGTGCCCCGCTCATCACCGACCACCTCGGAGGACCAGAAGACGATGACGGGCTTCGCCGTGAAGATCTGCATCGAGCCGCCATGAAGAAGAAGACCGCTGAATGACACAGGAGCCCGAGCCACACACCGAGGCCATGTCGGAGTTCCGCTGTGCGCCCAATCGCGCAACCGGACTCTGCCGTGGGTTTTGGTCATCATCGGCTAGCCAAATGAGTACCTGATGCCCCCATTTGGTGAACCCTGCTCCGAATTGAGCCCCTAGTGCACCGCTGGCCGTCGCCACCATATGCCATCGCCGGTGCTCCACTGAACGTCGAGAAGGGACCACACTAGAGGCCAGCCTTCACCATGAAGACCATGTATGTGCTCGTTGTGTTGCTGTGAAGTCGAATTGCTGGTTCATGAAGTTGAGGAGCGCCTCATCGCTGGGGGGAAGGACTTCACCACCGTGCCCATGGCCGACTCTGGCAAGTCCTACGGAGCCCTCTGGAGGTAAATCAGACCCGCAAGCTGTTGATATGAACCCCGCGTGAGTTTACGCCTCATACCGTCGTGCGCCGTTGCGGCAGTGCCACCGCCGTCGTGGCCAGCCACTGTTGCCACCTCGTGGACCACCCCGAAACCATCTTTATGCTTGCCATGGCTTCCGACATCAACACGTAGGTTGATGAAGACGGAAACCCACCGGAGGACGCCGTCACAGGGCTCGCTGTCGCTGGAGCCGCCCCGTCGCGAGCAGAAGAAGAAGATGGGGAAAAGAGGAGCAGTAGCCGACCGCGAATGAATCAAGACCATGCGAACCAGGAGGAGGAAAGGATGGGGTGGACTCGATCCACCGCGGACCACAGTGTGGTCCATGGACCAATAACTGGAGTCCACCGTGAACCAATCAGATGAATGGATCCGTAGACCAGAGCCCGTTGGGATCCCATACCATGACGTGGCGACACCACAAAGCGCCATGTGGTGGGCCGAGCCCGGCCCATGTCCGACCTAAGTCCAGCCTGTCAAGCCCTGCCCGGCCCTACTCGGCCCATTCTAGACCCACAAGGTTGACCGTGGTCAACGCTGATGTCAGCATGACGTCATGATGACGTCAGCTGCCACGTCGGATTCAGCCACCACATCAGCCGACCCCCACTGTTCACGTGGCCCTCTCAGATCTTGACACGTGTCAGCACCTGGAATATCCAGCCTTTATCTTTTTTCAGAATATGCGTAAATCTTCGAAAATTAATAACTAATTCATACGAGCTCCGAAAATTATGATCCAAGTATCCAAATTTTCTATAAATTGAACTCTACTTCATGAGCTTATGTTTGAGTGCATTTGGATCTTTTGAATTTCATTTGGTTCTTTGTGCTATTCTATAGGAGTCGCTTACGCGACCATTACGTCTCGTTTTCAGAGTCGAATGAGGAGCGATCCGAAGGGGGAGTCTACGAACACCAAGGTGGAGGTACCGCTGGACGACTACATTGACGGATGATGACTCGTACCACTACTACCTCAATAGCATAGGTGTCATGGCAGCACCTTCTCTTAGAAATCCCAGTAGACATGGCTAATATCTAGAATTGCTAGTGCTTTACTTTTATGCAATGCTTACACCTGAGATAGGATTGCAAGGTAGAATATTACTTCACTCGCTTATATATTAATGCGACATGATGAACCCTGGGAGGGCCTGGTAGGGAAGCCAGGCTTGGGGTGTGTGTCGATGGATCAGATGAGTATGTGAGCTGATGGTGTTGTATCTGGGCTTGGGGTGGAATTTATGGCAGGGAGTAGGGTGAGGGTTGAGTTGATCGAGCCAGGATCTACGACGAGCTTTTGGAGCAAGTCTTGCCGTGGAATGGATCTGGACATTCCCATGAGAGGAGCCTTTGGCGGGCTAACTGAGATGTGATGGTGGTCTTTGGGTGTGATCCTCTGAGAGGTGGAGCCCGGGACGAAGGTGCCGTGGTAGCACATTAAAGATAAACCCTGATGAAGATATCCCAGTTTGGTCACACTTAGAAACTGCTGTGCTGGTATCCGGACCTTAGGAATCTCTTGCTTTTCATTCGCTCTCCATGGGGGAGAGACGGCCGAACCGCTGGATGGATCGATGCCACTACTACTAGGCGAGTAGTGATAGGAAGGTATATGCATGGGATGGAGCTAACACCATACCGAGACGATCATGGAGCCCCCTTCGGGAGTGGGTACATGGCATGGCATCCTCTACGGAAGCGGATATATGCTCTCTTCATAGTTCCAGCGATCCAGAGCTGGATGGTAGAGTGGCATCATTTTATGGCAGTAGGCGCCCGGAATCTGCCTAGGTGATTGCAAGCACCGATGATGGTTATCTAGTGGATTAGTGAAACCTATGCAGAGTGTATGGTTGATCGATCGATACATATGCCGATTCTTCGGCTATGGACCTTTCCAAAGGAGGATGCACCGGACTAGTGAGAGGAGTGTTCTACCTTCCCCTGAGAGATGTTTCTAGCCATGAGCCAGGTTGAGGACTGCGGGCCGCTGAGACTGGCCGAGAGGGAGTTGGCCTGGTCGACCTGAGAGTGAGTTTTGATGGTGATGGTAGTGGAAATGTGGTGATGGATCTAGGAGGGTGGATGGGTGCATGTGAGGGTTGGGAATGTGTTAAAACATTACTTTGGTTATAAAACTTGAATAATGCTTGCATGCATAGGAAAACCACAACCAAATTATAGGATCGTTAGATCCTTTGTTTCTTTTCCACTAAAGCTCATCGGTGCTGACCATGACCTGCACACATCTGGCGGTGTGCAGATTTACTTGCTTTATAGTGATGAATGGAAACTTTAAGAATAGATGGTCTCGTGCCTACGCTCAAGATGGTTGATGAAGATTCTTCCGCGGATGTTCTTTTCTTTCGCAGCTGTTCTGGATGCTGGTACTCTGATGATATGCCATGAGGCGATGTAATAAATAATGTAAGCCCTATTATGGTACCCTTTATCTAGTTTCGAAGTATGGATTTGATTATCAACTATTGTATAATAATGTGATAGCTTATATTTTCACATTATTATTCGTCCTGTGAATTTTCCCTTTGTGGAAAATTTGAGGATGTTTTGCCATCTATTTTGATAGATAAATGGCGGATTGATGGTAGGACTTGTGTGTAGCTTACTTGGGATTGAAGATTGTCTATACTAAGACATTCAAGCGATGAAACTTTCTGTGCTAATTCATGTAACAGGTCATGAATAATGTAACAAGTTCTTCCATCTTTTTTCCATTTATTTCCAAAAATACATAGTTAGCGAACTCAATCAAATGGCTCAGCCCAATATCTTCAACTTTTTTATTTTCACCATGTGTTGAATGCAAAATTTCCTGTCCTCTCCAAAAGTTAATTATCTCTTCTCTTTCAAATTTGTAATCTTGAGAAAACAAAGCACAGAAGGAGAAACACTGCTCAAGGTGAGTAGGTATGTGATCAAAGCTCATCTTCAGAGCAGGCATAATTTCATTCTTGCCGTCACTATGCTCCCATTCCTTACTTTATAAGACTCTAGTCCAGTGAGCCAAATCTAGTTTGGTTCTCAATAATCTACCAACAGTTTTGGCTGCAAGAGGGGATTCCATTAGTCTAGTAGCTATCCTGAACCCAATTTCAAGCAAGAACGAGTAATCCTTTCTAGATTGATCATCATCACCAAAGACAATTTTCAGGAACAATTCTTGAAATTCTTCATTTTCTATACCTTTCAAATATATTGAGTGGTCGTTCACTACAAGGAATGGTGCTTTATATGACGATCATTTTAGTCATAATCAATCAAAAATACGTCACAGTTAACTTACCATGATGATCAAAACATCCATCATGTATCACATGTCATACATTTGCGAGCCATCACGGATTGGCATTTAGGTTCATCATGGAATCTTTTGGAAGTCCAATTAGCCCAGACTAGGCCCGATAGTGTGTGATAAAATTGATCATCATAGCAATCTGCCGCTAGGATGCCATGTAAGATGTTTCGTCGTGACATATTTGAGCTGCCATATAAGCACCATGTCTTCACCAAAATTGACCATAACAGATTATATAATGAAAATGACATAAAGCCCAATCATTTTATTAAGTCAATTTCAAGTATAATGACACAACATGTTCTGATTGATCACCATAAAACTTAAGGAAACTCTAAAATAGGTTCTTGTAAACATTTACATCTATTACAATAGCATTCTAGACCACCAGTGCATAGCTTCAATTTGTTTATACCGTGGCACTCCAAAAATAACTCATTGCATCAAGTTCCTGGCCTTTGTACTTGCCTCTCCAGGTTTGTATTGTCAGCTTCAAGTTGGTAATGACGACAGCCCTCCTGAAATGCCTTAACGCTGAAAACACAATCACACAATCTTAGAAATGTTGCACTAGAAATATTTCCCCTGAGAGCTACTAAAAATATTACCTCAAGTATGAATGACTATAGCTTCACAGTATTAAAAATGTTGCACACTGTGAAGAACAAGGAACCAATTTTATTTAGGCAGCATCTAAATATCCAGAATACAGCATCTGCAAACAGAACTAATATGTGTTTCCTCACGAAGAATAAGTATAATATTTAGGCAGAAAAACAAATCATAAGCTATGTTTCACATTACCATATTACCTGATTGATGGATTTGATGCGGCCACGGTAAGATATGTATCACCTGTAGAGGCGATAATTGCCACAAAATAGGAGATCCTCAACCCCAATGAAGCCACAAAATGAAGAAATCTGCATTAGAATTATCAAAATCATAGCAAATCGGAGGATCCATATCACCGAACCCTAGCTGGATCTCCCTGCCAGACGGAGCAGCCCAATCCAATCAAATCTCTGGTAGCGAGCAAGAACCGAAGGGGATCTGGGGCTTACTAGTAGGTGGTGATGGGGAGGGTGAGGAGGAGCGTGTGGGACTGCCACGCCGCCGGGATCTGAGGGGCTGCGCTACTGGATCTAAGGGGCCACACCGCTGGGGGAGGGCGCAAGTGAGTTGAGGGCCCGTAGAACTGCCGCCGGCACTGCATTGCCGCTTATGGGAAACAGAGAGGGTGAGGGGCGGCTCGCCTGGTTGCGGGGATAGAGAGAGGGTGAAGGGCGGCTGATGGGTAGGGAGTGAGGTAGGCAGGCTAGGGTTTGGCCTGTGGTGGGCTTATAGTGGGCTTCAGCCTGTATCATGATGAATTTTTATAACGTCATCTTTTGTCGTCATGTAAAGCACCATTTCTTATAATGTTTCTTTGAACCATTATTTGGGCTTGTGCTGGAAGCCTTGTGGTGGCTATGAGATTATTACCATGTACTTGTGATTTTTGGAAGGGCACCAAGAGTTGTTTCCATTATACTCATTTCTGCAGTCCCATATATCATATAATACAAGCAAAAACTTCTTATTTTTCAATCTTTCACCTACTAACTCACAAGTAGTACAATTAGTACTTTCACCATCAACTTTAGGGATATATTTTTTAATCTTTGTTAGTAGATTATTCACATTAATTAAAGTTGAGTGATACACATGTCCAAACTCTGACTTCGAAATGGTCTTGCACTTCTGGACTGTGTTGTATATGTTGTGCAAGAGTTGTCTTTCCTATGCCCCTAGGACCAACAATTGGTATAACCATGATGATCTCAGCAGAATGCTTACCCTTTGTGGCATCATGTATGATGTTATTCATTATAAGGTCCCTCCCATACGGTTTCTATTCTATACTTTGAAAGGTCGTGACAAGACGACTTTGTGCAATATTTGGGACAGTTCTCCAATTCGAACCTAATGTTGCAATAATGCTAGAAACATCTTGGCACATGAGCCGCAATTTCTTTACAATATCCTGCATTCTTTTGGAGGCATATACTCTATTAAATCTCAACTTGGTGGTTCATTATTTGTAATAAGGTTTCTATGTGGTGAATTATTGTGTATGCCAGAGTCAACTTTGTCATCCTTGTCACTATCATCAGCATCATCAGGACCAGATGACAGAGATGAGCAGGGGAAGCATTTACAAACAGCATGGATGGGTTGCAGCGATATCTGGATATAACCTTTGCCTTGCACCCATTGACCCCCTGGCTAGACTTGGCCCCAGGAGTAGTAGTAGAAGTAGAGAATCATGAGTGCAAACAATTTTTTTGAGGGAAAACGTGAGTGTGTTTGCCAACAGCCTTTGCAGTATGTGTGGTGCAAATTTAGGGCCAGGTTGTGGGTGCAACCCTTGGGATGCTCATCGGCAGCATGGAAGGTGTCGTGCAGCTCGTCCTGGATGTGGAAGTAGTCTATCTCATCCAACACATCGTTGGCGTCGTACCCAAGCTCCTTGAGCTCCTTCAGTAGACCCCTAAGCAATGAGTTGTCTATTTCCCTGCTAACGGTGGGCTCAAGCAGCGCCTTCACAAGTTTTAGCTCAAGCTCGAGGGCATCCACGTTGGTCCTGGGGAGGAGGCATGTCGTCGTCTAACCATAGTTTGCCTATAGATGATAATGTTTTCCAAGCTACATCATATAGAACAAGAGATCTCAACCCTTCGACATACAAGTTCACACCTAGCCATGAAGGGTAAGTACCTCCTATGTGCTGTTCAATGGATAAGTTTTGAAGATAGCTACTTGGTTTAAGCCTTTCTAGAACACGTTCTTCAATTGTAGAATCATAGGTAGACCGATCAATACTCCAACATAGTATCAATTCACATATGTGGCTTTTTAGCAACAAATTTGCTTTATTTGCTTCTTTAGGTACATGAACATTTTCAATATTTTCAATCCTCAGTGATCCACAGAGCTCTTCGAAATATCCTATCTGCCTTAATTCAAAACCTTGATCATCTTGTTTGACCACAAAACATCATAACTCTTATAATGATTTTAATTTCTCAACATTAACAATGCTAGAGAGCAGATCATCATGTTTAACAAGAAGATGGCGCAATTTTACTAAGTTGCTGATATCTCTTAGTACCCAATAGTCCATGGTGTCATAATGTTTTGCATCAAGGACCTTCATGTGATAAAATCTGGAAATTTTGTTAGGAAATCTTTTTTCATATGGAGAATAACTTTCAATCCGCAGGTATCGAAGATGGATAAGACAATAAAAGTTGTGCAGCAAATCTTTCACATCATAGGATGGTCCCAATAGAAAGACAAGACGAAGGGCCTTTGCTTCCCTAAATAAATCCGCAAAAGCTTTCACAAAGCAATCATGGCATTTCCCAAATAACATTGAAGTCCTTAGCTTTTCAACTTTTAATCTTCTAAGCAATATATTGAAATCCTTCGATCCTATAACTGACTACAAAGTAACCGGCTTTATGCTCGGGGGCTATGGGGTACATATCCTCGGTGGATGCATTCAAATTTCTTTGAAAGAAATTGGACATTTGCATAACGGTTCCTCTAGCATTTTATGCTAAACAGCAGGAGACTCGTGGGCTACACAGTGAGTGCACTTTTTTTTTGGAAAGTGCACATCATGTGAAGATTTTCAAGAGCACTTCATGGCTTTCTCAGAAGGTACTCGGATGGTGCTTAATTCTACTCAGCCAGCTCTAGCAGATTCAAGACGACTTCAAAGATCAACCTTGAAGAGCTCAGGGGCTTGACGGACCAGAATCCTAATGATTCCCATAGGGCCGACTATCGCCATGGGCTTGGGCCGGCTCACAATCTTTAACAATCATAGACTAGGACTAGATCAATACGCCCTACCCTCTGGAAGGAGGAGCGCACGCCTTGTGCAATCAATCATACACAACAACCTAACGCAAAGGCACCATGCCAAACTGGACTAGGGTATTACGCCATCTAGCGGCCTGAACCAGTGAAAAGATGAAAACAACTCAACTACCAAAAGAAATTCTGAGTATATACAGCTTATATCCGAAAGTCATTGTAGAATGTAAGCCCGCTATCATTGACAAGGATTTTATTTATTTTTCTTCTTATTTGCAGATAAAATAAGTAAGAATTTAGAATATGCATGTCTCATTGAATTAAATTAATTTTGTTTTTTGCATTCAAAAATTAGTTTTCTTTTGTTTTGTTTTGGAATACTACAGAGACAATAGTGATTTAGCGAGCCGGCTCCACCTTGGACCACGGCAAGTGGC
>CM041646.1:6005864-6023182 GCA_023333625.1 Bothriochloa decipiens
AATACTCCGATGGTGAAGAAAATTGAGGGACCGGAGTAAGCGACAGTATTTATGTACAATAGTTGATGAATGGTAGAAAAAGACAAAGACTGGATGATCCAGTGATAGTTGCGTTCGAACATTGGAGTAGAGGAATATTGTATGGACCAAATGATCCATTAAAGGCATCGGACAAAGTACGACTGTACTGCACAATATTTTTAATGGCGGCATCATGCACTACCACACAAATAACTTTTAGACGCGGTCAAAGTCGATTTTCACGGCGGTTTCGAAACCACTACTACACAACCGATTGTACAAATGAGGCATTTTGAAGGGCGGTTTTGCAGCAGCCCCATAAAATTTTAATTCTGCTTGCTAGAATGATCAATTTTCTCTGGACTTGTCCCTTTCGACCTGAACTAATCATTAACAATATCTCATCACCAGGACATGTTGCAGTAGGAGGAACAACCTGACACTGGAGACGACACATCCCTTCTTCCTGCGTGGTATATTAGGTATTTAGGGTGTGAGAGATATAGGGGAACTGCTAAGGGAGAAAATATTTAGCGTAAATTTATACTATAGGACAGCGAGGGTCTCAAATTTAGAGATCTTCTTGGAGACTTTGTTATGCCTTGTTACGTATGAGTGTTTTCCGGAATTATATATGACCATATACAATTGCGTGAGACTTTTGGTTGTTTTCATGTGCATCAGAAATGATGCCGTGACGTTAGCACGAGCACCGTGCTAGTATATATAATGAAAACATAAGTTTTTTTTGTTGGGACGTTTTAAAGCATTACGATATAACGTGTCTATACTACTACACACAAAATATAGATGTATGTACCAAATTATTTTTACAAGTATTAATACGCACTATGATGTTATTATACAATGTATCGATATATGTTGACACGCAATAAAGACATGGCTATAATATTGATTCTACTTTTGTTGACACGTGGTTAGGTGTTATTATAAAACATGTCATACACTATGTCACCTCTCCACGTTAGCTGCCATGTCACCTTTCTAGACCACCTGCCACGTCACCATTCCATGTTACCTGCCGCATCATCTTTCACATCACATACTACACTCTATACTGCTTAATGTGTAATAATACATCACTACAAAATATGACTATAATAGTAGACATGAATTGTGAATGTATCTATAATATTGTCTTTATTGTTTTTTCACACGTTATGAAACGTTTCTATACGACATAACTACACTAATAGACATGTGTTATATGCGCATCTATAAAAGCGTATCAATGTGTTTAGACATACATCTAACGTGTCTATGAAACATCTTTTCATCTTACATATATGCTTACGGAAATCGTCTCTACGGAGCCAAACACGGTCCATACGAAGACGCTTCTAACACATTTTTGTAAAAGCGTGTCTACAACACTATAGAGATGAATAAAAGTATATCTAGTGTCTAAAACAACCGTAGCTACAGGGGGGTTTTTTAGTAAGCAACAGATCATTGAAAGAAAATCAAGGGAGAATCTATTTGTACTATGAAACACAGACAGAATGATTCTCCTATATGGACAGATCTTCTGAAGTTAGGACCTTATATGTACAGGCAAGGTATATTTCTGTTAAAAATGATAAAAAATATCCCTGTTCTAGAAAGATGTATGGCTGTATGAAAAACCTATATTCAAAGTGGCCCCTGTGTTTGTTCAAACTATGTATACAAAAAAACATTTCTGTGTTTGAGGTGTCCACAATCCATCACAACTGATTTTTACAAGACGGTTGCCTCCTGAGTTAAGCTGTCAATAATGGGACATTATTTTAAATGATGTGATGAAACACCAGCTAGTGCAGATGAAGATATTATAGGATGGAGACTGGGTAAAAAGGGAGTTTGATGCAGTGACTTGTAGTGAAACAGGTTTCTCATACAAATACATCTCGAAGGGCAACGTCCTTGTAAAGATCAAGATTTTCATGTGGTTTATGGAGACTAATGCCATTCTGACTAAGGAAAATATGATAAAAAGGAAGTGGAAAGGGGATACATCCTGCTTCTTTTGTAATCAACCTGAAAGCATCACTCATCCATTCTTCTCTTGCTGTGTAGTTAAAGTGGTTTGGCCTTTTGGGCAATACATGCCTTAGCTATTGACTTTACTGATAGTTCGTGTTCTCCTCAACAGTGTTGGAATTGGTGCGAGAAATGGCTTCCTAATGGAAAGAAGTATTTACCTCAAAAAATATGGAAAGAAGTATTATGTTTTCAGCATTGCCGCATTCTGCTGGGCAATTTGGAAAGCCCGGAATAAGGCTTGCTTTGAGGGCAAATTACTCAATAATCCTGCAGAATAGTGTGCCATGCTAGTGCTCTCATGCGCTTTTGGACAGGTCTGTATGCTTACGGTGATCCTGAAATGCTGATTGATGGGGTCAATGCTATGCTCAAGATTGCTGTGACGCTGCTGACAAAGCCGCGCATGAAGACAAGGAACGTCCGGAGGATTCAAGATGCAAATGTCGAAGTAGATGATTATGCAGAGGAAGATGTATGAAGCTGACATCTTCAGGCGCTTCGTGAAGGCTTTTTCTTTAGGCTGTAGATTTGATCTGTTGGGCATGCTCGGCTGTGTCCGCTGCAGTTTGTTGGTTCAAACTTGTTGCTCTGGCACTCTATGGCATGTGTTTTGCTTCCTGAATACTCTATACTGCTGTATTTTCGTTATTCTGGTAATGGAAATGGGGATAACCTCAATTGGAAAATACATACACTACTAAGGTGAAAAGCAATTACAATCTCACAATCAAATTCTGAATAGTTTAGCCAAACACAAAGTGACATTTCCTTGACGTTGCAATTCACGTACTTGAATAATTGGAGCTTTGGATGAATCTGCGACTGAAAATTAGCGCAGTCAAATACACTATATGGCGGACTACTTGGTACCTCAAAACAGAAACACGTTAGCTGTTAGTGCACCCTGCTATGTAATAATATTGATATATATGTTTGTGCGCTTGGCAGCATTCGGGAATAAGCCAGTGTATGATGATATATTTTATATTTCCAGCTAAATAGCTTTAGCACTGAACTATCTCCATTAGTTGTGTCATTTCATACTCATAACGCATTCTAGATGCAAAGGGAGAGAGCGATATGTGGATGAAAGCTCCAGCAATGCAATGGTAGCTATTTTACATCAGGGATGTAACATCAGAGGCTCCAGCGATGCTGCGGTAGTTACATTACAGCAGGTATGCACTAACATCAGAGGATTGGAATTTACCTATTAGGTGCCGATTTTACTTTCCTCCAGATGGATGATCCCAAGAATGTCCTGGAGCGAGAACTGAACTGAAATAGAGGGGATCCGGGAGAGACTTATATATGGTCTTTATGTATAATCTTTAGGCAACGGTGTTGGTATTCTCTAGAAAGGGCTTAAGCGTTTACTCCCACATTTTAATGCAAAATTATGGTTTTATCTTTTTTTTAACTTTATGATTTTACCTTACAATTTGAAAAAGAATCGAGACTTTGCCCCCTATTGTGTGAAGTGCACTTAACGTGTCAACTTTTAGAAAAAAGGACAAGTTTGCCCATACGTTTTTACCCCTGTTTTATTTTGATATTTGTGTCTTTACCCCTATTTTCATATCAACGTTTTGGCAATTTTGATACAAAATTGGACAATTCAATCAGTTCAAAATTCAACAATTTTTAGAAAAAATGGATAGCATTCCGGTTAATTTATCCATATAAACACAAACTAATATCACGCAACAAATTAATATCGCACATATCACATTAATGGTAACACACCAGGTCACTTTAGTATGTCTAGATGGCATACCAACATATCAGTGCAAAATGCCATCATACAGTACCATATTACATGCTAGCATAGAGATCCAAATGACATGACATATATGTCATCTGTCTAATGACGATGGTGAAGCCTGTAAGGCAGTAATTGTATTGGGGTGCAGCCGCTAATCCGAATGGTTTTTGCCCCGGGCACGGCAAGATCAGATCAGATGCTTTCAGCTGGGCTTGGACTGAAGATGTCAAGATGATACTGTGCTAATCCTGATTCCTGAATTAGGGGCATAAGCATAACGATGTTGTTATGTGTGGCTGTGCTTCACTTCTACAGATTCCCTCCACGGATTACATGATGAGTTATTCACATTATCACAAAGTACTACCGAATCTTGGCAGTGGTAAATAAGAGACTAAAGAAGCAGTGGAAAAAAATATCAATTTCTATGGAGAGATAGCACGATAGCACTTGGCGGTACGCATTGCTCCGCCGGATGAGCCACACAAACCAAGCACGATCCTGTAGTACCAGTTTGGGGAGTGGTTGTGGTTGGTTCACAGCTAGAGGTGAAGCAGTGTGTCGTAGCGCTATTCCATCTCGTTGGCCGCTAGGTCCAGCACGTTCAGATCAAACGGCAGCGGGCCTCATGCCTGTGGGTCCCCCACACGGCGCCCTAGCCACCTGCGTGGAGCCCAAGTGGCGAGGTGGCGGGGAAGGGGGAGGGGAGGGTGACGTCACTGGGAGTCGTGCTGCCCAAGGCTGCCGGCAAGGAGACCCTAGGCTCGATGTGTTCGCCCGCCCGGCCAATGCGTTTCTTCCTCCGGTTGAGCGAACAGAGAGAGAGAGTAGAAAAGCTTCTACGGCTATTGTTGTGCGTGGGTGCCTTTTCTTTTTTTATTATTTAATCTAGCCAAGCTAAATAGTGTTACAATGCAGGGGTAAACAGTTGCTTCATTTTAAAATTATGAGAATAAAATCACAAAGTTAAAAAAAGTATGGATAAATTCACCACTAAAGCCTGAGGTAGGCACTACTTCTGTATGGCTTTACTGTGGTGGGCACTTTTCATCCCCACGCAGGCAAAGGGCTCCACCGCAGTGGAAAGGTCATGGTAATTTCAGTGGCGGGCAATGTCATGCCCGAAAATTTGCATTGTTTCCAAATAGTCAAATTGATTTATTTATGCAATCGTTGATGCATTCATGCTGCTGCATAAGTTTTGGTTGACTTGTTTGAGCTTGTTGCCTAACCTTTGTTTTGCTTTCTAGTTACTAACATGCTCTAACATATCCCTAGTAGGCCCTGGTCAACCCCAGCCCCTACTGGCCATGTATGGCCAGCCCTAGCCGGCCATGGCTAGCACTGGCCAGCCATGGCCAAGGCAGTGGCAGCAGCGGCCAGCCCCAGCGGCCAGCTCTGGCCACCAGCGGCCACAGCAGCCAGGACAAGCTGAGCAATCAGCCTAGCCGCAGCGGGCCGCAAAGCAGCTCGGCCCAGCCAACCCGCAACAGTGGCCGCGCGCGCCTGCCTTCTTCTTGGGCCTAGCAAGCCCGTTGCAGCACCGCCGCGCGCCTCTCCTCCCGTGTCGCCGACCGGCGAGGCCCGCCATCATGGGGCCCACACTACAGGGTCATCCCCTCTGTGGAGACGGCGCTGAGTCGAGCTCGGTTCGGCCCAATGTGCCACGCGCGTGACCCGAGGCTCACCGCCACCTATAAAGGGGTTGCCCAAGTGCGCCTCGCCTCTTCAGAAACCTAGCTCGAGCCGCCACCACCTAGTGCCCTAGCTCCCGCGTCATGAAACTCGAGCCGCTGTGTCGCCGAGCTTGCCGCTCTTGACTTCGCCTCCACCTCCGTTCGCCGCCAAGGTGAGCATGCGTCAAGCTCCGCTTGACCGCAAGGGTCACGTAGATGCCCTCCGTGGCCGCTCTCGCCCTCTCTGTGCACCACCATAGGAGCGCCGACCGTCGGCAATGGCGCCGCCATGGCCCAGTCCTGCTTTCGGCCACCTGCCGCCACCATGGACCCCATATTCGGGTCCGCGAGGTCACACCCCGCCTCCCCATCCCCTTCGTGTAGCCCGCCGTGCACCGTGGGCATCGCGTTGCCGCTCGCCGGTGAGCCACCGCCACCGGCAGCTTCTCTCCGGTCGGCCGACCACTACCGATCCACGGTGGACCAGTGGACACGGTTGACGACCGTGGTCCACGGCTGGTCCACGAACCTGGCCAACAGCGCGCCGCCACGCAGCATCAGCGCGGTCAACGCTCGGCCGCTGCTGGCACTTTTGTAGAAAAGTCCTTGCCTTTTTCTTTATTTATGATCTAGTCCTTCGCAGTTCAAAAGTATTTAGATTTTAGTCTTGTTTTCTGCAGATTAGTCCCTAGTCTTGTACATGCCATAACTTTCACGTTTTAACTCCGTTTTTAGCAAACTTATACTTTTTGAAATTGTCTCGATGAGTAGAATAGATCTATGCTATTGTTTGCTACTGTTAGGATGTTTTGGTGTACTGTCTCCTAATAGCTCTTTGTTTGCTTTGTGTATGTGTGCTCGGTTGGTTTGCTTGGTGCTACTTGTTAATGTTAATCGAGTTCAGACGATGAGGAATTCGTGGAGGATCAAGGACATGTTGAAGATCAACAGGACTAGTAGGAATATTTTGAGAACCAAGGCAAGTATAGCTAAGGACCATCCTTGTTACCTATCCACTATAAACACTAAAATTCATTTGCATGTGTCCTTTGATGCCTAATCAGGGAATTCCTAGTTATTGAATACTTTTACCTTGTTAACCTTGGAATATATGCATTTGGGTAGTATGTTGCTAGTGCAAATCTTTAACCATGATCATGTACGCTGGAGTAATGAATAAGTGATAACCATATAAGATGAATGTAATCCTTTAGCAAAAGCTAGGACTTTTCATACAACTATGAGGGCTACATGGCTCTGGTTTTAGCTCAGTACGAGGACCTTTTCTAGCTTGTTAGAGGTTGCTGAGTTGGGTATAGGACAACCTCTATCCTTATGAGTATAGCCGGGAAGGAATGTGCCATATTAGAAGGGGGTTCCTACATCTGATGATCTGACAGTCCTAATTAGTTAGACGAACCTTTAAAAGGCTTCATAGTGAACCCTGTCGGTCTTCCTTGGTAGTGGGGTAAGAGGCTGATCACCTCGGGCGAAAGGGTAAATCACGGCCCACAGTGAAAGTGTACACCTCTCATCAGAGTTTAAATCAATATATTCTCCATGCCCATGGTTACGGGTGGCCTGGAAAACTGAGGGAATCTGTTATGTTTATTTAATGGTTTATGTGCAGTTCATCTGTTCAGCTATATTTTGTGATCATGTGGTTATGGGGATGAAACTACCTTGTTGATGCTAATTGCCAAACTTGTTAAATAACTAAAAGCTGAATGCAGTTAACCATTTCTACTATTTGTGCCTCATGAACCCTTGGTTATACTTGCTGATGTGAACTAGGGTTCCCGATCTTCTGAAAGGATCTAATAACTCTCGATTTGGTAGAATCACGACACAATTCGATCCTGCTTCCAAACAACTCGGCTCTGAACCCCGCAATCGTAGCACCACGTCTCCTCTGATTATCGACCATCGAAGCACAGTCGACCTCACCAAGAAGGCTGAGTCCTTTGCCTGCTAATCGAAGAACACAAGCAAGAACATGAAAGAATGCAACCAATTGCAGATGAATGATTAATCTCATGAGTTGGGGTCTCACAAACCGACGGCGTGGTGAAACTGTTGTGAACAGAATAATCTAAGCAAAACCCAAAACCTAACGAGAGAGGCGGCGGCTGGTTATAGAGGTCTAAGGGTCGTCGCCACCCCTGGACATGCCCCCTAATGGGCTCAACAATGATACATGACCCAACAGACCAAAAACGGTGACACAGCACCGGAACAGATTCTGGTTGCTAACTTGTTTCGATGTTTCCTGATGACTCCGAAGGAATTTTGACCTCAAACCAATGCCATTGGCTTCCTTATGAAATTATCTTTCCATTCATAGGTGGATCATCAAAAACGAAGTCCAGATGCGTCCTGGGCGTCCGCTTTACTCCACACTAGTCTTGGACTCCGAAACAGGCTCCAAGTTGACTTGGTTTGGGCCTCCACCTTGACTTGGGCGCCCTTGCTGGTCCTCCACGCCTCTAAGCCATCCCTTATGCATCCCTTGGTCCTCTCCATGATTCCTAAGTACAATATAATCATTAGGTAGCAATCTATTCTCAAAATCATGAAAAGACTTCCTTAAGAACGAGCTCACCTGTAAATTTAATTGTCGTGCGTGAGCTCTTGTGATTGGACCTAGAATGTCCAGCGGAGGATCATCTTGTGCATCCAATAGAGTGATGTCCTCATCATCCTCCCCCTCTTGAATTGGAGTCATCCTCGACTCAAGGTCATCTTCTTCTCCCAAATACGGCTTCAAATCTGAAATGTTGAAAGAAGGACTAACCTCGAACTTGGGTGGCAACTCAAGTTTGTATGCATTATCATTTATTTTCTCAATAATTTTATAAGGACCAGCAGCACTTGGCATTAATTTTGACTTACGCAGCTCTGGAAACCTGGCTTTTCTCAAATGTAACCATACTAAATCACCTGGTTCAAGTTTAAGTTCTTTTCTACCTTCACTACCAGCAATTCTATACTTTTCATTCATCTTTTCAATATTTTCTTTAGTGGTTTCATGTAACTTACGAATAAATTCAGGACGTGCACTAGCATCACTATGTGTTCTTTTATGTGTAGGTAAAGGCAAAAGATCAATTGGAGCACGAGGGTTAAAACCATACACTACCTGAAAAGGACTTACCTTGGTGGAAGAATATGTCACCCGATTGTAAGCAAACTCCACATGAGGCAGACATTATTCCCACATCTTTAAATTTTTCTTCAAAATATCTCTCAGCATGGTGCCCAAAGTGTGGTTCACTACCTCTGTTTGTCCATCTGTTTGTGGGTGAAAAGTTGTTGAAAACAACAATTTTGTGCCCAACTTATTCCATAAAGTTCGCCAGAAGTGACTCAAAAATTTGGCGTCGCGATCTGAAACAATAGTAGACGGCATACTATGCAAACGAACAATATCATGGAAAAAGAGGTCAGCAATATGAGTTGCATCATCACTTTTATGACATGGTATAAAATGTGCCATCTTAGAAAATCGATCCAAACCCACAAAAATACTATCCCTTCCCCTCTTGGTCCTAGGCAATCCTAAAACAAAGTCCATCGAAATATCTGTCCAAGGAATAGAAGGAACAGGAAGAGGCATATACAACCCATGTGGATTCAAGCGAGACTTAGCTTTTTGACATGTGGTGCAGCGTGCCACGAACTGCTCAACATCTCTCTTCATCTGTGGCCAAAAGAAATGTGTGGCCAAAATAGCTACCATCTTTTTAGCACCAAAATGGCCCATCAATCCTCCTCCATGCGCTTCCTGTAGCAACAAAAGACGAACAGAACCAACTGGAATGCATAGACAGTTAGCTCTAAACACAAATCCATCATTTATCACATACTTGTTCCATGTACGTCCCTCTTTATAATTCAGCAACACATCTTTAAAATCAGGATCAAGCGCATATTGTTCTTTTATTGTTTCAAGCCCAAAAATCTTACAATCAAGTTGGGACAACATAGTATATTGTCTAGACAAAGCATCAGCAATTATATTATCCTTCCCTTTCTTGTGTTTGATAACATAAGGAAAGGATTCAATAAATTCAACCCACTTAGCATGTCGACGATTCAGATTATTTTGAGAACGAAGATACTTAAGTGATTCATGATCTAAATTTATAACAAATTCCTTAGGCCACAAATAATGACGTCATGTCTCTAAAGAACGTACAAGAGCATACAATTCCTTATCATACATAGAGTAATTTAAAACAGGACCATGCAATTTTTTGCTAAAGTATGCCACAGGTTTACCATCTTGCATCAAAACACCTCCAATGCCAACTCCACTAGCATCACATTCTAACTCAAAAGTCTTACCAAAGTTTGGAAGTTGCAGCAATGGTGTGTGTGTAAGCTTACCTTTTAATGTCTCAAATGACTCCTCTTGTGCCTTACCCCATTGGAACACCACGCCCTTCTTTGTCAACTCATGTAATGGGGCAGCAAAGGTGCTAAAATCCTTGACAAAGCGGCGGTAGAAACCTGCAAGACCAAGAAAACTCCTCACCTGTGTGATGGATTGGGGTACTGGCCAGCTCCTAATGGCTTCAATTTTTGTCTCATCCACCTCAATTCCCTGTGGAGTAACAACATATCCAAGAAAAGAGACTCGATCCGTGCAAAAGATGCACTTCTCAAGGTTACCAAATAAGTGTGCATCGCGTAAAGCATTAAAAACAGCACGCAAGTGATCCATATGTTCATCCAAAGACTTGCTATAAATCAAGATATCATCAAAGTAAACTACCACAAATCGCCCAATAAAAGCCCTTAAAACTTCATTCATCAATCTCATAAAAGTACTAGGTGCATTAGTTAAACCAAAAGGCATTACTAACCACTCATATAATCTAAATTTAGTTTTGAAAGCTGTTTTCCATTCATCTCCAAGTTTCATTCTAATCTGGTGGCAGCCACTACGCAAGTCAATTTTAGTGAAAATTACAGAGCCACATAACTCATCAAGCATGTCATGAAGCCTAGGAATAGGATGACGATATAGAATAGTAATATTATTAATGGCTCTACAATCAACACACATGCGCCAAGAACCATCTTTCTTAGGAACCAAAATCACAGGAACAACACAAGGACTAAGGCTTTCTCGTACATACCCGCGGTCCAAAAGCTCTTGGACTTGTCACTGAATCTCCTTAGTCTCTTCAGGGTTGGTTCGATGAGCAGCACGGTTTGGCAATGTCGCTCCCGGAATCAAATAAATTTGATGCTCTATTCCTCTCATAGGTGGCAGCCCCGTGGGTATCTCAGCTGGAAAAACGTCCTCATACTCCTGCAAAAGGTTAGTGACAGCAGGAGGTCTTGAACTAACAACATCATCAAGAGAAAACAAAGCTCGTTTGCAAACCAAAGTATAGCAAATATCATCATCAGAAATTTTAGCAAGGTCACATTTTCTTGCAAGCATAACACCACCCTTCAATTTAATTTCCTCGACCATAGAATTAGGTGTCATCTTATCCTTTTTAGGTGGGTAAATAGAATTTGCAACTTGCTAATTTTTAGATTTAACATCATGCAAACTAGCATCTCGTTCTTTATCAGCTTGTATAATTTCAACTGGGGTCATTGGCACCAAAGTAATTTTCTTTCCTTTATGAACAAAAGTGTATGTATTACTTCTACCATGATGAGCAGCATCATTATCAAATTCCCAAGGGTGACCCAATAAAAGTGAACAAGCTTCCATAGGTACTACATCACAATCAACGAAATCAACATAGGTACCAATGGAAAAAGAAACTCTGTAAGTTTTTGTTACCTTAGCCTTACCGGAATCATTCAACCACTGAATATGGTACGGATGGGGATGTGGGCGTGTAGACAAGTCAAGCTTTTTGACCAAATCTAAATTCACCAAATTATTGCAGCTACCCCCATCAATGATGACACGTGCTCGCCGGTTGTTGATGACAAAGAAAATTTGGAACAAATTATGGCATTGCAGCTTCTCAGGTTGTTGTACTTGTGCGCTAAGCACTCGCTGCACAATGACACTCATGTAGGCTGATGTGTCCTTGCTACCAAAGACCTCACCTTCTTCTTGAATATCTTGTTCTTCATCATCATCTTCTACGTCAGAGGTGCTGATGTACCCATCCTCTGTAGCAATGTATGCCCGCTGACTTGGACAGTCCTTTTGCACATGTCCGTAACCATGGCACCGATGACACTGAATGCTAGGAGTGCGTCCCATTGAGGCAACAGAAGATACACTCTTTGATTGTTCCTGCACTAAATTTTTACCTGAACCAGAAGGTTGCGCAGAAGACGTCCTCTTGTTCGCTGGTAGAGGCGCGCGGAAGGAGGATGCCTTGGGAAACCCTGATGATGCTCCCGTGTGTGGTGTGTATGAGGTGCCAGCCTTACTCTTGGCCTGCTTATCTCGCCCCTGCAATTGCTTCTCTGCAAGCATAGCAAATTGAAACAACTGGTTGACAGTTTTAAATTTCTTATAATCAACTATGTCCTGAATTTCCTCCCTCAAACCCGCATAAAAACGAACAATAGAATCCTCAGTTCCCTCCACTATGCCACAACGCATCAAACCTTTCTGAAGTTCACCATAATAATCCTGCACAGATTTATGTCCCT
Organism: Bothriochloa decipiens; assembly: GCA_023333625.1. NCBI lineage: Eukaryota > Viridiplantae > Streptophyta > Magnoliopsida > Poales > Poaceae > Bothriochloa > Bothriochloa decipiens. The sequence goes on from CM041646.1 coordinate 6,018,015, forward strand.
GTTCTAAATGCATTAGTCTTTTACGTAGGTCTCTATGATACGATGGTGGCACAAATCTATCACGCATAGCAAACTTAAGTTCTTCCCATGTATGAGGTTGGCAATTATCTGCAATTAAACTAGTCCACCAAATGATAGCAAAATCTTTAAATTCACTAGTGGCTTGTCTAATGCGATGTTGCTCAGGCACAAGATGGGCACAGAATTTTTGCTCTACTGTCATCTCCCAATCAAGGTATTCCTCGGCATCATAATGTCCCAAAAAAGAAGGTATGGTAAATTTAACCTTAGCATAAGGATCATTGGGAGCATGAGTACGATTACCTCGGTGGCGGTTGAAATGTTGAGCGCCACCCATACATGTGGTATTTGTGCGAAGACGATGACGTAATCTATTTTCTCTTATCGCTGCTCTATGAACATTACCATCAGCATCATATACCTCATCGCCAGCATTGCTGCCATCATTATTTTCTTCAGGTGGTGGCGGTTCTTCTAAAGCAGTTACCCTATCGGTCAGCGTGGACAATTGTTTATCCAATCTTTCAAGGGTGTTGCCAATCTTGAGATCAATGAGTGCAGCAGTTACAGCCTTGGTAACTGTCTCGTTCAAGTCCTTCTGAGCATTGTTTATAACAGATTGTAGTTGATCTTGGCTGACACACTCTGAAAACTCTTTGGGTGAATTCTCTCCCTCATCACCTGCCATTATAGACACAAAACACAAGTAGCAAACGATGAAAGTTATCCCTAATAATCCTCTACAAAGGTGGAGTGGTGCCTCTCAAATTTAGAGCAAAAGGCAACACCTTAACAAGTTCCGACCGGTTCTTACCAGTAAGGCACGGATACCTGAAAGACGTAGCGCTGAGATTATGGGTGTTAAAACTTTTGCTATCCAGAAGTATATGTGGGGCTTAGGAAGGCTGGCCAAAAAATATGTGAGTGGTACACAATTCAAAGACAGAAAGTAATATTGAATTATAGTCCCAACTACTTGTTCTCGTTGCTGGCCTAACGTGTTCCAAGTACCAAATGTGTGTGAACAAGGACAATGGAAGCACAAGTATGATGGAGAGACAAGTATGAATGAAGCACAAAGCACAATGTAGCACACGCAATCACAGAACAAGCAACTCCTTTTTGTTTTTCCTTTTTTTTTTTTTCTCTAATGAAACTTTTTTTACACTATTTTTTTTAAATTTTTTTCTGAACAAGTATGACAAAAGATGCAACCACAAAAATTTTCACCTACAATAGAGGTGGAATGTGGTCTACAGAAAGTCAGCACGTTATCTGAAAAGCGTGCAAGAACCTTGTCAATTTTTTCTTTATTTTGCCAAATTTTTTTGGCAATTCTAACTGGACCAAGCAAGCTAAAGGCTAGTTTGGGTCAGCTCCAAATAGAGTCAAGAAGCTACTGTAAAAATTTCAAATTTTTCTGATAAACAAGCCAAAAGTTATGCCTGTTTTACCGAAGGTATCTCAAGTTATGTTTCTCGGAAGGCACAACACGACGGCGGCAGTTAGGGCGAAGCGTCCCTAAACTCCAACACCGATCACAGCAGTAGGTATTCAGCTGATGATGCAAGGAGGGCTACAATGCAAGCAACAATGAGTGACTAGCGACCTATCTAGGGTTTGCGCGGCGGCGAGAATTGACACAAGGCGGCTAGCGGGGCAAGTCGAGGAATATGGTGGATTCGACTTGTTGTTTGGGATGGTGGAAGGAGACAGCGTTGAATGGAAACGATGGGGAAAAACACACGACTAGACTCTAACACAACCTAACCAGCAACAAGACCCTGACCAGGACACAAATTCAACACTACGGAATCTGACAAGAACTATGCAAAGGCCAAACGTGGTTCTGGGATAAGGGAAAAACCTAGACTAAACTATTTTTGGCTTTTTTTTGGATTATAGGACGAAGGCAAAAACAAACTAAACTAGGGTAAGGGCGAACCTGACGGTGTACCTAAAGCTCTGATTACAACTTGATGTGAACTAGGGTTCCCGATCTTTCAAAAGGTTCTAATAACTCTCGATTTGGTGGAATCGCGACACAATTTGATCCGGCTTCCGAACAACTCAGTTCTGATACCACTTGATGTGAACTAGGGTTCCTGATCTTCCAAAAGGTTCTAATAACTCTCGATTTGGTAGAATCACGGCACAATTCGATCCGGCTTCCGAACAACTCGGCTCTGAACCCCGCAATCGTAGCACCACGTCTCCTCTGGTTATCGACCGTCGAAGCACAATCGACCTCACCAAGAAGGCTGAGTCCTTTGCCTGCTAATCGAAGAACACAAGCAAGAACACGAAAGAATGCAACCAATTGCAAATGAATGATTAATCTCACGAGTTGGGGTCTCACAAACCGACAGCGCGGTGAAACTGTTGTGAACAGAATAATCTAAGCAAAACCCAAAACCTAACGAGAGAGGCGGCAGCTGGTTATAGAGGTCTAAGGGTCATTGCCACCCCTGGACGCACCCCCTAATGCGCTCAACAACGATACACGGCCCAACGGACCAAAAACGGTGACGCAGCACCGGAATAGATTCTAGATGCTAACTTGTTTCAATGTTTTCTGATGGCTCTGAAGGAATTTTGACCTCAAACCAATGCCATTGGCTTCCTTATGAAATTATCTTTCCATCCATAGGTGGATCATCAAAAACAGAGTCTGGATGTGTCCTGGGCGTCCGCTTTACTCTACACTAGTCTTGGACTCCGAAACAGGCTCGAAGTCGACTCGGTTTGGGCCTCCACCTTGACTTGGGCGCCCTTGCTGGTCCTCCATGCCTCCAAGCCATCCCTTATGCATCCCTTGGTCCTCTCCATGATTCCTAAGTACATTATAATCATTAGGTAGCAATCTATTCTTAAAATCATAAAAAGATTTTCTTAAGAACGAGCTCACCTGTAAATTTAATTGTCGTGCGCGAGCTCTTGTGATTGGACCTTGAATGTCCAGCGGAGGATCATCTTGTGCATCCAATGGAGTGATGTCCTCATCACTTGCTGAGTACGGTTGTGTACTTACGCTTGCTTTACTTTCAATTTTGGAAAATCCCGGATGGGTAACAGATCAAGGCTGGAATGAGGACTACCGTAATGAGTATTAGGCTTGATGTTCACCAGTCAACTTTTTCCCTGTGGTTGAAGCTTCCACGAGTGTGCTAGTTATATTATATTTATCAGACTTTTATATTTGAGACTATGTAATGGATATTTGTTCGCTATGTAATAAACATTAAGATGGTATTGTTTATCGATTTGTCGACTTATGTGTGTGACTTCCGAGGGCGCACATAAGGATTATTTATATCTCATTTTGTCCTTAAATTGGAGTGTGATAAGTTGGTATCAGCTCTATGTTAACTGTAAGACGCAAGCCTAATTAGTAATGGTCGATTTGCAAAGCTTATTTTGCTAATAAACTATTTTTGTAGCTCCTTGATCATTGATTTGTTATTTCTCATCCTTGTCTTATCGTCTCCTCCTTGATAGCTTTCTTTGAGCTAATACTTTTTTAATCTTCTTGATTTATGGTTTTTGTTGATTTACTAAAGATTTCTGATCTCATCTTATTTAAATTCACGTTGGCCTTCTCATCATCTATGATCCACTCCTTAGGATGTCCACCATTGTTACAAATGCGCTTGTTGTGTTGTGTGGTGTGAACTATTGGCGTGTTAGTTGAATTATTATTGTGATAATGTGTGATTTGGATCTTTGTAATGAGTGATGGGGCTTGTGGACATGTTCACAATGTTCCCTAGTTAAACATATTAGAGTTTTGGGGTCTTTAGTAAAGAGTAGTTTGTTCAATCTCGAATCTGTCCTGTGCTGAAATTCTAGAGCAGCCTGTCATATTTCTATTATATCTCGACTTTGGCTACTTCAAATTTAGTGAAATTTTGATGGAAATAACTATACTTCAGTACCTCTCCAACCCCACAGGAATCACCTTTAAATCTATTCCGAGGTGCGAGTTATAATCTTTCAAAGTCAGTGTTTCTGCACAGTATTGGGTCTAAAACAGTTTCTGTTGTGTATTGATTTCGACCACCTTAACTACTAAATCTAGGAACTTGATCTGAAGGAGAGTTGTAGAGAATTTCATATTCTTTCCAACCATATATAGAAATTCTCTTTTTGATATGTAGATCTTGAGATATGACCGATTTTCTATACTAAAGAAATTAAAGCTTGTCCAGAAATTTTTAGATTTGCAATCCTTATTTTTATATAAGTGATTTGTACCCTGAATCTCTCCAAGCTTTGATTTTTGTGTTGCATTATAGATGGCTGCTCATGGAGGCAGAGGTAGAGGCAGAGATCGAGGCAGAGGCCATGGACCCATATCTCTTCAATTATGCCAAAGTATATGTACCCATTGATCTCATAAGCATTCCAAGATGTCACCTGTCTCGATGGCCCCACTGCCAACTTACTGATGGTAATAGATTCTATGGTTTCTCCAAGCGGTTTGTTTAGGTCCTTCAACCATGAAGTTAGGCGTTGCATGTGCTGTTTCATGACCCAATCATTTGTACAACCATTTCTCTATAACATAATGATATGCATGTGTTCATCAATGTATGGTTCCATCAGTTTTGTGCTCTGCAAGGCAGCATAGTGCGCCCGACTCACTTCTATGTATTCACTGTTGATGAACATTTTTCTACCATTTGTGCCCTTCCTAGCCAGCCTACCCTTGTAGCAAGAATTTGGAATACCAATCCCTCTCTGTACTTTTACGTACTCTTGACAGCACTCGATGACTTCTTTGCTACTGTAGCCTTTATCATGGAGCCCTCTAGGTATGCACGATTATGCACGTATCGGGTTAGAACCGATATGAACCGCTCGTATGACCACATTTCATGCAAGTAGCAAGGGCCCAACGCATGTATCTGATGTACAATGTGAATCATGAGATGTACCATTGTGTCAAAGAAAGCAGCAGGTAAACACATCTCTAGTTGTGTCTGGGTTTCCACCATGAAATCATGTAGGTCACTCAGCTCCTTCTTGCTAATATTATTTTGTGAGATCCTCAACCAGAAGTAGCACATGCGGGTGATAGCCATCTTCAAGAACTCTATCTTGATAGCCCTGATTGCAATTGGTAGGAACACCGTCAGCATCATATG
>CM041646.1:6023192-6106452 GCA_023333625.1 Bothriochloa decipiens
TTGACACAAGTATGTCGGGATGTTGTACATGGTCAAGATCACTGGCCACGTGCTGTGGTCGCTCATCCTCTCATTGAAGGGATTCATTCCATCGGTGCTCAAGGTGAACCATACATTCCTTGGGTCTGAGCTGAATAACAGGATGTTCTTATCGAATCCTGCCACTGACTACCATCAGCCGGGTGTTCAATCACATCGTCATTGACCTTGCGCTCAACGTCCCACCATGTCATGAGCGCGGCTTCCTTAGGGTTCATGAAGATAACCCTCAAGCGGTCGGTCACTGGCAGGTACCACATCACCAAGGCAAGATTTTTTCTCTTCTTTGCATCGTTACCTAATGGGGTGTCCTCTGGAGGTTGAGATTCTTGTACCACCTTTTTGGAACCCTTCTTACTCCTCTTGATCCCGGTGGAGGCTTCTTCGCCACTGTAAAGGTCATTGTCCTCGTATCGACTGGCCTCACATCGAGGACATTTGTCCAGACCTCCGAACGTTTCACCATGAAAAAGGATACAATGGTTGGGGCATGCATGGATCTTTTCAACACCCATTGTCAATGGACTTATAACCTTCTTCGTATGGTATGTGTTGGATGGAACCAAATTTGGCAGTGGCAGCATCCATGACAGAAGATGCAACAGATCATCGAAACTGCAGTCCGACCAGCCATACTTTGCCTTTAGGATGAGTAGCTCAAGCACAAAATGGAGCAGTGTCCAGTGTGTTGGACAACCCTTCTCAACACCAAACACAGTCTCCTTCGACACCATTTTCACCCTCTCCAGATTTTCTAGACCCTTCTTCTGTTATAGTATTTCTGGTCCAAGGGCCCGAAGCATTTCCTCTAAGTTGTCAAACTTTTCTACATCTGCCTCACGTGGTCCACCATCATTATTGTCATCACTACCAACATCACCACCATTGTTATCAACACCACCGGCATCATCACCACGTGCTTGTTCATTGGCTGACTCGTGTCGTTGCATTTGTGCTTCAAGCATAGCTGAGCATTGGGACATGTATTGTTCGGCTTTAGCATCGTCTTCTTCAAAATCATCGTTGGCATCAACGTCCATTACTTCACCATGATGAGTCCATACCATGTTGTCTGAAACAAATCCTTGCCTAGTTAGATGTGATTTGATGATTTCCTCATCATAAAATGCCATGTGGTTCTTGCAATCTTTGCAGGGACAAATAACTAAACCATTATTCGGTGGCAACGTCTTTGCATGCTTCACTGCGACTATAATAAATTTGTCCACCTCATCACAATAGGCTTGCGAGTGCCTATACGAACCATACATCCAAGTAGTCCTGTCCTCCATCTTTAAAAAAAAGAAATAAAATAATTACTTGAGAATAATTATAATTATAAAAAATTATAATTAGCCACATACATAAATATTTACTAGGGTGCAATCTACACTAAATGTACTCTAAATACAATTAATCAACAATTGAGGGCAATAATTATTAGCAAGAATTGAGAGCAATAATTATTAGCAAGAATTGATAGCAATAATTATTAGCAAGAATTGAGGGCAATAATTATTAGCAAGAATTGAGAGAAATAATTATTAGCAAGAATTGAGAGTAATAATTGTTAGCAAGAATTGATAGAAACAATTATTATTAGCAACAATTATTAGTTTACCAACAAGTTTTCATGCCAACCCCATTCCAATTTCATGAAACAAAAACTACAAAAGAAAAAAAGAAAAGGAAACCCTAGATCTAGAGAGCAAGCTTTTCTCTCCATCCATGAAACTCCAATTAATCTCCACTTAAATCAATCTAGTTCAACTAATTGAGGGTCCAAGCTCATGTCTCCACCTAATCTACACTAATAGCTTCAAAGCTAAGCTCCAATTTGGTCCACACAAGGCTCAAGCTCCATGGAAGAGAGAGAAAACAAAACTCAAAACTGCTCACTAACCAACCAATAAAATTTGGATTAAAGGGTTGGAATAGCATTTCCTTACCTTAAACAAGCTCCCCACCAAAGGATTTGAGATCAAAACCTCCCCCCCTTAGTAGAGCAATTTTAAGGAGGTGCCCAAGGCCTCCCAAACCTTTTTTTGCAAGTGGAAGAGAGTGGCTCGGGGAGGAAGAAGAGAGAGCAGCCACTTATAGCTACAGACCACTGCCTTACAGTGACCCCCCACTGCTGGGACCGGCCCGAACCACTATAAGGGCAGCTCGGAAAACCAACCGCCCTTACAGTGAAAAGGGAGCGTTCTCTTTGTGGATTTTTCACATAGTGTTTGATTCCCTTATTCAAATGTAACATTTGTGCAAAGAATATGCAATGAATTGATCCACCTAGTGGCACTTAGAAATCTGAATTGAACTTTGGAGTTCCCCTCTTAATAGTACCGCTATTTATCCTAAATCCAATCAAGCACTCTATTGCGTCTTGATCGGCAAAACAAAGAACCCTATCTTATACCTTTGCCTTGAGCCCTAGGGTTTTGTTTTCTCTTTATTCTTTTCTAAGAATTGAACACTTGATCAACTTGTGGCCATCATTGTCATCTCCAGGAGTGCCACCCTTGCTCAACCTTGGTGTGGACTTAACCTATCTTAAACACAACACTTAGGATAGATGTTAGTCTAGTAGTTGTCTTGATTAGCAAAACCAAACATAGGGCTTTCAACGCCCTCTGCCACTCCCCTAAACAAGGTGACTATAGTAGTAGGAAGGACCAACCGATGTCAGAATACGACCCCACCACATCCGACCGACATGTGGGAGCCAACAATATATGTAATCCCTACCTCCTGGATATATAAGGCGAAGTAGGGGCTCCCTCTCTTTGGTTTCAAAGCTAACGACAGCCTCTCGAACCCTTAGCTATATTCTACTTGCTTCAACCTTAGGAACCCTAGTTACATTGACACGTGTTTGTAACCCCTACTGCAAACTTTAAGTTCTTGGTGCTTAGGAACATGATCGAACCCCATACTAGATGTGGCGCATGTTGCCTAGACTAGTATAAATCCTGAATCTCTGAGTGTTAAGTCATACGAAATCTACGCGTGACACTAAATTTACTAGTTGGCAGTATGAAACGCCAACAGATGTTTCACTAATGACTTACTAAAATGTGACCTGTATGCATCTGCACACGTCATTTGTGATATGTTTAGGGTGATGGAGTGTGTCTCATTAGCAAAAGTGAAGGTTAGATTGCTTTCATTACCAAGCATTATTGTAATCTAACCTATTGCTGGACTTGTGAAATTCATAGGCAAGCTACGGAATTATTTTCTTTGGTAAAGACTTGCCATTGGCCCATCAGTACTATAAATATGGTGCTTGCTCATTGCTCTCTTTTCAGATTCATTTCCAGCATCCTATTCTCCGACATGGAACTTCAGCTTAGTCTAGGGGCTTCTCCAGCTCTAGCAAAGGGCACTGTCAAGCGTATGCAGACATGTACACGTGCAGGCGATGGAGAAGGCCATGAGCTTGTGCTAGAACTAGGAGTACGGACAGCAAAAGGAGACGAACTAGACAATCTGAAGACATCCATGCAACCAGAAGACATGCAGGGAGAAGATCATCACCAAGGCTGCCCTCTACCAACTGCCTCTGCAGAAACTGCAGGTATGAAAGAATTTTCCATGTCTGAAAAGGCGAGATTAGCTAGGTACCTCTATGATAGATTGTGGCTTAAGCGTCACAGACTAAGAGCTAAGAGCCCAAGCTCTTGTTCATCTTGGACGTACGGTGATAAGTCCTTGTAGGTACAGCGCGTGTGAACTCGTCCTTGCCGGTGGAAGTTCCTGTGCGCCAGGCATCTGAAGACAACGGTGGGTTTGGTGGTAGAACCAAGAAAAAGCAGAGGCTGAGCAAGGAGCAGTATAGGTTCCTGGAGGACAGCTTCAAGGAGCATAGCACCCTGACGCCAGTAGGTGTTCTGTCAAGAAGAAATTGCATGTCCTGTCGTATTTTTGGAAAAGAGTCCTGATGTGTTAAGATTTAGATACCCCATTTTTGTTTAAAAAAATGAAAACAACTCTGCCTAATCTGGCCAAAACTACCATAAGAAATTCTAAGTATGCAGCTTATATCAGTAAGTCATTGTAGAATGTAAGCCCTATCATTGACAAGGATTTTATTTTATTTTTTCTTCTTCTTTGCAGACAAAATAAGTAAAAAGTTAGAATATGCATGCATGTCTCATTCAATTAAATTAATTTTGTTTTGTTTTGTTTTGTTTTGGAAATACTACAGAGGCAGAATAGTTATTTAGCGAGCCGGCTCAACCTTAGACCACGGCAAGTGGCGATCTGGTTTCAAAACAGAAGAGCTCGGTATAGTGCTTGTCATAGACCATTCTTATTAATGATACATATATATCTTAGTATATCTAGTAAAAACTAGGGTGATTTAGTGTCAACGTGGTCGACTTGTTTTAATTTCACCTACCAAAAAGATTCTTTTACGTGCGTAATTTATAATATACATATGTCGCGTCAAATCAATATCTCAGGACAAAGCTGCAGCAAACCAAGGAGGACCGCGAGAACCTGAAACGTGGCTGCGCGGCGCTAACACAGGAGAAACAAAGGCTCCAAGGAGAGGTCGCGGCACTGCGTGCCTTGCTTACCAACCCTGCAAGTTTCCGTTCTCCTAAGTGCTAGGGCAGCCCGGTCGACGACACAGCAGCAGCCGTGTGCCAAGGTGCTGGCGTCCCAAGGTGCCCCTTCATTCGTCTTGTGAATACAAAGAAGCCTCCAACATGTAGTATACCAGAGCGTGGCCCAGGCGGGCTGTACGGTACCGGCAAGATGGATGTACGGGTAGGCAAGACTATGCGCAGCGTGGAAAGGCCCAGCAGGGTAGTTGGCCAGCTGGTGTACCGGCACACATGTATTAATTATTATAGTAGAGCTCCTTGTTCGTTACAGTGTACTTTATGCATGTTTATTATGCAATAAAATATACGCTTGTAGTATGTTAAATTAAATTAAATATATATGTAGATCATGTCGATCGAGCGCTTTATTATTGTTTTTTGAGTTAACTTGCTCCGGTTTCCTTAGAAGGATACCATCCCGGCATGGTAAAGTATTATTTTTTTTATCTGTGGGCCAGTGGCATATATTTAGTAATCTTCTGGTGAAAGATCGTATCCGGCCGGGACACTGACTACCACCATGCTTGATGAGATAATTAACGTTAAGCACTGGACACTGACCCGGCCAGCTTTACAAATCATTTACCTAGGCTATCCCTTAGCTAGCTAGCTGTACTTCTTGTTTTGCGTGAGTCATCCTGCAGGTGTGCTCATCACTCTAGTTGTCGGATAAATTAATTAATTAGCCGGCAGGTTTGTCGCCAGATCTCATTAGATTCGAATGTACAAAATGAATAATTAATAACATGCCACGCGTAGAAACGTTATTTTTTTTCTTTTAGAATTCTAGGGCATGGCCCCCGGCCTATTAACCAAGGCCAGAAAGGATATGACCCTCTGTATCAGTTTTAAGCATGGTCACCAAGACTCCAAGATCTCAAAAATAATCTCAGAAATATGGCTAAGAGCAAGATTAATAAGGTAGTCTATAAGCCAAGTCAACAACAGAATAACTTAGCAATCAAGCTGTACAACAATGTAGTCTCTTCTTCTATCTTGAATACTAGTTTTTATTACTAATATAGTGCCTTTGTGTTGACATGGTTTCATTTAAGGAATGCACTTAAAAACAACCAGACGACAAGATTTTTTTTTCACACTCCTATTTTTGTCTCACACAATTGCTGTGAATCATTAGAAATACATAACATTGGTAACTTAATTAATCTACTAGATTACCACATCTAATAGAGCCGTTAACTTGAACTGATCACGATGGCAGGGACGTCACCGGGAAGCAACAGTGAGCATACCCCTACCATAGCAATCGACTCGCATTAATCAGAGCCGACAAGGACGTAACCCGAAAGCAGCAGTGAGCATACCCTTGCCAGGTACTTGACCAGACTAACCAACATCAAGAAGTATAGCTTGCCCAAAAGCAGCAGCAAAGTTAGCCCTGAAGAAGGATCGATCTACCGAAAGCAGGAGCAGCCTGATTCTACGTTATATCGATTAACCCCGGGATCTAACCAAGATTAAATAGAGATAATCTACCTAAAACCAGCAGTAAATTACTCTTGATAACTCAATCAGCCCGGACCTACGCCAACTTTGCAGTGGTTAGATGCAGCCATACGATTTCGATTAAGGTCGTGATGGTAACTTATAGCGAACCTAAGGTCAGTCTAGCTGATGCAGCCCTGCTCATCGAAGAACTCGCCGAATCTGTTCTACTACCACTCCTAAGGGTTTGACGGCGGGTGCCCGGAAGGGTTGTTGTATTGATTGATTGTTATTCCTTTATAATGGCCGGGGCTTTAATATTTATAGCCCGAGGCTTGACATGAGTCCTACTTGAATACAACTCCTAAACGGAATAATGAAACATTAAATGATAATCTTTCCATTCAGTTAGGATCCGACGTGTCTTGCTTTTCTCCGACTTGAGCATCCTTGATTTGATGATGTCATCTTCTCTAGTCGATCTCTTAATTAGGCAATCCTGCACGACCATCGGCTTTCTAATCCTTCTGACACATGGTCCCATAAGTAAAATCCTCATTATCAAATTTCGGTGTCAACAAAGGCTGAGCAACACATATTAATAACCCAATCGAAAGCTAGCCATTGAAGCCCCTAATTGGGCTCAAATTTTGGGCATCGGACTAGGCGATGACCCCCGTCGGACCAATGCGCATGGGTTTGATGCCTGTTGGTGTTTCTTAATGATGATTTTATACTGCCAACTTAAGTCCAAAAAGGGGAGAATTATATATTTTTACACACATATATCTTTGGTACTAACCCAATTCCACTTGTACTTCGAGAATTGTCACTCTACAGGAATGTACACCAAGTACAGGGAATTCTACATAGAAAAGGCGCTTTCTGGAAAGCGTAAACTCTAGGCGAAGGGGGAAAGGCCAATTTTGGACAAAACTGGGCTGAACCCCCAACACAACCGACCAATCAAAGACGGTCAGGTGGAGGCACCACCCAGGCGTGGGAGCGCCTGGGGCGCGCGCCCACCAGGCTGACAGGTGGGCCCAACCAGCTTATGTCGGTACAATGAATGGAGAGGAGGGCGGTACTCTATGGGACCTGACCATTTTACCCCTGAACCGTCTTCAACTAACTATAAGAGGAGGGGAGGAGGCACTCACTCACACACACCACACCAAGAAGAGCCTCTCTCCCTCCATGCTTGTACTCTTTTTAGTAGTTTTAGTTGGAGCTAGGAGGAGCTACTTTTGGCGGTCCTTAACTCATTTATAACCCCGCCAACATTAGTATAGAAATCACTGAAAACAACACCAATAGGGGTTTTGAGCAAACCATTTCCATAGTTTTGGCAAGGATGAATGTTTTGCAGGACTTACATGAAAATACACTAAAAGTAAGACATGGCCCAAGCACAACAAAGGAAAGAATGGAAGACGGCGCAGTCACCAGACAAACCAGAGTCCAGCCGAGAGGAGAATGATCTAAAATAGATGTCAAACGAGCCCATCTCAGTGAACGCATAACATGGTCCAACTGAGGAAGCAGAGAGGAGCACGTCAACCAAAATTGGGTCAATTTGGCTCCGGACTACTGTTCGCGCGGCCCGGGCCTGGTGCGCGCCTGACTCCCATGGCCAACCGGGGCCATCATTGGTCGGTCGATCTAGGACGATGCGGGGAGGTCAGTTCTGGTTTGCACCGTACATGGAAACACCCTATGGAGGTCGGTTTGCCCCTTTTCGTGTGGGATGACCCTTTTGCATAGAGCCCCCTCCTCTCCACCTATAAAAGGAGGCTCTCACCCCTCTCATTTAGTTCATTCCATTCTATTCTATATACACGAGAGAGAAGAGAATAGAGCGGGCCACATTGCAACTAGCTTATAGCTAGACTAGTAGAGGGAGTGAGTGAGGAGCAAGTTAGCGGAACATTCTTCGGAAGTTCTCGGGAGCATTGTCTTCCACGTGGAGGAGTGATGGAGTTGTCGGCTCCCTCCATGCTTGTACCTCGACAGGCATCTTGCTACTTGGAGTAAGAAGTTTGTGTTTATACTTTGAATTTAAGTTCTTAAGTAAGTTATCTTTACTTGCCTTATTCTTGTGGGATCGTCATTCATCCTAGTGACAAGTGCCCTAGTAGAAGGACCCCAGGGATGCATAAGCCTTGTCGATATGCTAGAGTAGTAGTTGACAGCTTAGACGTGGTGTTAGGCTTGAAGCTACCTTCGTTTGCACCGTTCTCGTATGGTTGAGGTGGTAGGTAGTGGGGAGTGACCTTGTTGTGTCCGTCCCTTGTAATCCCACACGTCCAGGTTCGGAGTAGAGCCGTAGGCCGGCAGCGCTTGGCAGACTAGGTGTTATCCGATGCCCGAAGCAAGTCTATAGTGGCAGAGTTACCTTCCTTAGGATCTGTCCGTAGAAAACCTCATTACCCAAGCTACTCTTCATCTCGTCTCTCTTGGACACCTAGCTAAGTGACCTTTTTACGCGCCGTTCCTTGTGGAAAATACGATACCCTGAATACTTTCAGGTGAAGTGCTACAATGGGTATTCTGTGTGCTTGCAGACTTTGCTACTTTCGTTTTGAAATACCAACAAGCATTTATGGCGCTATTGCCGGGGAACGGTTCACTAGTACAAGAAATCTGGGTTTTGATGACAAAGCACAATTGTCATGCAAAGTGCAGAATTTGTCATTAAAAGTATGTTGTGATGAAACACCCTTTGTCATGGTGGTCGTCATATATCGACCGTCGCTAAAGGTACCGCGTGAAGATACTAGTCAACATCGTCACAAAATGTGATGACCTCTTGTGACGACAACACTACGTCGTCATATATTGGTATCCTTTTGTGACAATGTGCCGTGTCACGTATGTTCCAGTCAACACGTCACATAATACTACATCGTCACAAATTATTTCTGTGGGCCCTGGTTGGAGAACTCCTGTGATTATTTTGTGACTCCATAACGGCATCATGTATTATTAGGAACGGTGTCACAAAATATTCTGCGTGGATCCTACTTGGGATAGTTTTGATGATTTTATAACGAGCAGTCTTTGTCATGTATAATTTGATATAACGTCACAAAATACCCCCTGTGGGCCCTACTTTGTATAGTTTTTGTTTATTTTTTGATGAAAAGGCTTTGTCATGTAACTTGGTGTCATTGTATTTCCTTCTATTCAGTGACGACCGTGGCTCATATATACATATTCAGCGAGCATTGTCACATTTCAGAATAACCATTGTCACAAACAGACCATCATCATACACATTCCAGCATATTCAGCATGCACATTCCAATATAACACACGGGATGCATCACAGAAGTTAAAATACATGACTAGTTCAACCACATAACAAGTTCTAGGTTCCATCACACATCATAGAAGTTCAAAGCCATCGCTGGCACAAACATAGCACTAGTTCTAGGTTCCATCACAGGTTCAAACATAAAAACAGAGGTAGTTCCTTCACACATGTTCCATGGTCCACCACATAGGTTCTGGCCAAGGCCACCCACACAAAGTTCATTGCCATACCTCAATCTTTTTGAAGTTTGAGCATAGCTCGAAGTAGGGCATTGGTTTCTTCAAACTTGCGGTGCATCCCCTTCATTTCCTCTTAGGTTTGGCACAGCAAACTTTGGTTCTCTTCAAGAGCCACTTGGTTGGCTTGCTGCTATTGTTGCAACTCCTCCTGCTTCCTAGTAGCTTCCTCTCTTTCTGCTTGTAGGGTTGCCACAAACTGAGCTTGCAGGCTTTCCTCTGTGGCTCTTGATGTGGACGGGGCAGCTTTCCTAGAGACACCCATGTTTGGAGGGAAGGTGGGCGTATGGGTGACCTGGTGTTGGGAAGCAACTTTGACATACAAACTTCTTTTCCAAACTTTGGAGATAAAAATGTCATTATAGACTTTTGAGACGATTACAGGTCCAGCAAAGATAATAAAGATACTTCACTATGACTATTTGTGACTTCGCTCGTATATTCTTTGCATGTTTCAGGTTAACCGGCGAAGATAACTTCGCTGGGTATCGGCAACTCAGCGAAGATGACGTCATCACATCGCTGTGCCCATCTTGGACTTCGCACATATGCTAGCACATGTTTCAGACACATGGCGGAGATTACCTGAATAACTTCGCTACGTTCCTGATGACCGGCAAAGCGGTCCTAGCAACTTTGCATGAAGAAATAGTGAAGTTACCGGCTAAGTCAAGAAATCGAGATCAGGCCCAAAGTTTCTTGAAGAGACAAAAAGAAAAGGGCGAAGTGTGTTTCGTCACTTCCCAATAAGCTTTTTAGCTAAATGTATAGGAAGCATCATGACAAGTTTGTAAGATTCTTTAAATGACGAAGCTAGGGGGCCTATAAATACCCCCTGGAATGTATGTTTCAGCACAAGATGAAATACAATTGCAACCTGCATATCGTTTTCATCTCATTTGCTTGAGCGTAGTCTCCATACCACAACATCTAGCGCCGTCTGTTTGTGTGATCGAAGACACCCATGATCACCACGCAGACGCAAAATGGCAAGATTTAGCAAAAAGGCAACTTCGGCGGGAGACAATCCAAACCAAGACAAAGACCCACTCTTGGAAGAGGAAACAGAAATAGAAAACAGACACCCACAAGAAGATGAAGAAACTCAAAACGAAGAAAGAAGACTCAAAGAACTCAAAGAACAACTCATCGCCAAGAAAAAACAGTTGGAGGAAGCAAGAATGAGAACAAGAGAAAAGTCTTTGAGGCAAAAAATCGCAGAAGCAGAGGATGAACTAAGAAAGATCAATGACGCAACAGAAAATGAGAGTGAACTCATGATTCAAGATCCAAACTCAGCAAGCAAAAACACCAACAGGAAAGAAAACCAAAGTCAAATAGCAACAGTTGATACAGAGTCTCCCTTGTCAATCGACATTTAGCTAGTGAAGTGGCCAGCAGGTTTTAAATTCAATATCATCCCAACCTACAATGGCATGTCCGACCCAAGACAATTTCTTATGAGCTTCGAAGCAGCAGTAGCATCAAGCGGGGAGATGCAAACACCCTAGCAATGTCGCTCATCATGGCAGTAAGAGGACCAGCGCAGCACTGGTACTCTTCGCTAAAACCAAGGTCAATAAAATCCTAGGATCAACTTCGCACAACCTTGCTCCTAGATTTCCAAGGTCTACAAAGAGTTGAGCTCACCAATGATGATCTCTTCAACATCAAGCAGCAACCAAAAGAACCGTTGAGCGAGTACTACAAAAGATTTGTACAAACAAAAGCTCAAATTCCAAACATACCAGACGAAGTTGTCATCATAGCAGCAATCAAAGGACTGCGAGCAGGCCAACTTTCTTCACACTTCAAAAGGGAAAGACCAACCACAGTTGAAAAACTATACGAAGAAATGAGAAAGTACTGTAAATCCGACAAAGACTACAGGAAAAGAATAGATGAAGAAAATGGGGAAAGAAACAAGTCAAGAGCAAACAACAACTTCCTACACTCAAGAGTGACAAACATAGAGCGAGTTAGAAATAACAAAAAGAAGAAAGATACAAAGATATCCATTTCGGGTTAAAATATATCCTTTACTTCCATTTTTTATATTTGCAAAGACCATTTCAGAGAATAAACAATATCAACAACTCAAGCGAAGTCAACTGCCAAGGTTCAAGCTGAAGCAATCAAAGAAACTTCTAAAACAACAGAAATTACAAGGAAAATTTTCAACAAAGGCCACACTATAACAACCAAAGCAGAAACTTTGAAAGGAAAATTTTGAGGCCCAAAGAAATATACTGCATCATACATGGCAAAGGGGCTAGCCACACATTGAAGATGTGCCCAAAAGTAAAGAAAAGCATTGAAGAAGCACAAGAAGAAAATAGAGCAACTTCACAGCTGAAAGTTGTCAATCATCTAGCTCCCCAAAGAACAAGTTACCTGCCAATAACTTACCCTCAACACATGTTGCCACCAACTCTGTCAATATACAATTGCCAGCCGATAGCAATGTGCCCGCAAAATCAATGGGGCCCAAGTCAGCAGCAAAGTTTTCACCCCGAAAGTTCAGTTACAAATAGCAACAACCAAGTTCAACACAACAATTTCCCTCATCCAATATCCAAAGCGTCAACAAGCAATGGGAATGCAATCATCCCAAGCAAAGGCAGAATTAT
Source organism: Bothriochloa decipiens (assembly GCA_023333625.1). Classification (NCBI taxonomy): domain Eukaryota; kingdom Viridiplantae; phylum Streptophyta; class Magnoliopsida; order Poales; family Poaceae; genus Bothriochloa; species Bothriochloa decipiens. Next base: position 6,035,473 of record CM041646.1, read on the forward strand.
GACAATCTTCAGAGGAAACAGCATGGAGCTCGATACAAGAAATGAAAGAAGAAATTATTTCAAAAGAGTGAACTCCATAGCAATCGAAGGTCCATTCAAGAAAACAAGATGGTCCCACATGCCAATCACATTCTCTGAACAAGATCTCAAACTCAAAGATTATCCGCATATGGACACGATGGTCATAGAAGCAAATATCGAAGGGCAGTAACAAAAATTCTGATAGATGGTGGCAGCTCAGCAGACATAATATTCACAAGAACCTTAGATGCAATGCAAATTGACAGAAAAACTTTGGAAAGAGCCGAGCACCCATTAGTTTGCTTCGGTGGAAAGAAAATAAACTCTATCAGCAGAATTGTCTTGTCAGTTTCATTTGGAATAGTGAACAACACGAGAATAGAACAACATTTGATGTTGTTGAAATGCATAGCTAGTACAACGTAATCTTTGGAAGGGGAAGTTTAAATGCCTTCGAAGCCATCGTAAGCTACCCGTACTTATGCATGAAGATGCCAGCAGTCAATGGCATCATAACCATCTTCGGTGATCAAACAGAGGCAAGAAACATAGAAACAGACGCAAGCCCAGCTTTCAAAAATATCCACGTGATACAAGAAAAAGAAGATGATGAGCTTGAAACTGAAAACGCGAAGATACAAGAAAAAGCGAAGCCCTGTGAAGGCACAAAGAAAGTGCCAATCGACCCAATGGTGCCAGAAAGACAAGTTATCATCAGCACAAACCTATCAAAAGAAGAAGAAGAAAAGCTAATACAAGTCTTGCAAAGTAACAAGGATATCTTCGCCTGGTCTGCACAAGACTTAGGAGGAGTAAGTAGGGATGTCATAGAACACAAGTTAAACATCGACCCAAACTTCAGGCAGAAAAAGCAAAAACTCAGAAAGTTATCAGAAGACAGAACACAAGCTGCGAAAGCCGAAGTCCAAAGATTGCTAGATGCAAAAGTCATAAGGGAAGTTCAATTCACAACTTGGCTCGCAAATATAGTTATGGTACAAAAGAAAAATAAAAAGTGGAGAATGTGCATAGACTTCACAGATCTCAACAAAGCTTGCCCAAAAGACAACTTTCTGTTACCAAGGATAGACACTTTGGTAGATCAGGCAGCAGGAAGTGAAATGCTCATCTTCCTTGACTGCTATTCAGGCTACCATCAGATTTGGATGAAAAAAGAAGATGAAGAGTACACAAGTTTCATTACACCATTCGACACTTATTGTTTCCAAAGAATGGCCGAGGGGCTTCGCAATGCAGGAACAACTTTCATCAGAATGACATCCACAGTCCTCAAAGACCAAATACCAAGAAATCTGCTTGCGTATGTGGATGACTTAGTAATCAAAAGCAAAAAAAGAGAAGACCATGTCGAAGACCTACAAGAAACCTTCTCAAATATAAAGTTGAACCCAGAAAAATGTACTTTTGGAGTTCAAACAGTCAAAATACTAAGGTGCATCGTATCCGCAAAAGAAATCAACCCGAACCCAGAGAAGGTGAAGGCAATACTGAATATGCAAGTGCCAAGAAACATTAAGGACATACAAAAGTTGACAGGAAGATTAGCTTCGCTGAACAGATTTATATCCAAATCAGCTGAGCGAAGCCTCCCAATATTTCAAGCACTAAAAGGGAAAAAGAAAAAAATCAACTAGGGCCAACCACAGCAAGAAGCTTTTGAAGAAATAAAAAAGCATCTATCCAATCCCACAACCTTAGCAACACCTGACCCAACGGTAGATTTACTACTATATATATTAGCAAACAAAAATACAGTCGGTGCAGTATTGATAGAAGAAGAAGAAAACGAGCACTCAACAAGACAAGTTCCAGTATACTTCGCATCCGAAGCCTTGTTTGGATCAAAAATATTCTATTCAGAAATCAAGAAAATTGCATATGCAGTACTTATGGCATCCAGAAAGTTAAAACACTACTTCCAAGCACACAAAATTAGAGTACCAACAAATCAACCCCTCAAAGAAGTTCTACAAGGCTGCAAATCCTCGGGGAGATTAGGAAAATGGGCCGCAGAGCTGTCCCAATACTTCATCAAATTTGAGAAAAGAACAGCAATCAAATCTCAAGTGTTGGCTGACTTTGTGGCAGATTGGACACCTTCGAAGTACAACCAAGAAAGAATGGAGCAACCAGAGTGGATAATCTATTGCGATGGTGCTTGGGGCTTCGCCAGCGCAGGAGCAGCAGTAGTCATAACTTCACCTTCTGGAATTAAACTCAAATACGCAGCAAGATTAGACTTTCAATGCACCAACAACATCATAGAATACGAGGCAGTATTACTGGGGCTCCACAAAGCAAGAGCAATGGGGTTCAAAAACTAATAATCAAGACAGATTCTCAAGTTATGGCTGGGCATATAGAGAAAAATTACAAAGCAAGAGATCCAAAGCTAGCAAAGTATCTCCAACTGCTGAGAGATCAAGAAAAACACTTCGCTGGATTCACGATGAAAAACATTTCAAGAAATGATAACATAGATGGAGACAAAATTGCAAAAGCCGCCGCCCAAAAGTTAGAGTTACCACCAGAAGTATTCTTCCAAACTATCACCGAGGCCTCAACAAAAACAAAAGTTGAACAACCAAAAGAAGTACACATCATAGAAAGCGAAGATTGGAGGGCTCCAATTGTCGCATTCCTCAAAGGATTCTATGAGCCAAAAAATGAAGCTGATAAAGCAAGAATGAAGCAAAAGACCAGAAGCTACAAAATCATCAACAAAGAACTATACAAGGAAGGAGTTTGCCAACCACTACTAAAGTGCATCTCGAGAGAAGATGGGAAAAACCTGTTGAAAGAAATACACGGTGGAATCTGTGGATGTCACGCTGGGGCTAGATCAATAGTTGGAAAAGCCTTTAGACAAGGGTTCTTCTGCCCAACTGCCCAAAGTGACAGCAAAGAAATCATTCAAACCTGTCACAATTGCCAAATGGCAGCAAGCAAAGTTAAAGCACCAAGAACAAACCTACAACCAATTGAACTAACCTGGCCACTGGCAAGATGGGGAATCAGCATAGTCAGAAAGTTACCTCCAGCTCAAGGCAACTGCCAATACACAATAGTTGCAGTTGAATATTTCACCAAGTGGATTGAAGTAAAGCCAATCACAAACATGTCTTCTTATACAATGAAAAAATTCCTATGGCAAAACATCATATGTAGATTCGGAGTCCCAAGACACATCACTGTAGATAATGGAACCCAGTTTGACAGCGAAGACTTCAGAGAATACTGCCAGTCAATGGAAATCAAACTTTGCTTCGCATCAGTAAAACACCCACAGTCTAACGGAGCAGTCGAAAGAGCAAATGGGATAATTTGTACTAGAATTTCAAAGTGCCTAACGGACCTCAAAAAGGGAAAATGGGTCGATGAATTACAAAGAGTAATCTGGTCACACAACACTTCAAAATCAAGGCCAACAGATTTCTCTCCATTCAAGTTACTTTACGGAGATGAAGCAATGACCCCCGAAGAGATAAAATACGAAGGTCCAAGAACAAATGTTCAAGTGATCACAGAAGAAGACCAAATAACAAGCAAGGACTTGCTCAAAGAAGTAAGAAATGAGGCACTTGAGAACATCAAGAAGTACCAACTTAAAACACAGAAGTGGTACAACAAAAAATTTAAGCCAAGAGAGTTAGCACTAGGAGACCTCGTCCTAAAAAGAAAAAGAGACGAAGACACAGTGGGAAAATTCTAGCAAAAATGGGAAGGCCCTTTCATCGTCACAAGAACAAACAAAGAAGGTGCGTATCATCTGGCAAACCTTAAAGGTGAGGAACTCAGTCACACCTGGAACATAGAAGCACTCCACAAGTACTATCTATAAGCAAGACTACAGAATTAGTCTACTTTTCAGTAGAAGTAGAAGTAGATTTTTCCTTTTATGTAAATTTACATTCTTGCAATAATAACCGAGCTGCATTCTTTTTCCACTCAGGGGAAAACCCTTCGCAGGGTGAGTGGTTTTTTAACGAGGCAGTCTCATTGTAAGTCTCATGAAATATAAAATGAGAAACCAGTTTCCCCAGAAATATGTCTCTATATTGCGCAACCAAAAGTACAAATGCCGAAGAGTATATCCAACATATACTCTAATATCGGCACAAATTTTTGCAAAACTAAGTTAGCATCAATATTTTATTAAATCTAAAAATGCTAACTTATCCAATTTAAAATTTGCTACGGCATATTTTTTGACTCTATTTCACTAAGGTGAAATATCTCTGCTTCTAATGAAGCATATGCGTCCACTTCACTCAAAAAGGAGGGGACGGCCTGCTACGGCAGATTTTTTGACTTTATTTCACTAAGGTGAAATATCTCTGCTTCTAAGGAACCATATGCGTCCACTTCGCTCAAAATGGAAGGGACGGCCTGCTACGGCAGATTTTTTGACTTTGTTTCTTTAAGTTGAAATATTTTTAGCTTCTAAGGAAGCATACGCGTCCACTTCGCTCTAAAAGAAAGAGACGGCGTTTCAAAATTTGCTAAGACAAATTTTTTGACTTTGTTTCATTAAGTTGAAATGTTTTCAGCTTCTAAGGAAGCGTACGCGTCCACTTCGCTCGAAAAGAAAGGAACAGTATTTCAAAATTTGCTAAGACAATTTTTTTGACTTTGTTTCATTAAATTGAAATGTTTTCAGCTTCTAAGGAAGCGTACGTGTCCACTTCACTCGAAAAGGAAGGGACGGCCTTTCAAAATTTGCTAAGACAAATTTTTCAACTTTGTTTCATTAAGTTGAAATGTTTTTAGCTTATAAGGAAGCGTACACGTCCACTTCGCTTGAAAAGAAAGGGACGGCATTTCAAAATTTGCTAAGATAAATTTTCTGACTTTGTTTCATCAAGTTGAAATGTTTTCAGCTCCTAAGGAAGCGTACGCGTCCACTTCGCTCGAAAAGAAAGGGACAGCGTTTCAAAAATTGGCAAAGACAAATTTTTCAACTTTGCTTCACTAAGGCGAAAACGTCTTAAGCTCCCAAGCGAAGTACACGCATCCACTTCAAATGAAAAAGAATGGGCAACATCTCAAAATTTACTAAGGTAAAAGTTCTCAATTACATGTTTCTCAACAAAGTACTTACACAATCTAACTTAAAGTACTTATTCCATACCTAGTCATACAAGCGAAGAAAAACTCACAAACTTCGCAACACAATAAACAATACTTACAATACAATCAATTCAATTACAAAAATATATTTATAGAATTAATCATCTTGAGAACTAACTACTTTGGCAGCGTCATCAAGTATGTCGCTCACAACTTCATCTATAATTTCGTTCGCTTTACGACGTAAATAGTCCCCACAAACACTCGCCGGCGAAGTACTTGAATCAGATGACTATAAGAAGAAGAAGTTAGAAAACAAGAGTAATAACAGAAGAAAAACAAACCCCACACATCAAACTTCTACCTGCGCGAAGCCCGTAAAGTCAAAAACTCGGCAATTAGGAGGTCGGACGCCGCAGCGACGCTTGATCATGTCTATAAAAGATTTGTAAGTCAAAATCACCAAAAAAGTTCAAGTTCAAAACAATGACAAAAAAACTTACAAGCAAGAAACTCATCAACATCACAGCCTTTGCACTTCCCGCGAAAACCATAAAACTCGGTAGGCTCGAAAACAAAGTCATCTTTACACATTAACAGCGGAACAATGTCTTCGACATCCTGCGCAGCCTCAGCATGAGGAACCTACGTAGGACGGGCAGTTAGTCAAGCATTCTCCAAGCATATATCTTACAAAGACCATAACTTAGAGTTGTTGTATCTCAAAATCCTTGCTCACAAAATAAAAAAGCTAGAGCCTAAAGATGGCTGCCACTAACATTGCTGGGTCCGGTACCGCTTCGACGTCTAGCGCTACCCTCCATCTTTGCGGTTTCCTCCGCCTCCCTCCAAGCAGTTTCCGGCTCCTTCGCAATTTGCTGGCATAAAAGAGAAAAAAGGTCAGATACAAAAACACAATAAAAAACAAAAACAACTAAAATACAAAATCTACCTTCTGTAATTTCTCCCTAGCTTTATCAAAGCAATGAGCCCGACCACCCGATTTCCAATACTCCTCTAGATACTTGTTGCACAACATTTGCATAGCCCTCGTCACATTGGTAAGTTCACCCAAAGAAGGAAACTGTAGTTGGCATCACAAAGTCGCACAAACAGAGGATCCTGACTTTGCTTCATCAAATGAAACAAAGCACGAGCAGAGCAGTATACTCCAATATCAACTGTGGTTTCAGTAACTCGAGATAAATCTTCATATTGAAGAAGCTATCACAATCAATGAGCTCCCAACATTTTTCCTCAGGGCGGGCTCCAAACTTGTCATAGCATTCAAAGCAAAGTTCCCAAATCCGATTGCAATTGTCGAAGAAGGACTTGTCCTGTTCCTGCAACCTTTTCTCAATGCGCCTCATGCCTTCCACTAACTTCTCCTTATCTTCCATAATCTTCTTGATGTCATCCTCTTTTTCTTCAACACAGGCAAGAGCGCTGATAAGCTTGCCTTCCAAAATGTTATGAGCATCCACAGCATCAGCTCTCTCCTTTTCCTTCTTGGCAAGCTGTTTCTTCAAATTTTCAATTTCAACCTGATAATCACGTTCACGAAGCGCAAAACTTTTCTCTTTCTCCTCTAAACCTATTCACAATCCTCTCATTAGGATAGAACCTTTGTACATCATCGACAATCCTGCATCAGCAACTTCAAGCAAAGGTTTCTTGGATATTTCAAGTTCTGCATCAGGGACAGTGAAGGCCTCGTCTATACACTTCGACAACTGAACCTTAGAAGTGCGAGGCATCATCTAAAGTTTATCAGCCCCGATACCAATGAACTTGAAACTGTCTAGACTTAACCCTTCTTTCTGACAAAACGCCAACCCACATTCAAGGGCATCAGAAACATCAGCTTCACTAGCAGCTGGAATAACAGGAGTAATAGGTTCTTGACTGGTAAACTTGCTTAAGTTTAACACTTTCCCGAGGAGAAGACGGCGCGTGAGGAAAGATAGTCTCTGCAAGAAAAATAAAAAAGTTAACAAAACAAGGCAGTTCAAGCCAAAAAGAAACGATAAGTCGTAATACTCACCGATAGAAACGCGCTCACCCAAGTTGCAATCAACACTCTTTCCACTCTCTACATGGATGGTAGAGCTGGACAGACCTGCCAATCGATTATCATTCTCCACATCATCAAAACTTCATCATCACTATCTTCAAGGTTTAGAGAGTAAACCTTAGAACCTCCAGCTTTCTTTAACACATTTTCTATATCAACATCGCTAGCCTCAGTAACAGCTGGGTTCTCAACCAAAGTTGTTTTCCAAGCATCAACAACTTCCTTGTGAGGCTCGGCAACAGGGGCCTCAGCATCAGTCCTCGGCGAAGCCGATCCAGCAACTTTATGAAAATCCCCAACTTGAGTCTCTCTATCAGAGACCAAACTAACCCTCACATCAACTTCACCAAAACCGCTGGCAGAAGTTCCACGAGCTTGCAAATTCGATAAATTTTTGTTAAGTGGAGTAAATAATAGCGGAGCCAAACCACTAGAAGAGAAAGTCATACAAATTTTTCTCACCTCACCCTCAACATCTTCAGAAACAGAAAAACCAGCATCACCATCACCACCACCTCTCACAACCTCAACATCACCTTCGCCACTAGCACCAACACCAGAACCAATATTCCCTTCCATATCCAGAGTCTGATCAAGGGTAGCTTCAAGTTCTTCACTATCAAGTAAAACAGAAGGACTTTGATTCTTCTTCAATTTCTTGGCAACAATTTTGCTAGGACCAGATTTGCGCTTCGCACCCTTAGCAGTCTCCTTCTTCTGGCCTTGCTTCTTTTTGCGGCGATAAGCAAGAGGAGGCCGTTTACCATACTCAACATGTGCAACTTCAAAAACTCTATTCAAACGCTTGTATTCATTCCCAAGAATTTTATCGATGTTATTCTTTTCACTCTGCGCATATTTCCAGAGCAAATCCTCTGCCTGACTTTCAACAGACTTTGTGAAATCTTCATCAGAAGCAAAAGTCCGCGGGCGATGAAAGTCATTGTCTAGGAACTTATAGTTTATACCTCGGACACTCTTGGGATGAAAGCGCTGAAATGACCATCCTTTTTTCAGCGGCCAAATTCTAGCAGCAGAGTACTCTTCCACAAGGTCCCTAGCACACTGCAGCGAAGCTGTGCACTTGTAAGCCTTAACTGTAGACTTTGAGATCATAGAAGAAGGAAGAGATGGAGACAACTCAAACTTTTCAATCTCCATCCTAGCAGCCAGTGGATACCTCTTCGCCATTTTCCTCGTAATAGGGTCCCGCTCCTCAACCATGGGCACCTTATGATAAAACCAAAACCTAGAACAATCTCCAGTACCCCACTTGTTCCTGGTTGCTGGAGAAACTTGAATGGCATTGCGAGCCATCTTAAAACTTGAACAAGAAAAATATTTAGTAATCACTCGTCCCTCAAGCATGAACTGCTTGAATTGAGTGTGCATCTCAAAAAGTTCGCAAAAAGCTGCGATGTCAGCATTAGCCTCCTAAGATTTAATGGCCCAAAAAAACTGAGCAAGCCTAACAACACCATTCAGAGTCAAATGGTGCATTTGAATGTTGAAAGCTTTCAGCACGTCTTCAACAAAATCCTGGCAAGAAAAGCGGAGACCAGCAGTAAATAGATCCCGATAAACAATGCATTCATTAGGATGAGGCTTTGGGTTACACTCCTCAGGATCAGGGACTCTAACTTGGTCATGCTCAACAATCTTCAACCGAACCATTTCATCAAGATGAACCTTCTTAAACAAAGTTTTACCAAAAGTCAAGGTGAAACCCTCGTCATCCTTGACCAAATCCTCGACAGACGCATCAACATCATCAAGATTCTCGTCGTCTGTACCCACAGGCAAGCTATCATCATCAACTTTTGAGCTCTCTTGAGAGTGAACTTGATCTTGCAAATCCCGTGAAGACATCTAAAAAATCAAAAATTAGAATAACCTAGTCAAGATCATAAAACATAAAACCTAAACGAAACAAACCTTGCCAAAGTTGTCAAACACACTTCGCTTCAAAGCTCAAGAAAGGACAAACAAAAGCTGCAGAAGTCAGCAAAAACTATCTCAAACTTCCGAGCTCAAGAAAATTTTTGGCAGAGTTTCTTGTCTTATGAAAACGACAGCCTCAGGGGGGAGGGCCTTGCTATTTATAGGCGGTGTCCGGTCAATCGGTCAAAACTAGCCGTTAAATTCAAAATTCAAATTGGCCAACTCCAAAGTTTGGACGGTGTTTGTTAGGAAAAGCTTCATATTAAACTTCATGGGATTCAGACCTTTGGAGTAGGCCTTTTGCCCGCGAGGGGCTGCTGTTGGGAAGCAACTTTGACATACAAACTTCTTTTCCAAACTTTGGAGATAAAAATTTCATTACAGACTTTTGAGACGATTACAGGTCTGGCGAAGATAACAAAGATAATTCACTATGACTATTTGTGACTTCGCTCGTATATTCTTTGCATGTTTTAGGTTAACCGGCGAAGATAACTTCGCCGGGTATCGGCAACTCAGCGAAGATGACGTCATCACTTCGCTGTGCCCATCTCGGACTTTACACATATGCTAGCACATGTTTCAGACACATGGCAGAGATTACCTGAATAACTCTGTTGCATTCCTGATAACCAGCAAAGCGGTCCTAGCAACTTCGTGTGAAGAAATAGTGAAGTTGCTGGCTAAGTCAAGAAATCAGGATCAGGCCCAAAGTTGCTTGAAGAGACAAAAAGAAAAGGACGAAATGTGTTTCGTCACTTCACCAATTTGTCACTTCACCAATAAGCTTTTTAGCTAAATATGTAGGAAGCATCATGACAAGTTTGTAATATTCTTTAAATGACGAAGCTAGGGGAGGTCTATAAATACCCCCTGGAATGTATGTTTCAGCATAAGATGAAATACAATTGCAACCCGCATATCGTTTTTTGTCTCATTTGCTTGAGCGTAGTCTCCATACCACAACACCTGGCTTAGACTGTCAGCAACAATTTTGGAGGGGGACTTCCATGCTTCTCCTTCTTCTACTTCTCTTTCCGTCTCTGCAACCATATGTTCCTACATATAGAATATAACAAGGCCATACATCATTTTTGAATCAGGCATTACTGACTATATAGTACATATGCACAATCATAAATAACTTACATATATCTCATTTGCTAGAGGAGTACGACCACTTTGCGGACTAGTCGTACACTCCCCAAAGAATTCAATAGGATCTGGTTCCATGTTGTTATACTTAGACCTCTGCATCATGTAACAAATAAGGATTACAATGATATCTGTGAAGGTAACTAGCCTGGACAAACATTGGATAGTGTAGTCATAAAAATTTTTTAGGAGTACACGAAGATGGCAAAATGTATTCAGAACAGAAAATAGAATTAAATAGAATTATTTGCCTCCATACTTATTTTGCTAACAATGCAACCTGGACTGAAATCAAGAAAGCTAGTATCCATACATTTCACATTTCATTGGTAGATAGTTCATTGCAATTGGAATACATATAAAGCTAGTATCCATACCAGGCTATAGCGATGGGCGATGTAAGACCTAGATCTAGTCTTTTGGTGAAGCTGCACATTGCCTCAGTTTCTTTTATTCTTAGCAAATTTCTCCTGCAACACAAATGTAATACAGAGGTTTCATTCACAGGCACAATTTGCATAGCATATTAGGAAAAGGTAAAAGTGCATGCATGGACCTAATTTTTTGAGTCACACCAGTACTTAACTAGCTTGGTCCATTCTGCTTCTTCATCTTAGGGGGATCTTTTGTGAGCATCTGTTCTTCTGTCAATGTTTCATCAAAGTACTTCTTTTTTAGGTTATACCTCCGCTGCCTTATTCCCTTCTTAATGATGTTTGTGCATGCAGACTTGCTTGGTCCGTCATTCTTCACATCCACTTCCAACCTTGACTACACCCACACAAACCAAAATTAGACACAAGTTGCATTTGGGAGTATTGTATTGCATGGAAATATTTGAGACAAAGAGCTAACTCACTCCCACTGTGTGTAGCACTTTTGACACTTCATTTTGCGCTTTTGTATTATCATAATCTTTCCAAGACGTGTAGATAGGAAGGCCATCTCTAAGGGCAACACCACAATCTAATGCCAGCTTCGTGGCCTGAAGTGGGACATGAGGTCTTTTTTCCCATCAGACACCTCGATGAGGAGCTTCTTCCCTCCATTAATCATCTTCTCTAAGCCATGACCCATGGTAGGCTCCCTCTTAGTCTTTTGTGATCCTGCATTGCAAGATAATAGTATTAGAGCAGTAGCAATTATAGACATTTAATGTACAAACTAATGCATCCAAACCCATATTGGTTACCTCCAACTCAGTCACCTGCTGGTTCTCCTTCAGTTCCTTGTCCCTTAGAAGCAGCACCATCCAATTGCTCAACCGAATCATTGATCTCATTGCTCTGCCTAGAGCTTATTCCACCTGGTGAGTTGTCAGTAGGAATAGCTGGTTGGGCACTATTTGTGGGAGTTGGCAATGACAAAGCACTAGGCGTGGAGTTGGCTGTAGAAAGCGTAGTAATTCTTGGAGAACTATGCACTATGTTTGTGCCTAGCGAAGAGATTGCTGCATTGGCCCTGCTGGCATTTGGAGTGCTAGGCAGTATGTTTGTAGTATCTATGCCTGTGGTCTTGCTGGTGCTTGTATTGGGATGCCCTTCCAACTGTCAGCTACTACAAAAGGCTGTTTTGTTAAGCTTGTCGGTCAGATCCTTTCTAGAAGGCAGGGGAGCTCCAGGCCTACGTGGGGGACGGCTTGCATGAGGGTTTGCACCAGGCAAAAGCCTGGCTGCACTATGCCTGATTCATCTATTTGTTGTGTGTGGCGGCTGCTGGCTGCCAGTTGCCTTTAGCTTCTTTTGCTGCGGGCGAGTTCCTGGAACCATCTTGTTTGCCTAGCAATGAAAACATGCATGCATGTGAATATTACATTAAATAACTGCAATGACCAAGTACTTAAAAAAAGCTAGTGCATGGCCCCTGAATACATCTCACTTCAGTATTGACCTCATCAATGAGGTGGTCATCATCATCATCATCATCACTATCAGATTGTTTTTTGCTACCAGAAGTAGGATCATAATCAATGTCAGATTCTGGTTTGTCAGATTCTAGGGTGCCCTTTTTCCCTTTTTTCGCCCTTTTGCGAAAACGTCACTAACAGTCTTTGCTAACACTTCGATACCCATAGACTTAAAAACATCTTGGATGCCCTTAACTCTCTTGTCCCTCTCCAGCTCGTAGTTTGTTTTTTTCATTTCCTCTTATATTTATTGCAATGAAACATAGAATGTGCAGAAACTGGATTCAGTTTCTGTAAAAAAATTAAAGGCTATCATAAACCCAGGGGAAAGAAAAGCAGAAATAGAAGCACAAGTAACAATGCAATCATCATATATAGCAGTGTTGTACTGAACATAGTGAAATTGAACATGTGTTGGAATTCACAGTGCTCTACTGAACATACACAACCCCTAGTAACTCATAACATCTTAGCTGTGAATGAGAAATAATTTACTACCAGCTAGAGACAGGAGCACCTCATCTTAAAAGCACACACTATTATTCCTTTGTAATAGACTCAGTGAGAACAAACATGTCTAACATTAATCAAGAGGCTTTTGTGCACTGCATAGACTACCATCAATCAAGAGGTTCACCAAAGACTACACGGAAATGCACTGGCTCTCTAGGCCTAGCCACGCGCATAAACCACAACACTGGAATCCCTAGGAAGCAATAGAATGGAAGGGAGTACCTTGCTTATGGCGGCAGCGTCATCATCCTTCATGGCGACCTAGCAGTCGATGAAGTTGGAGACGACGAGGGAGGCCGATAGGCGGGATGGGCAGGTCCATTCTCCGGTGTGGGCGTGGTGGTTGGATGGGCCGCTCCGGCCTAGGACGTCGACGTGGCGATGGGATGGGCCACTCCGACCTCCGGCGTGGGCGTGGTGACGTGCTGGGCCGCTCCGGCCTCTGGTGTTGTCGTTGTGGCGGAACTGTGATGGCACGGGAGAGGGTCTGGCGGATCTTCGGTGTCAGGGTGTGCATGGTTTAGGCAGCGCTAGGTGTAGGGTAGGGCGGAGAAGGCCATGGCTAGGAGGTTGATAGTAGGGGAGAGCTGCGGCGGCACTGGTGGCAGAACTGCGGTGGTGTGGGGGTCAGGTGGATCTTTGGCGTCGGGGTGCGCAGGGTTCTGGCTGCACTAGGTGTAGGGAAGGGCAGAGGAGGCCATGGCTATGAGGTTGTGGATAGGGTAGGGCGGCGTGGTAGGCGAAGATGCTGCAGCGCTACTGGTGGAGCTGCAGCGGCGCGGGGTGTGGCGGCAGGAGGGGCTAGGGTTCGGGGACTTGGGAGAAATATGGGGAAAAATGGGGATACGGCTGGCGGGCAAGGAGGGCATGGGGTAGCTTTGATGAACCACATGTCATGGGTCCCAGATGTCATTGGTAGATACTCATTTAGTTTTTTCCACATCTCCCCACTCCCCAGCTCCAGAGAGGACGCTCTGGCCGCTCACTACTCGCCCGCTCCAGCCTGCCCCATGGCTGGCGAGCAAGGCTTGCTGCCTCGCCACCGTCATCACCTCCCTAACTAGCAGCCTCGCCAGCCAACCCTATTGGAAAAGAAGTGATGGCGACCCAAGTAGCCACCCCCTCCCCCTAACCTGCAGTAGCGCCTCGGCCATCCATCGTCCTGGTGCCTTGCCGGGCACCGCTGGTGGAGCTTCGGCAGCATCCACTGTGGGATTTGCGCCGGCCCTAGCTGTTGGCCACCTACCGAGCACCCCCAGGTAGTAGGGTCACCGGCTCCCCTGAAGCCTGTAGGGTTGCTGGCCTCCCCTAGCTAGCAACAGCTGCCTCCAGGGGGCATTGTAGAAGGTGGGTTTTTTGTGAAACTATGCATAGCTGATGGATACAACCTGGATTTGTAATTAGGCGATGGATTTGTAACTTTATGATGGATAGAAGCTGGATTTATATGAGCTTACCATTTGATGCGGCCTATATTGCTGGTGTTGACCAATTCATGCAACATGTGAGAAGTAGATTTGGTCCAGCTGAGAAAATCAAGTGCCCATGCTGTCAATGCTTGAACCGAAAAGAAAAGAGTCAAGATGATGTAGAGGAGGATATCCACATCAATGGGTTTTGTAGGTGCTATACAAGGTGGTTTTACCATGGAGAGGGAGATGATGTTGAACAAGATGATGATGGCACAGTGCCTGGTGCTGAAGATATGTTATGGGATGAAAATGAGCAGAGCCCACTTGGAAATGAGCAACCACCACATGGTGATGCAGGATTAGCTCAAGATGCCATTGAAGATAGTGAACTTGGAGTTCAGGGATTGGTCCAAGATTTGTACACCACATCTAGGCATGGCTTCGATGGTAACTTATATAAACAAATCCTAAAGGAGGCAAAGCGTGAGCTTTATCCAGGTTGCACTGAGGAATCTAGGCTAAGTTTCATTATTAAACTGCTACATATAAAAGTGTACAATCGGATCACAAATTCTAGTTTTGATGCAATGCTTGAGTTGTTGTCGAGTTCTTTGAAAAATGTGCCTGGCCTCCCTAAGTCGTATAGCGAAGTGAAAGCTCTTCTCAAAAAGCTTGGTTTTGGCTATGAGAAAATTGATGTGTGTAAGTATGATTGTGCCTTGTTTTGGGATGACCATGCAAAGGATCAACATTTCCCAATTTGTGGCTTCACGAGATGGAAAGTAAACAAGGAGGGTAAAAAGGAAGTTCCTCACAAGGTCCTGCGTTACTTTCCAATAATTCCTCGATTTCAAAGGTTCTTTTTGTCAAAGCAGCATGCACAATATGCAAGATGGCAAAGGAAAAGAGGATACTGGTTAAGAATGAAATGAGACATCCTGCTGATGGAGAAGCTTGGAAAGAATTTGATGATACTTTCAAGTCTTTTGCAGATGATCCCCGCAATTTGAGGTTAGCCATTGCTACTCATGGATTTAACCCATTTGGTTAGATGACCAATTCATATAGCGTCTGGCCAGTGATTCTGGTACCGTACAACTGGCCACCATGGATGTGTAAGGACCAATCAAATTATTTGCTTGTTTTACTAATTCCGGGCAAAAGATCACCAGGCAAGGATTTCCACATTTTCATGTAGCCTTTGATCAAAGATATGCTATCTCTTTGGGTCGGTGTACGTACTTTTGATGCATATGAAGGCAAAGATTTCGATCTACATGCAGAGATTCTAAGGGAATCCATAACTACCCTGCTTTAGGTACCATGTCAGGCAGGAACACTAGGGGTTACTTCGCATGTGTTCACTGTGACCATGACTGGAGGACAAACAAATCTTTCAATGGAAAGCATGAAAAAAGAGAGCAGCCAAGGAAATTTAGTGCAGAGGAGGTAGAGGCAAGGTTGGAAGAAGTTTGTTATGTTCCAGGCAAGAATCCAGATAAGCAGCAATCAAGAAAATGGCGCCGTGAAGGAGAACTAGTTTGGCATGTGAAGGCAAGCTTGTATGATTTGCCATACTGGTCGAAATTGAAGCTACAATACAATCTCAATGTTATGCACATAGAGAAAAACATATGTGAAAACATTTTCACACTCTACTTAATACTCCAAATAAGACAAAGGACACACTGAATGCTAGAGTAGATTTGGAAGATAGAGGTATAAGAAAAGAGCTTCATTTACAGGGAGACTCAAATAAGCCCAGAGATTGTTACGTTCTACAACCTGAAGCAAAGAAGTTCTTGCAGTTTGTGAGAAATATTACATTTCCAGATGGTTATGCTTCCAATATATCAAGATGTGTCAATTTGGAGGGAGCAGGATCAATGTATGGGCTGAAAACACATGACTGCCATATAATGCTGCAACGTATTTTACCAGCTGGCCTTCGTGGTTTGGTGCGCACAGATGTATATGAAGTAATTGCTGAATTGGGTAGATTTTTTAGACAACTTTGCTCCAAAACACTGAAGGTTGATGCACTTAAAAAGATGAAGGAAGATATTGTACTCATCCTTTGCAAGATGGAGAAAATTTAACCTCCTATATTCTTCGATGTTATGGTTCACCTAGCAGTACACTTACCTGATGAGGCACTCCTTAGGGGACCGGTTCAGTATGGATGGATATATCCCATTAAGAGAAGATTGGGCACCTTTAAGCATTTTGTCCACAATTGAGCAAGACCTGAAGGCTGTATTGCAGAGGCATACACTGCCTATGAGTGTATGACCCAGTGCTCAACATATTTTAGTGACATTATTAATAAGTTCAGTAGGCATGAAAGAAACATAGATGGTAGCCGGGACATCAAAGTCAATGGTTTCTATATTTTTGTTCATGGTATTAACCTACTCGGTGCTTCCAAACTTCATTATGAAGATAAAGACTATGACTCCATGGTTTGGTTTGTTCTAAATAACTATGAAGAGGTTGATGAATACAAAGAGTGAGTAATTGTTGTCATGTATTTTTAGACAACTAATATTAGTGTCACAATAAACTAATTAAGTTCTACCCATATTATTGTAGCAAGTTTAGGGAGGAATTAGAACAAGAGGGGGTGAATGATATTGAAAAAGTGATGTCAACACAATTCGCTGCATGGTTCGAGGATCATGTGTGTGCAACTTCAACAACATGACTAAATAAGTACTTCAACAACTTCAAAGTCACTAATTCTAGCTCTTTCTTTTAACCTACAGATTACCAGATTGAAATGTGAAGGCTAAATGGATGTTGATGAAGACCTATACTCACTCGCATGTAGGCCGATTAGGCGTGTGCGTTCATACACAGCCTGTATAATCAATGGGTTCTGGTATCACACTTTGGCTCGTGATGAACACAGGAAGACACAAAACTCCACGATCAAATGTGCAGGTGCTCACAATGATGATACTATTGACTTCTATGGGACTATCACAGACATTATCGAGTTGACTTATGCAAAGAATATCAGAGGAGATAGAACTGTTATCTTATTACGGCATGAATGGTACCATCTTGAGGGAAGGACATACCAGGTGAAAGATGATGGTTACTTGAAGAGCATTAACATCCAGGGCCGATGGTATAAGAATGATCCATTCATTTTTGCCATGGAAGCTGCACAAATATTTTTCTTGGACGATACGAAGTTTGATCCATTTGGCAAGTGGTACAAGACTTTGGCCATCGACATATATTTGATGTCGAAGAGTCCGACGAAAAGCAACCAATTCATGAACAATGAGATGTCAGGAGGCATACCAAGAGTAGAGTACATCATTGGGACATGGTACATTGGCAGACATAGATTCTAATATGGATTTCTGGAACATGGACAATGACCCAGGCAGCCCTATTAGTAGAAACCTTATCGAGAGCATCCGTCGATGGCAATATAGAGCTCAATTTGAAGAAATAGACGATGAAGAAGAAGATGAAACTTGCTTGAGTACCATAGTCCAGACGAAGACAACATGTCAGACGAAGATGGTGATGATGACTAACTATTGCATTTTTTGAACCATGAACCATGAACTTGTATCAGTGAACATGCTAGCTGTATTTGAATTGTGTTATTGCAATTTGTATAGTGATTCTGTTACAATGGATTCTGATACATGATGCCAGTATTTGTTGTTGTGACAATGCCCTTATGTTTGTACTCCAAATTTTTTGTGTTTTTATGACACTAACAATGTCATGGAATGGCCACAATGTGTTATGGAAAGTACAGATTGTGTCACAAAAGATATATGCTGCAAGTTATAATACATACTGCAAATATTTCATCCCAAATAGGATACACATCAAACCAAAAGGGAAATATTTCCAACATATATCACAAATGCACATAAGATATGTCTAAGAGCACAAAGGTCCATATTCCATACCAAGTTCAATAGACAAAGGAACATACATCCACCAGGTTCAATACATCCACCATTTCTTGACTAAGCACCAAATTGTTCATACATTACAAAAGCCCAACTACACTGAAACCATAACCTATAGACTAAAATAGATTAGGCAATGAACTTCACATCTAGTCTGCCAACAACATACATGAACACACTGCCAAGACCAACTGCTACAACAAACATCACCAAAAGGTTGAACTTCTACATCAAATCCTCCAACTTGGAATCAATCTGCTTTATCTTCTTCTTTTCACCACACTGCATCATGACCATTCTTGCAGATGATACATCTGCTACCTTTTCAGCTTCATCACCAAATTCCACTGCTAGGGGGATTTGCGGATTGTGACAATGCCAAGCTCCTCCAGCTTCTCCAAATACTGTCTTGTGAATTTGTAGAACCCGCAGAGCTTAGGAAACTACAACAATGGAAAAACAATTGCATTAACACAAGCTTGATGCACAGGGATGAAGAACTTGTCATCTCAATTCACATTTCAGGATGCTCACAGAGTTTCACAGACATTTGAAGAACACACGCAGGTAGTACTCGGTCATCTCCTTCGCTAACCGCCTCTCTATCACCCTTGCCTGCCCACAGTCCGGGCATGGGATAAAGGGTAGCCCGGTCTCCTTACCAGGGGGATACAGCTCTAGTGCCCACCTCGAGCTTCCATCCAGATGGCGCTTAACCATCCCAGAGGCTACAGTACCCCACGATTGACTTGCCGAGCTTCCCCACTGAGACATGGCGCCGTCGTTATCGGAGTAGCCATAGCAGCAGCTAGGAGCGTAGGGGAAAGGGGAAGGGTGGGGATTGGGCACTCGGCCGATGAACTCCGCCTCGAACTCTGCACGCCACCCGCAGCTCGCCGCCCCGTAATCTGCATGTCGTCTGTAGCTCGCTGCCCCGCACTCCGCTCACCGCCCACCGCAAATCGCCACCGCCACCTCAAATCGCAGCAGCCATTGGGGGGATTGGGGATTTTAGTCAAGGCTCGGGCCATTGGGGGGATTGGGGATTTTAGTTAAGGCTTGGGCCCACCTGCAGGGTATGCAAAAAAAGAAAAAAATTTCTAAAATTGATAAAAAATTGGCCACTGTGGGGGCTCAAACCCGTGACCCTTGGTTCAACGGGCAAGTTACTTAACCAATGCGCTAGAATAGTGAGTTCGTTAGAGTTCGAGCCCGATATTTTAAATATGTTAGCTATTGTCACTATGGCCCCACTTGCCCCTTCACATTCAGCTCGCCAGGTCCCCTTTACCCTCATTCACCTCCCCCCGTCATTCAACTCGCCAGATCCCCATTTCACCTCGTCGCATCCATCCTCATCGCCACATCCATTTCTCACCGCTGCCACCGCCGACGCCACCGCCTCCAACCCCATGGCCACTGCTGAGGATAACGAAGCCTACAAGAAGGCACTCACTGAAGGACTCAAGCACTAGCAGATGGGCCCCTTCATCCTTGGCGTAGCCCGCCGTGATAAAGGTGTCCACACCGTCGGCGGCAGGGAAGACGTTGTCCGCAGCGGTGGCTATGAGAAAGGCAGAAGCCCTAGCCTGGGCTATGAGAACGAAGGCTGGGCCGACGGCCAAGAGAAAGCCCGTGTCAGCAGCCAAGAAGAAGCCCCCCGCGGTGGCCATGAAGAAGTCCCCAGTGGCGGCCAAGAAGCGGGTTGTGCCAGCAGCCACGAAGAACGCCTCGCCGGCGGCAGGCAAGAAGGAGGCCTTGTCGACGGCGCCCAAGAAGGAGGCCATGTCAATAGCCAAGAAGAAGGCCGCAGCGGCAGTGGCGGCGGCCAAGAAGGCCCCCTCTCTCTCTTCATCGGTAGAGAGTGATGCCGTGAGGCTGCTCTGCTGCAACTGCTTTGAAGGAGAGAGCCAGTTCTGTAAGAGTTTTTCGCACGGGGGGCACAAATGTTGCTGCATTCTCAACTCCTCCAATTGTTGTTCGCTGTCCAGTGGCTACCTCAGGTAACCATCCAGCTCCAGCCTGCTCAGGTCAACGTCCAACTCTAGCCTGCTCAGGTCAACATCTAGCTCCAACAATGTCTCCACTGGCACCGAGGTACAACATTCTCTGGAAATTAGGGTTTAGTTCATGGCATTGCTCTTTTGTTTAGCCTAAGTCATGGCATTGTCACTTAGCATACTTTGAACTATTACACATATCCATTTGCCAGTAACAAGCATGTCATTTGCCATCAAAGATAGACAAAGAAAGACATAACTTGTCAATTGAGGAGCAAGCTAGAAATAATTTTTTCTTGCATTGAACTTGAAGGTGTTCCATTTGTTGTACATTGAACTTCAATAGCCATAACTACAAATAATTTTTTCTTGCATTTAATTTGTCAAAGATAGACAAAGAGATAAATAGCCATAGGTCTATAATTTTACTTTGTTGTGCATTGAACTTAAAGGTGTTCCATTTGCATAATATTTGGATAATGTGATCACTTCTGAATGTCATCACTTTTGTGAATGTGAATCAAGATATAGCTTTGAATGTTAGCACTTCTGTGTATGTGAACTAATAGACAGTTGCTACCTGCAGTCCTATAAACACACATTTGTAGCTATTATGTATCTGTTGTTGTTTGAGCATAGTACTATATATAACAGTTCATCTTGTCCATTTGTAGTACCATGTTTCCAACTTGGTGATGACTTGACTAGCGCTCATAAGCGCCATCGAAAGCGTGACCCGACCCCTGTAGTAGAGCATTGCTTCTCTCACTTTGAAGGTTGAGAACCTCACTCAACTGGTCAAGGACGACATCCACAATAAGAAGATTGATGGGTGCCTTCAGGAACTTGACACCATCGAAGCAAAGATAGGCAAGTATGAGAAGATCTTGGAGGACGCTGGCCTGCACAACAAGGTAAAGTGATGGATGTTTAGCTAGTTGTGGCACTTAATACTTTTGGAGGCCCAAGTGTGTGCACTAATGATGTCATGACTTTTATTAGCCCAAGTGGTCTGCCAATGATGATGTACTTTTGTTAGCCCAAGTGGGATAGTAGATGTGGGCATGAAACTATGTGTGGTATGGTACCCTTTAAGGTTATGGCTTGAACTGCACTCTGCATATATATTATATATTCTCTAATATGTATGGTACCCTTTAAGGTTCTAGAATGAAACTATATATGTTATGAAATTTGTTTCTAGTGACAGCACTTCAGTTGAGTTTGTTGTTTTAATGAAGTTGTGTGCCATATATTTTTGCTGAGAAGGTGCAAGGAGAAGTTAGGTAGTCAGTAGCAGTCAAGCTAAATCAGTAGCATGGATGCAGAGGGTAGCTTGTGTGACAAAAACATATGGTGGCACCACACAAATGTCACGTAAAGCCCGCTACTTGTGTCACATAAACTCAGTCATCATTCATCTTCCAGGATACACAATTTGTGATGATACATGGAACCTTTATGTGACACAAGCTACCATGTCGTCACAAATGATTCTGGCAAAAATGGATTTATGACGACTACAAATTTAGCGTCATATTATGGTACATTATATGACAAAAACACGCCTCATCATAAGGAATTTTGTCATAAAAGGTATGATTTCTTGTAGTGGTTGTCGCAATTATCTCTGAACCTAGTTCATCCTGTGTATCCTATCTTTTCTTTTCATTTCTTTTATTTTAACAAAAAACATCTTTTTCGATGGAGCAAAACTCTATTCGGCATATTGCTGCTCCAAAGACGTGTCTTAGAGCCACCAAAATCTTTGAAGCCAATCACAACTTCTAGCTATGAACTCTGCCCAGGCTTTATAGCCATAGTTCAGGAACAAACCTTCTCAGGGTTTGATGGCGAAAACCCATACCATCATTTATGGGAGTTTGAGCAGCTCTGTGCGTGTCTATCCATTTCGAGTATGTCACACGACACCTTGTGGTGGAAGTTGTTTCCCGTCTCTCTTGAAGAGAGGGCAAAACAATGGTACGCCCACAACATAGGGAAGGTAAATGGAGATTGGGAAGAATTGAGAAACAAATTTTGTCTTGCATTCTTCCCTATATCTTGAATCACTTCCCTAGGTTAAGAGATTCTCAACTTCCACCAAAAAGAGAAGGAAACAATAGGTGCAGCCTAGGACAAATTTTCAAACCTATCATGTTCTAGCCTAAACTTGTCTATACCAAACCATGTGTTGTTACAATACTTTTGGTTAGGTCTTAGCGATGAATCTGCCCTATAGCTAGATAATGCCGTCAAAGGTTCTTTTTCACATAAAACCATAGCGGAAGCAAAGATCTTCTAGATCGCATCCTAGAGAACACTCCTCCGCTGGAACCCCTCCGTGTAGAGCCTGAGCTAAAACATGAGGAAGTCTCTTTGGCCAAGGCCGAACCTTTTCCTCCCATCCAGAGACCCTCACCCAAACCGAAAACTCCAAAGGATGGTTTCCAACCTTCGGAGTCTCCACTCTGTGAGGACGAATTTGAAGATTTGGGAACACCTTGAAGTATCCATGCCAAAAGAGACCACCAATCCCCATCAGTCCTAAAGATCCACTAGAAAAAGGATTCCCTAGAAAATCTATCAAGGATTTGATGGCCATCATTAGCGCAGAGTGGGTCGAAGAAGTGAAGCTTTCATCTGAAGAAATTCAGATTCACGCTCCTTCTTTAAACATTCAATGCCAACTCTTTAGAACCACAGTGGATGTGCTTTACAATCCTACTATCCGAGCAAATCTCATGTCACTATCATTTGCTCTCACCTTCTTGGGTGATAAACCTCTTGCTTCAACAAACAAATCTCTTAGAGTTGCCCCACACTCTAGCTTGAAAGGATGTGGGAATCTGCACAACATGATAGTACATCATGGTATGTTGAAATGACCCTTGATTTCCATGTTTTTGACATCCAAGATTTTAGCATCATTATAGGGCATCCCCTAGAAAAACTTTTCATTGACCCACCAAAAATGGGGGATCTGGACGTAAAGTTGGGGAGGGAATCCTTTTCCATCTAAGTCACTAGAGCTAAAAACTAGGTGGCAAAACCTCTCTCCTATCACAACTGCCCACGGAAGTCAAGTCGGTTTTACCCTTTGATTCACCTAAGTTGTGCTTAGAAAAAGATGCATAACTCTTCATAGAAGAAGAGGATGTCTTAGGAGAGACCATTGGCCTTCCCAAGGAGGAAGTACTGACACGACCTCCAGTTGAGCTTAAGCCCCTGCCCACTGGCTTACGTTATGCTTTCTTAAATGGCGACACACAAACTCCTGTTATCATTAGCGTCGACGAGGAGACATCCAAACTCATTGCCATTCTAGAGAAGCATAGGTCTGGCTTCGGGTATTCCTTGGAAGATCTTAAGGGGATAAGCCTGGCACTTTGTACCCATCACATTCCTATGGACCCTTCACACAGACCCTCTCGAGAACCTCAACAAAGGCTCAAGCATGAGGGAAGTCATGAAGAAGGAAGTCCTCAAACTTCTACACACCGTGATTATTTATCCTGTGTCGCATAGCGATTGGGTTAGTCCTGTCCATGTGGTTCCCAAGAATGGAGGCATGACCGTTGTTGAAAATAGAAAAATGAGTTAGTTGCACAACGAACCCTTACGGGGTGGAGAATGTGAATAGATTACCGAAAACTTAACGCGGGAACTAGGAAAGATCACTTTCTGCTACCCTTCATTGATGAGATGTTGAAATTGTTAGCAAAACATTATTTCTTCTATTTCCTCGATGGGTATTCGGGATATCATCAAATTGCCATCCACCACGATGATCAAAGCAAGACAACCTTTACATGCCCGTATGGAACATACGTTTATCGTAGAATGTCGTTCGGGTTGTGTAATGCACCCACTTCATTTCAACGATGCATGATGTCCATTTTATCAAACACGATTGAAGAGATCATGGAAGTTTGCATGGACAATTGCTTAGTCTAGGAAAAACTTTTGATCATTGTCTTGAGAATTTAGACAAAGTCTTGCAACGATGCAAAGAAAAGGACCTAGTACTTAATTGGGAATAGTGCCATTTTATGGTCCGTGAGAGCATTGTCCTTGAACACCTTGTGTCCAAAGGGGGATTGAGGTAGACAAAGCCAAGATCGAGGTTATTGAGCAACTACCACTTTCCATGAACGTGAAAGGAATCCATAGCTTCCTAGGTGGTCATGCGGGGTTCTACAGGCGATTCATCGAAGATTTTTTGCAAATTTGTAGACCCCTCGCGAACCTGTTAGCTAAGGATACACCTTTCAAGTTCACAGATGAGTGCTTAGGTTCTTTCCATACACTCAAGAAAGCACTCATCTTAGTGCCAATCCTCCAACCTCCAGATGGTCGCTACCCTTCGAGGTCATATGTGATGCTAGTGAATATGTTGTTGGGGTGGTCCTTGGCCAAACTAGAAATAAGAGGCATCACGTGATCTCTTATGCTAGCAAAACGCTAACAGGAGTTTAGCTTAATTACGCTTTCGAAGAAAAAGAGTTCTTGGTAATTGTTTTTGCTATAGAAAAGTTTAGATCTTACTTAGTGGGAGAAAAGTTTTTGTTTACACTAACCATGTTGCATTAAAATTCTAGCTCACTAAGAAAGATGCTAAACCTAGGTTAATAAGATGGATTCTTCTACTCTAGGAATTTGACCTTAAAATAAAAGATAGAAAAGAAATAGAAAATATTATTACAAATCATTTGTCGTGTATGGAAGTCACCAACCTGTAGGAATCACCAATGAACAACTTCCTACACAACGACATGCTACTAAAGGTGATAGGTACCAACCTGTGGTACGCGAATATCGTAAACTTCATGTTGCAGGATATGTATCACCAGGGGAAGATAAAAAGAAGCTCCAAGTTGAGAACAGATGGCACCTTTAGGATGACCCGTACCTGTACAGGGTATGTTATGATGGACTGTTGAGGAGGTGTGTACCAACGACAGAAGGGATGCAAATCATAGAAAAATGTCATGCAGCATCATACGGAGGCCATTATGGAGTGTTCCGCACACAATCCAAAATCTGGCAATGTGGGTTCCTCTGGCTGACGATGTATGAAGACACCAAAGAGTTTACAAAAAGGTGTCGAAAATGCCATTTGCAAGGCAGCATCACCGCTCGTAAAGCAATGCCCATACACTACAACCTTCAAATCGAGATATTTGATGTCTAGGGCGTTGACTTCATGGGACCATTCCCAAAGTCCCATAACAGCGAGTACATCCTGGTGGCCACTGACTATGTATCCAAATGGGTGGAGGTATTACCATGTAGAGCTGCTGATGCCAAGCACGCCAAAAGGATGTTTCATAAAGTGATTTTCCCTCACTTCGGAACACCAAAAATGGTCACAAGTGACGGAGGGTCTCATTTCATTGATAAGACCTTCTGTATCTTTTTAAGGAGCTTGAAGCAAAGCACAACATAGTCACACCCTATCATCCTCAAACAAGCGGTCAGGCAGAAACTTCAAACAAGCAAATCAAGAACATCCTACAAAAAACGGTCAATGAGATGGGGAAGGGCTGGAAGGGTAGATGATCGAGTCTGGATCTTTACAGTAATAGTTGAATGAAACTATGATCAAAGATTTTTTTTAAAACAATTTCTTTGCCGAGTTCCTGGACAGGGGCACTTGGCAAAGATTTTTTTTAAAAAAACATAAAAAACTTTGCCGGGTGCTTGGGCAGGGGCAATCAGCAAAGTATTTTTTTTAAAAAAAGTAAAAAATAATTTGCCGAGTACTTGGGTCGGTGGCACTCGGCAAAGTTTTTTAAAAAAACAAAAAAAATTTGCTTAATGCTGGGTTAGGCCCTCGACAAAATTTTCGTTAACGGCCCGCGCTCTAACGGCCAGAAATATTTTGCCGAATGCCCCAATAAAAAGCACTCGGCAAAATTTATTTGCCGAGTAGAATTTTACCGGCAAAGACTTTGCCGAGTGATACACTCAGCAAAACCTTTGCCGAGTGGAAAGGGCTCTTTGCCGAGAGTAAATACACCCGACAAAGCCACTGTCTGCATGGGAGGTCAGCGATCGAGAGTTTCATCTCACGCGTGTCAAACACAAGCATGACGTTTTCAGAATGATGTGCCCAACAGACGTAGGCGCAACCATGCACGTACTGGTGAAGCCACAGAAAAGGTAGACTCGTGCATACAGAGCTTGGAAGTCCAGCGCTAAAAGACGTGACACATCACCATTGCCCGCTGGCTGACGAGAAGACCAAGGCCACCACCTTGGTTTTGGACGATAGAGCAGTCAGAGTGGTGAACATCACCCGGAAGCCCTGTCATCATCCATCTCGTCTTCGTTGTCAGTGGTGCCATGAAGGGATCGTCAAATCTCACACGTCACTGCCATCCTGCTTAGCTGATTGTAGCATCAGGTCGCCAGGGATGGTCGGGATCTGGACGTGCTGCCGGTGCAAGGGGTCGTAGACCACGAGGTCCTCGTGCTCCAACAATGTACGGTGACGACGAGGACTAGGTTTCTGGATGAAGAGGACACGACCGTCGCGAGCGTCGCAGACACGCCAGCGTTTGGGGTCAGGGAGGAAAGAGAAGGTGAAGCCAGCGGCTTTCGTGAAGACGCCGGCAGCCAGTGCGGAGCGCCGCGCCAGTTGGACGGGGAAGAATAATATTTCTGTTTCGAGGTGGTGCCTCTTGTCAGCAAGCAACCCATGGACGGCCCAGCGGTGCAGGTACCCAAACTGGCGGAGGAAACGGCCGTCAGAGATGACATGACGGAAGGAAGTGCAAGCAGCGTAGACGCGGGCAAGATCGGCCGCCTCATCGAGGCAGAAGAAGATGTCCTCTAGGAGATCGACGGGGAGGTCGGACGCCATATCGATCACGGCGGCAGTGGCGGCTATGCAGCGGGTTTTAAGCTCTACTACAACATTCTTTCCCCTAGGTGTCACTTTGGGTTTTGCGCAGTGGGCAAATACGCCCGCCGCGAACGGAACATCACGGTAAATAATGAAACAATCAAAGCGGACACTGATTGCCTGCTGCGGTAAATCAGTACAAAGAAAAGCCAAAAGCCCATGGCCCAGACCACTTTGGGCCTGGATCTAGGCCTCGGGCCACCGCCGCCGCCGCACCAGCGCGCCGCCGCACCAGAGCGTCGCCACCCGCCGGATCTGCCTCACGCAGGCATTGACACCTCGACGACCCAATTTGTCCCCGCCGCGAGCGGATCCGCTGACAAGGGGCCGCCGCAATCCCATCCATGCTCGGTGGCGGGGAAGAAGGGGGAGGGGCGCCGAATCCGTAGCTTTTGGAGGTGCTCTAGCTCGCCAGTGGTGGGGAAGGACGGATCCAAGTGCGGTAGGAGGGGCATCGGATCCGTAGCTTGTAGACCGCCGCCTCCGCTGCTCTAGAAGACCGCCACCGCAGCTACTCTAGAAGACCGCCACCGCCACCTACCTCTAGGGTTGTAGAGAGGCCCGCCGCCACCGCTGTAGGGTTGGAGAAGTGGCCACCGCCGCTGCTCCATGGTGCCTGAGCACGCGTCGCCGCCGCTCTAGGGTTGGAGGGCTCCGAGGTGGCTGAGCGCGCGCCGCTCGGTGGGGGAGGGTGGTGCGCTTGGAGGGGAGCGGTAGATCGATCCTGGATCCGCTGGTGACTTGGTGAGGGAGTGGAAGTGGTGTGAGCTGGAGAGAGAGACTGGAGGTAGGCGACGAGTGGAGAGTGTGAGGCGCGGCTTGCGGCGGAGAGTGAGAGGGGCGTGGCGTGCGGTGTCACAGAAATCCTAGACCTGCTATATATATGTGCGTATGATATCGGGCCATGGTGGCTCCCTGTTGGGCCTTGATTTTCCGTGACGGGCCATATAAAATGCCTATTGCGGTAAATCGCGGGCATCTTAAGACATCCACCATTGAAAATGCCTGTGACCCTCATGGTAAATAAAAAATACCTGCTATAAAGGCCTTATTTGAGACGTTGCGTATGTTCATTTTTGTAGTAGTGAATTAAGCGATGTCCATGTATTTGGTGGGTACAAAGCTGAATACATATATAGTAGATAGATACCAAGATTGTTCGTAGCCGACAAGGACTCGCATAAACCCGTGCAGTGTATTACCGATTCAGATGTATGGTTTATTAGACAATCAGAGAGAAAGAGGGCGGCTAAAACACGGCAGGCGCTCGGCCGTGGCGTATTTAGCAAAGTATAATTACCATACTCCCTTCACTTTTATAAAATATGCCATTTTGGACAAGGCTTAGAATAACTTTTAAAATATTGAGATTAGACAAACCGGCCGTGTTGATATCCGAGAACACTGCCGACCGATGCTACGAGCTAGCAGTGTTGATAAACTATCACTGCCCATGCGTAAAAGCCAACAGTTATGTGAGCCCCATATCACTGTCTGTTCAAAATCTAGCCGTGATATAGGTTAGGCACCGTCAGTGATGTATCCGTCTGGAGAAGTGTGTGTTCGTGCTGACTCCTCCATGAGAAAAGCTTCTTTAAAGTCATTTCGAGCAGACCCATAAATAAACTGTTATAAGAACGCATTGGAAGCCATCTGCTGTATTTATAAAGCCTTTAAGTTCCCTCCTAATAAAATACAATTGGACCTACCGTGAGGTTCGGACCAATGCCATAGAAATTCTTGTCCACCACAAATATTGTTTAAAACCATTTCTAAAATCTGTCTCACCGGTCTCATGAGAATAATAAAGTCTAGCTTTTCCTTCAATAAGACTTTAAAATCACAGCTTAAGTGATCCCTGTCCACATCCATTTCCTCATCAAATCACCATGTAAGTGACCATGAGTGAGGTTTTTTGGTTAATTCCACATTGTTGCATTATTGAAATAATGATTATTATTTACAGTATGCTCAATATTTAAAATAAAAAATGAAATATTTTTAGTTACATATTTTTCATGTGTGCGGTAAAGCAAAAGAAACTCTACTTTGTTTTAAAAAATGTTATGACCTGTTTGAACTTTAGCAATTAACAAAAAGGAAATATAAAAACTCGAAAGTGTGCTCTGAACAAGTCGGGAATCTAAAATTTTCACGGCCCACCAAAATTCACTTTTACTCCCAGTTGGTGTTAAGAATCGAGAGTAAAAGTACATTAATCTCGAGTTATATTAGGAACCGGGACTATAGGTGGCTCCTATATTACCCAGCGCCCTTCTCTTCCTCCTCCATTCTCTATCTTCTTCTCCATATTCACTGATTCGCCTGCTGCTCCGTGTCTCCTCGCGCCTAGCTGCCGCAGCCATCGCCTTCACCGCGTCGTGCCGCACCTCGCGCGCTCCTCCTCCGCCGTCCATCGCAGGAGCTTTTCGCCGCCGGAGCCGGATGTAACAACCCGAAAATCCGAGCTATAAATTTTTTTTTGACAAAACCCTGAGTGATGTGGTGCAACATGTCATCATCTACTCCCCTTGTTTATGCATTAACCCTAGCATGTCATGCATAGCATTCATGTGTTTAAAATTAATTAACATCCCATGTCAATGATTTATGTTTCATATGTTAAAAGTCAATGTTGCAATAGCTTTGTTTCAATGTTTCAATAGCTCAATCATCATGTTGCATTAAAAAGAGTGAATGGATTTTATTTGGTTTATGTATTGATTTATAAAAATGGTAACATAATATTTATTTTGATAAATAAATATTAAGGGGATAATACCCTAACATTATTTGGGCCATGTATACCCACTATTTTGATGCTCATATTTAACACACCACAAATATATATAGGTATATATATATAAATATATTTAAAAATGAAGAAGGAAAAGAAAAAGAAAAAGAAAAAGAAAAGGAAACCGGCCCGAGCAGACCAGCCAGCCCGGCCCGCGCGACCACGTGCTGCGCGGCCAGCCCAGCAAGGCGGCCCAGCCGCGCTCGCCTGCCAGCTCGCCCGCCCGCGTGACCGCGCGCTGCGCGGCCCAACCAGGCCGCGGCCTAGCAAGAACCGCGCGCGCCCGCACGCCGCACCGGGGCACCGCAGCCGCTGATGATGGGGCCCCGTAGTGGGACCCACATGTCATAAGCGCCGCTGAGGTCACGCGACCGACCGCGCGCGCCCGCATCAGCGCTATTCCCCGGCGTCGCCCCTAAGCAACCCGCCCCGACCGCTCGTTTCCGTGTTGCCTCGCATCAACGCGCGCCCGCGAGCCACCTGGCCCGACCAACCTGCGCAAAGTACCCACGGCCGCAGGCAAGATTCTCCGCGCGCGCGTGCACCTGCGCTGTCGCCGCAATGGAACGCTGCCGCCGTGAAGAGCTTTGACACCCAGCGCTACCTAGCCCCCTCTCGCTGCTCTCTGGACCCAGACCGAGCCCCAGCTGCTGACCTAGAACCCCCTTGGCCGCTTGATCGAGCCAGAGCTGTGATCGGCCGTCCGCCGACCACCTACCTCCGCGTCCGCCCTATAAAGCAAGCACCCCCGGCACCCTAGGGTTCCCAAGCCACCGCCATCGCTCTGGTGGAGCTCAATTTTATCTTGCCAGCCTCAATTGGAGGAGAGGTGAAGAAAGGGGAAAGAAGGGAGCCGGGGAAGGAGAAGAGGCCGCCGTCGGAGTTGGGGAAGAAGACCGCCGCCGCAGACTCGGAGCCGCCACTGCTGTGTCGGGAGCAGGAAGGAGGAGCAGTATCGCGAGCTGGAGCTGCTGGACTTGTACCGCACCTCCATCCTCTTCAATCCGTCAGTAAGCACCACGCCATCGCTGCTCTCTCGAACCCCCATCTTGCTTCTTGGCCATGGCGCTCCGCCGTGAGCGCGTAGGCCCAGGTCGCTACCGACCTCGCTGAACACAACCGCACACATGCACGAGACCAGCCAAGCCCCCTTGGACCACGGCATCGGGAGGATGCCGGAGCGGAAGCCGTCCTGTCCATCGCCGCGCACCGAGCGCCGCCGCGGCGAGATCACCCTGCCACCTCCTTGTTGAACCTCGCCCTCCTTTGACCCCGGATCCGCGCTCGCCTTGATGAGACGGACTCCGTGCGCACCATAGCACCGCGATTGCCTCACCGAAGCACTGAGCCGAGCCGTCATGCCGATGCCTTGTCCTCCATAGCGCCGCCGTTCGCCGTCGTTTCCCCGCCGCCTCTGACCACCTCGAAGTGTAAGAACATGATGACAAGCAACGCCGTGACTTGCTGCGTCGATTGGACAAGAAAGTGGAGGCCGTGGACCCTCCCGGAGTGCCGTAGCCGTGCACTGTGGAGACGTCGGAGCTCCGCCGTGGGAGTTGCTGATCGCGCGGACTCCGCCGTGTGTTTTGGTCATCGCCGACGCATCGGACAGGTGCCACGAGACTCCAATCGCACATCTACGTAGTCAATTGAAGTGGGAGTGACTCGGTGTAAGGAATGCACCGAGCGCCGCCGCCGCCGAGCAGCCGCCCCGCCGCGGAGATTGTCACCGGAGGCCAAGCCGCTGCCTTGAAGCCCATCATCTTGTCCGCCGTGAAGTCCCGAAGTCGTTGGGCAAGATAATGTGGCTGGAGATCCACCATGGCGCCAGTAATTGGAGTTTTCCTCGCCGCCAATGAACAGTGCCGTCGGGCTGAAGACGAGGGAGGAAGGAGATGAGTTGGTGGACCGGAAGATGGACGCGGTGTACGTAAACCTAAGTGGCTGCCAGTGAGACCAAGCTGATCTGGTGCACCGTGGAGTCGAGCGGTGAACCGCGTGGACCCGAGAGCGTGCCCGTGCACCCGGCTCACGTGGAATGCAGACGCTAACAGTGGACCCCAAGGACGCTGGTGCACCGTGGACCGGAAGCGGTGGACCGAGCCCGATGAGGATTCAGTGTGATGATGTGGCAGCACCAGAGCGTGCCACGTGGCGGGCCCGGCCGTCCCATATCCGGCCCACTCAGCCCAATAGCGGCCCGTTAACGGCCCAGTGGGGCCCACCTGTCAGTTGACCGTTGACCGTTGACTGCTGACGTCAGCAGTGACGTCACCCCGGACCCACCTGTCAGAGCTCTGTTGACTTGGTCAATGATGACGTCAGCATGATGTCATCCGCCACGTCAGCATGACGTCAGCCGCTGTGATGACCCTGTTGACCCGCGTGTGACACGTGGCCAATCAGAAGCTGCCACGTGTCAGCACCAGATAAATCAGCCCTTTTTCTTTTTCAGAAAATGGTTAAATCTTCGAAATTCATATGAGCTCAGAAAATTATGATCCATATATCCAAATTTTCTATAAATCGGGCCCTATATATCTAGGCTATGTTTGGGTGCATTTGGATCTTCTATTTTGCATTCATTCTTTGTGCTAATCTATAGGGGTCGCTTCCGCGACCGTTAAATCTCGTTACAGGATTAAGCGAGGACAAGTCTGACGACAGTGACTACCAGGAGAAGTCCGATAGCTACGTCAGTGAAGGTGCCACACACCATCCAACCTCGTAGATCCCATTATGCATGGCAATTATAGTATGGCTAGTGCTTTAAATTCATGTTGCTATAATGCTATGCCTGTGCTAGGACTGCATGATAGATTATTTACTTGATGAGCCCTACCTTGTTGTAAACTTTCACCTGCTTACCCGCTGTTATGATAGCCACTTGCTTATCTGCTATATTTATATTTCTATACTTCACTCGCTTACATTTTGATGCGACGTGATGAACTCGGGAAAGGCCTGGAGGGTGCCAGGCTGGATGTGTGAGTTGATGATTCAGATGGGCATGTGAGCTGATGATGTGGTATCTGGGTTTTGGGTGAAGCTTACGGCAGGGAGTAGGGTGAGGGTTGAGTCGATCGAGCCGGGATCTACGACGAGCTTTTGGAGCAAGTCTTGCCAGGGAATGGTTCTGGACATTCCCACGAGAGGAGCTTGTGGCAGGCTAACTGAGATGTGATGGTGATCCTTGGGTGTGATCCTCTGAGAGGTGGAGCCCGGGACGAAGGTGCCGTGGTAGCACGTTAAAGATAAACCCTGATGAAGATATCCCGGTTTGGTCAAATTTAGGAACTGTTGCACTGGTATCCGGACCTAGGAATCTCTTGCTTTCCACTCGCTCTCCATGGGGGGAGACGGCCGAACCGCTGGATAGGTCGATGCCACTACTGCTAGGCGAGAAGTGATAGGAAGGTATATGCATGGGATGGAGCTAACACCCTACCGAGACGATCATGGCACCCCCTTCGGGAGTGAGTACAAGGCATGGCATCCTCTACGAGAGCGGATACATGCTCTCTTCATAGTTCCAGTGATCCAGTGCTGGATGGTAGAGTGGCATCGCCTATGGCAGTAGGCGCCCGGAATCTGCCTAGGTGCACGCGTGCATCGATGACGGTTATCTGGTGGATTAGTGAAACCTCTGCAGAGTGTATGGTTGATCGATCGATACATATGCCGAATCTTCGGCTATGGACCTTTCCTATGTTTCGCATGCACCGGACTAGTGAGTGGAGTGTTCTACCTTCCCCTAGTATGATTTTCCAGCCGTGAGCTAGGTTAAGGGCTGCGGGCCGCTGAGGCAAGCCGAGAGGGAGTCGGCCTGTCGACTTGAGTCTGAGATAGTGTTGGAGGAGTTGGGATGGTGCTACAGATATGGATGGTGGGGATGGGAATGTGTTTAAAACTTGATTTATTGTTATTTAAATACCTAATTAATGCATAGGAAAGCCCCAGCCTTATAGGTTCCTTTTGAGATACCCTTATGTTTGCATCCACTCCCACAAAGCAATGCATAGGATGGGAGTGTGGCCAGTACAAATCGTACTAAAAATTTGGTTTCAGGTTCAAGGAGTGAGTATTCATCTGGGGAGTACAGTGATTGAGGGTTTCATGCCTACGCTCAAGTTAGAGAGAAGATGGAAGCTTCCGCACCTCAAGCTTTTACTGTTATGCTGCATGAACTCTGATTCCACCCAGTGGTGATGTAATAAGTTATTGTAACTCCCTCTATTCTGCACTCTTTTGTTCGATGTATGGATTATGGATTTCAACTGTTATCGGGTAATGTGATTTAAATGGTCATATTACACTCCGACACTGTGGATTTCCCTTCGCAGAAATCAAGGTCGTTTCACCGGAGCTGCAGCTCCGTGCGCCGCCGTCGTACGTGGCTAGGAGGCCACAGCCCCTCTCCAGGCCATCCGTGGCCGGCCACTAACACGCGGCCCCCTCGTGCTCCCCCACCACTTCCCCGTTCGTCGGGGAGGCTCCTACGACGGTCGGCGTCGACAAAGCCTCCGTGCGCCGCCGTCGTACGTGGCCAGGAGGCCACGGCCCCTCTCCAGGCCGTCTGTGGCCGGCCACCGACGTGCGCGGCCCCCCTCGTGCTCCCCCACTAGTTCCCCCTCCGCCGGGGAGGCTCCTATGTTGGAGACCGAACGGCGGTTTACACCGATGGTGAGTGAACTGGAACAAGAAAACACGACGCGAGAACACTTGGACACAAGAATTTGGTGCTGCCAAGGACGCAGTGTTTTCTGTGATTGTATTGCTATTTATTGAATTACAAAGCCGTGAGATGCAAGCCACGGTGCCCACGATTGCGCAAAGTGTGCACGTCCATCCCCATGCGCCGCAACAGCCGGCCATGGCTTGCATGCTCGAGTTCATGCCGAGCGGTTCTCGTCCATGACTTCCTACGCACACGGAAACCACATCCCGGTCCTCGTGTGCATGCATTTGCTAAAAATAAACATGCTGTGCTCATAGTTATGCTAGGATTACTAACAAACTCTCCTCCTAATCCTAGTGTATGCCCTGTACATCTACCACACCAATTCTGGAGCGCATCTCACAGAACTGTTCACGTCCCAGAGCTTTGGTGAGGATGTCCGCCAGCTGCTCCGTTGTGCCGATGGACTGGAGCCTCACCCTGTCCTCCTCAAGGCATTCATGAATGAAATGGTAATGGATGTCAATATGCTTACTGCGATCATGGAAGACAGGATTTTTGCTGAGTGCGATGGCAGACTCGTTGTCGATCTTCAAGGTGACTGCGCTGGCCTCCTCACCCTTGAGTTCAGCAAGTAGCCGCGCCAGCCAGATTCCCTGGCAAGCTCCTGTTGTCGCTGCGATGTACTCGGCTTCGCACGAAGACAGTGCCACAATTTTCTATTTTTGTGACTGCCAGGTGACGGTGTTGTCGCCGAGGAAGAAGAGGATGCCTGAGGTGCTCTTGCGCGTGTCAATGTCCCCAGCCAAGTCGTTGTCGCTGTATCCGACAAGCTGGGGATCCTTCTTCCTCTTGTAGTGGCAACCAAAATGTAGGGTACCAGCGACATAGCGCAGTACTCGCTTCATGGCCACCAGATGCTCAGTGGCTGAATACGCCAAGTCGGGTCATCGACATAGACCCCGACCACCAGCCGGCGACTTCCAACTTCGCGTAGGTAAACAGCATGCTCTGAGGCACTCCTCCAAAACCCGAGCCCGATGAGGGACTCGTCGAGTTTGGCATACCACGCCCGTGGAGCTTGACGGAGTCCGAAGAGTGCTTTGACGAGGTGAAGCACCTTGTTCTCTTGGCCGCGGAGGATGAAGCCAGGAGGCTGCTCGACGTACACCTCCTCCTGAAGCACCCCATTCAGGAACGCCGACTTCACGTCCATATGGTGCACGGCCCATCCTTGGGTGGCGCCGTGCGCGAGCAGGAGCCGAACTGATTCCAGGCGCACGACGGGGGGCAAAGACCTCATCGAAATCCACGCCCTGTCGTTGCACGTAGCCCTTCACGACGAGGCGGGCCTTGTACTTGGTGATGACGCCGGCGGCGTCCTTCTTTGCCTTGTACACCCACTTGAGGCCTATTAGCCTGATACGCGCCGGGGGTTCCACCAACCTCCATGTGCCGCTGGCCTCGATGGAGGTCATCTCATCGAGCATGGCGTGGCGCCAGCACTCGTGGCCCGCTGCTTCATCGAAGGAGGCTAGCTCGGCGTCGCTCGCCAGCAGTAGGCGCTCCTCCAGCTCACGGTGAGTGAGCTCGGGCGTCTCAGCTTCCTCGAGGATGTTGTCGATGCGGCGGAAGTGGAGAGGAGCATCGTCGTCGTGATCAGCGTCGAGGTAGTCCTCCATCCCGGCTCCTGGTGGGGATGCCAACTCCACTTGAGGTTGTGCAGTGGAACCGGTTGTCGGTGAAGCACCGTGGGACACCGGTGAACCAGCTGTGGACACGCCTGGAGCTGGGGACATGGCAGCACTCGATGGAGCTGGAGACTATGAGTTTAATGCAGGGGAGGCCTCCGTAGTTGTTCTGGTGGTGATGATCACGGAGGGTTCCTGAAGGTTCAGCTCCTGGATGGTGAAGTCATTTGGCTCGACGGGATTCGCTGCAGGCCACGCCCACGCTGCTGCTTCGTCGAAGACGACGTCGTGGCTGATGTGGACACATCGTGTCGAGGGATCATAGACCCGATAGGCCTTGGACCCCAGCTCGTAACCGATGAACACCATGCGGCGGCTACGGTCGTTGAGCTTCTTCTGGTGTGGCGTGTTCACCTTCGTGTGGGCGATGCTGCTGAACGTCCTCAGGTGCTGGCTGATGGCGTGCGCCCGTTCTAGAGCTCATAGGGGGTGCGCCCGCCGATCGCCTTGCAAGATGATCTGTTCAGCAAGTAGACCGCCGTCGACACCGCCTCCCCCCAGAACACACCAGGGAGAGACTTGGCCTTCATCATGCTTCTGGCCGTGCCCACCACGGTTTGGTTGCGGTGCTCGATGACGCCATTCTGTTGAGGCGTGTATGGTGCCGTGAGTTGCCTACGAACACCGAGTTGAGCGCAGTAGTTGACAAAGTCGGTGGCGGCGAACTCTTCGCCACGGTCAGTGCGCAGCATCAGTAGCTTCCTGCCACTCTTGCGTTCCGCCGCGGCCTGAATGTTCTTGATGGTGGTGGCCACGGTGTCTTTGGATGGTAGCAAGGAAATCCACATGAAGCGTGAGTAGTCATCGACAAGTAAGAGGAAATACTTGTTACCACTTGGAGTCGCTAGAGTGATGGGGCCGCAAATGTCTCCATGAACAAGTTGGAGTGGCTCGGTGGAACGCCGGAGCGCCTTCTGAGGGAAGGGCGCCCTCCTCTGCTTGCCGGTGAGACAGGCGTCACAGACCTACTGCACCTTGTTGATGACGAGCAGGCCATGAACCCGCTCCTCGCACCCCATCTTGCATAGTGCGGCGAAGTGGATGTGGCCGAACTGCTGGTGCCACCTCCAGGCGTCATCGTCCGTGCGTGCCGTGAGGCACACCGGGCGCACGATGGTGACGTCGAGGTTGTACAAATGGCCTGGACTCTGAGGGATCTTGGCGAGGAGGTGCTGGTCTTCATCTGGCACCCGCATCACACCGTGCTCCACCAGCACCTGGTACCCGACTTTGTCGAGCTGCCTGACGGAGATGATGTTGGCGGTGAGGTGAGGGAGGAAGTAGACGTTGCCGAACGCCCGGTGCTCACCGTTCTTGCAGTGGAAGAGCATCATACCAATGCCCTCGATGCGGGCGACGGAGCCATCGCCGAATCGTACGGCACCGGTGACGCCGGTGTCGAGGTCAGCGAACGCGACGCGGGATCCGGACATGTGGTTGGACGCGCCGGTGTCGAGGATCCAGCGCGTTGGATCACGGTCTGCCACATCATCGAGCTCAGGGTGGACCTTCTTCTCCAGGACATGGAGCTCAGGAAGCGCCGCGGGTGGAGGCGACGGCGGCTCGGTGTTGTGCGGCGGCTGCGGCGGAGGGGAATGGTTCTCCTCCTAGACCACCTCGATGGCAAGCATCAGGGTTTTATCTTCTTTTTGGGCCACATGGGCCTGTTAGGCCGGCTCCTCCTTCTTCTTGATGCGGCAGTCGCTGGCCCAATGACCCTTCTTGCCACAGCGCGGATAGGGGCTGTCCGGCGGTGGGCGTGAAGAGCTGGAGCCTCCGGAGCTGCGTCCGCGGCCTCGACCACGTCCCTTTCCACGGCCGCCAGAGCTAGAACCGCCATGGCCAGGCTCCGACGCCTTCTTCTTGTACTTCTCCACCCACTGCTCCTCAGTGAGTAGCAGCTTGCTGCTCGCAGTGTGCGCTGGAGCGGGCTCGACGTCGTCAGCGGCTTTGAGGCGGCCGGCGACCTCCTCGATGGAGAGCTGAGAGATATCAAGCAGAGTTTTGATGGAGATGACTAATTGCTTATACCGTGGGCGTATGACGTGCAGATACTTGGCCACCACCTTCTCGTCAAGCTCTGGATCGCCCAACATCGCCAGGCGCTGAACGATGCCGGTCAGGCACAGGGCGAAATCTTTGATGGGTTCACCGTCACGGAGGGTGATGGACTCGTACTCGGCGCGGAGGTTATGTGCGGTTGCCTTTCGTGCCCGATCGTCGCCGATGCGGAGTGTCTTGATGGCCTCCCAGGCCTCCTTGGCGGAGTGCTTGGCCAACAGGATGGGGATCAACTCCCCCGGAACGCCGCTGCAGATGGCGTCCAGCACGGCCCGGTCGTCGTCGTAGTCCACGTCGTCATACTCGACGGCGTCCCATAGGTGGCGCGCTTGCATCTTCAATTGCATGCGCAGCGACCACTCGTGGTAGTTGTTCCTTGTCAACTGCGGCCAGTTGCTGCCGCCGCTACCTTCCCGGACGATGCGCTCGACGATGACCTCGCGAGGATGACAAGTGCTCGAGCGGCGCGGTGAGCGACGCGGTGAGCAGCGTGGTGGAGAGCGACTCGGAGACAGAGAGCGACGCGGAGGCTTGCTGCCGGAACCGCTCCCCTTCTCCTTCTTGTCCGTCAACGACGACGTGCGTCCGCGCGGCTTCGTCGACATGACGTCGCAGGTCCCTCTCACTCTAGCTCCGATGCCACTTGTTGGAAACCGAACGGCGGTTTACACCGACGGTGAGTGAACTAGAACAAGAAAACACGGCGCGAGAACACTTGGACACAAGAATTTGGTGCTGCCAAGGACGCAGCGTTTTCTGTGATTGTATTGCTATTTATTGAATTACAAAGCCGTGAGATGCAAGCCACGGTGCCCACGATTGCGCAAAGTGCGCACGTCCATCCCCATGCGCCGCAACAGCCGGCCATGGCTTGCATGCTCGAGTTCATGCCGAGCGGTTCTCGTCCATGACTTCCTACGCACACGGAAACCACATCCCGGTCCTCGTGTGCATGCATTTGCTAAAAATAAACATGCTGTGCTGATAGTTACGCTAGGATTACTAACATCCTATGGCCAACATCGACGAAGCCCTGCAGCCTCACCTACTTCAACCGCGTCAGGGACCTCGTGCACGAATTCGAGAAAAGGGAGGGTCTGCCTGCAAAGCTATAGACTCATATGAATAGCATCATAAGGACCTGCTTGTAGATAATTTGATGAATATTTGAAAATTCATATCCGGAGTTTGGTAGCACCAATTTAGGTGAAACAAATTTTTTTGTGCTCCTTAAAATGTCTAGTTTTTATTAAAAATATAAAATATGCCATGTTCTATAACAAAATAATTAGTTACGATTTATGCCTTTAATTCATACTTAAAAAGAGGAAATTCATATCGATATATGTACGGATCCATTTGACTTAGAAAGTTTACGAGGTTATGTTTATGCTATGAGTAGGCTGTAATTTAATTTTCAAGAGTTTTTGCTACAGTATGATTTAGTTATTAATTTCTCTTACTAATAATTGTATGTCTTGTGGTAATTTTCATAATTTTAACTGATACATGCAGTTGAGGTGAATTTTGGTGAATGTCATTCTCATATGACGATAAGCTTGAGACAAATTGGCATATGTTTGGCATTTACTTCTTTATAGGTTTTCTCAATTCATTACTCTTCTATGCTTAAATTAGCTTGTGAGTTTTGTAATTTGTGTATAGCTTAATATACTGAGTCAAATGTCATGCACTTTTTACAGTGGCCTCCTGGAAGAATTTTTTGGCTACTATAATTTTTATAATTTTCTGGGCAGTTTAAATATATGTCACGCTCTATGCCTAATTATCTAATTAAATTAAGAAAGGGTTTAAATAAACTTAATTGGGTTTACTATTGGCGTTTCTTAGCATTAGCAGAAAAGTCCGCAAGCGCACGGAAGTACCATTGTAGCCCTCATCTGGAAGTATTTAGGGTATCATATTTACACAGGAAACGGAGGTGTAAGAAGTCTCTAAAATAGTTCTCCCAGGTTGAGAAAGCTAGGCCTGAGAGCACCTGGTAGGCTCGTCTCGCCACCACCTTCGCGTGGTCGGTTCACCTCTAGGCCTGGACATCCCGTGTGGTTACGATCAGGTCCAGGTATGCACCGAAGGTGGGCTCCTTTCTCAATCTTGGTTGCGTATTTTCTAAATTCATCTTTTGCTTTTGTACTTTCCAATTGATGTTGTGCACTTCCACTTGTTTCGCCATAAAACCTGGAAAAATCGTAAACACTAGGGGTACAAGTGGAATTCCTTTAATAGCATATGTCTATGTGTTAAAGCATATTTGTTTCTCTCCTTTTAGGCGTAATTTGGCGGTTAAAAATGATCCATAAGGACCACCAAAAAGACGCCCAAGCTTAACCTTTACTCGTCCCAAGCAAATAGCTAAGTATGGTTGTTGATCAGGAGTTGCTACAATACCGATCATATTTTAATGTACCAAGTTTATAACAAAGTTTTCTACCGTAATTTGAATAAATCAGCATGTTATCCACCCTACTATTATCTTGGAACAAATGGGGCTTTTTAGCCATCTCAATTCTTGGGTGGTTGCAAGACAGAACAGATTCCTAGACACTGCTTATCATTCATCCCAAGATCAACCATCTTTTCAGAGGTTTTTGAAAGTTTTTGCAAAGAAATTTAAGTTCCTCAAATGATTCACTCGATCACTCAATGTGTGTGAATACCTCACCATAGGCATTATAATGTTGCCTTTCATATCCTACCACTAAGGCTTATGAGTGGAGTTTTGGGCAGGTATAAAGGTGGGCATACTTGCATCACATATATTGCTAAGTCAAAAACCGAATCACAAGGAGATACAAGTCATACACTTTGATTGAGATGTGCAAGTGTGTGGAGTATGAGGATGGTGAAATCCTAATTCTAAATATTTTTGGTACTCCGTGTATCATGACTCTCCTTTATTGGATGGAATGAAACTTTTTTTGGAGGGATATGGGCTATAAGATCATATATCCATATTTTTTTCTTCTTCTTTTTTTTGAACGGGTACTTGAAACTTTTTCTTTTCTGTTTGTTTATTACATGCCTCATGCCCCTTGGCATGGATTTTTTTTGACATAGCCCATATCCTTTATTGATATATGAAGAATTTTTGGATGGAGAGACATCATGATGGTAATGTAGGGAGTAAATTTTCTGAGTGAGGAATGCACGACTCTTAGGGTAAGATATCGGCATTTTTATTTGGTGGAAAAAGGTGCGCAACTCTTAGGGTAAGAGTTGGCATATTTTTGGTGGATGGATTGGTGCATATTGTGCGCAACTCTCGGGGTGAGAGTTGGCTTTATTTGGTGGGTGCATGTGAATCTCAATCATGGGTGCATGACCAGACCATAATCTCACTTAGGTCACAACAATTTCACCTAACTCAATGTTCCACAAACAGCATATGACTAAAAGGTTTGCAGAATCAAAATATGTCATATGACCTTGGTAGGTATTTCATAATCATTGAGGAATTGTTTTTGAATGTTTTTTGAAAATAAAAACTCCGGATGTCAAGTTTCACTCAGAACAAAGTCATAGCGTAGCCTATGTCACTATATCATATCTGGCAATAACTTAGACAAGATCAAGCATGTGCAACCCACTAGTTCCAGTTTTTAGGATGAGACATTTTTTGCAGATAAACCCAACTTTTAGAGAAAGTTCGATTATAAAATGGGTACAGGCGAAACATAAGACAGAGCAATTGTTCATCATTTCAACAAGAGTAGAAACTAACACATCTTAACATATATGAGAGAGGATAATCATATCTCACCATTTTATAAGTTGAAGAATTTACTAAAAAGAAATGTGAGATACAAGTTACCTTTGTGGGAGCCCTCCCCCAAGCTTGCTCTTAACTTAGCAATGTGGTTTACCTAGGGGTTCTGCTAGTTGGTGGTGCTTTGGCCTGATGTGCAGTTTGTGGCCCCTCTTGAGCATGCTAGGGATCTCCCCCCAAGCTTGTTTTTATGGTGGTATTGAGATAACAAGACAACAAAGCTCGAGGTTGAAATAAAAATTACTTTTTTATCAAGATTTTATTTATTATTATCTTTTTATTTTCA
The DNA here is from genome assembly GCA_023333625.1 of Bothriochloa decipiens. Lineage (NCBI taxonomy): Eukaryota > Viridiplantae > Streptophyta > Magnoliopsida > Poales > Poaceae > Bothriochloa > Bothriochloa decipiens. The sequence continues at coordinate 6,077,800 of CM041646.1, forward strand.
AGGTTCACCAAAGAAATGCTTGTCTCTGCTATCATCTCAAAGACTTACCCTCAGAAAGTTGATAAATTTCTGCAAGGGGTTAGTCCATAAGATTAACCAAAATCTATGCTAGCAGCTTTGGTTCAAAGATCAAACTAGACACCATGTCTAATTTGGTCTAGGTAGGCAACTTAATCTATGCACCATGCTTAAATTAACGAGCCTAAAGAAGCATGATCCACATCCGAATTTCAAACTAAGCACCATGCTTAATTCAAAAGATGCATAACCAGTACTTCCGAACCAAAACTTACCAGCATAGAAATTGAGTCATCATAAGATAAATAAGATTCATTCAACAGAGACGGATCTTTGAACAAGTGAACCAGTCAGAAGTTTGCTCAGCCAATCTATTCAAACTCAAACAAGGCTAGGATAAAAACAAAGAAAGGCATGCCTTGCTTCATCTCCAACATTAATTTCTTCCACTATTTATGACAGCAACTCAAAGCTCAATAATCAAAATTGAACACCATGTCACAATTTTGAATAAAGAAGGCTAGTTTAACCTAAGCACCATGCTTAAATTAAAAAGACTATGGATATACCATAAGTGCACTTATGTGAATACACCCAAACTCAGAGCATATGGAGTGAACAGAGGAAGAGCATGATGTTATATTTTCATGTTGACAAAAATGAGTGAATGAGTCAGTCAACATTACCTTGACATACCTGATTGTGTGTACCAACAACATGTATGGATGAAGCATCGGAGTTGTCACTGCAGTGGCTTGGTTTCCATCTCAGGTGACTACCAAGGCATGGGTTGGAGTCCGTCACTTTTTGTAGCATGTCATCGTGTAGTAAGTCATTTATTGGTAACTTCTGCATGTTAGTGACTTGCATACACAACAAACGTAGGAGGAAGAACCTCATGCAAGATTCTATCTAAAAGAAATATTACGACCATGACTCCCCTTTGTTTTTTAGAATCTTTAAACGAAGTATGATCCAAGATATGCATGGAGTCATGGTTGGTCAAGGAAGTGAGAGAGGTGTTGCACAAACCATCGGTGTTGAAGGAGTTCATGGAAGTCACGTGTCTTGTCCCTCTATATGATGGCCTGCTTGATGTTTTTGCAACATCCAAGGGAGATCTTGAAGGGTGTGTAGTTGTACTTGAGAGATCTCCCCTGATTTTTTGTACCTATTTTTAATTTTAACAAAGAAACAAAAACAAAGAGAAAACAAGCAAGGGCTATACTAGGTGGAACCCAAGAGAGCCTAAAACTTATTATGATTTTTTTATTTACTTATTAACTATTTATTTTATTTTATTATAGTTATTTATTTTTTATCCAACTTGCATAACTCAAACAAGGTCAAACTTAAGATGCAATGTAAAATAGACCTTGGCTTGTCTCCATATCAGATTACCTCTACTATTTATGATAACAACTCATAGCTCATTAATCAAATTCCAACACCATGCCAAAATTTGAATAAAGAAGATCTTTTTAACCTAAGGACCATGCTTAAATTAAAAAGACCCATGAAAGTGTCACATAGGCTAATGTGACAATACTCAAGCTAGAATGTATAATATAAACAAAGTATAATATAAACAAAGGAAGCATGAATTTGCATGGTCAGGCTATGGGGACAAAAGTGAGTAAACGAATTAGTGAATATTATCTTTGCATATCTAGGTGTACTTACCAATGATAGATGTAGATGATTGCTCTTGATGCTCGTTGTGTTGTTCGCATGATGAATCTGCCCAAGGAAACTTCAAAGCTCGGCCACACACACATGACTTAGTGTGTATGGACCATGGGCTTTGATAGCTATTGCAAAGGCATGGAGGTCAGCCATCCTTGCTTGTGAGAGCAATGCTAGGCGAAGTCAGCTAGCACATATATATATATCTTTGAATATGTGAAGCCAGCGTGCTCCTTTTTCTCTCCTCTAAATTTTTTTTGATAACTAATTTTTTTAACAATCTCTTCTTTTCTTTTCTTTTCTTTTTTTCACTTTTCTTTTTTTAGCAAGGTAGAGCCAACATCTTTTTTTCTTTGAACCAAGGGGATCTTGAGGTGAGACTCGCACTGTCCTCCCCCACACTTGGACTTTGTTGAAAGTCAAGTGTGCAAGGTCAGGGTCTCCTCTTGAGTTTATTCCACCACCAAAGATCATCAAGGTGTGTTGTTGATGTCACTCCCATGTTCTCAAGCTTTGTATGTCCTTTGTTCTTCTCAATCCCTTACTGAAATGGTTAGTGACCAAGAATACCCGAAGGTGCATACCAACTTGAACACATGTTCTTGCTTTTATTGAAATAATCTGGGGTATCTCCCGGTAGTGCTTCCTTTATGGTCATAAGCTTGACCGCCAAAGCTAGGGAGAAGTTTTAAAGCCAGAAGCTATGGTTGGCTTTGATGGTTGCTACAAGAACTTGTCCATAGGAGAAATATTTTGCTTTTGAATTTTCAAAGGGCATTATTATAGAAAGAGAGAACAAGAATAATAAAAACTTTTTTAAATGCTTGTCTAAAATAAGAGAAGATGATAAGAGAGTGGATAAAAATCTTTTTGTACATGTGCAAAAGTTTGAACATGCAATTTTAAAATAATAATGCCCATTTTTTTTTGAAAGATAGGCTCCATGAAGAAGGGTCATGACATAGAAGAATTTTTTTCTTTTTGGATAAAACACAAGGACATATGGGTGAACTAGGTTCAGAGACAAATACGACAATCGTTCCCTAGCAAAGGCGCCAGAAAGCTTGTTGGCGCTTCTTAGCGTTAGCAGAAAAGTCCATAAGCGCACGGAAGTAACGTTGTAGCCTTCACCCCGAAGTATTCAGGGTATCGTATTTCCACAGGGAACGGAGGTGTAAGAAGTCTTTAAACTAGTTCTCCCAAAATAATAAGATTAAGAGTAGCACGGGTAGAGAGGTTCATCTAAGGCAAGAAACCCTAAGCAATGATAACTTTTCCACTACTTACTTGCTTCAGGCATATACGCACTTGGTCTGCCAAGCGATACCAGGATCTAGCTCTACTCCGTGTTGAACATGGGGGAATGCAGGTACGAGTGGACAGGGCTGTCACCACCTGCCACCTACCCCTCTGCTCATTGGCGTTCGCAACATACGAAGGTAGACCCCAACCTAGACACCACGTCTATGAAGGCGACTACTACTCTAGCGTTGTACAGGAACATCCGTCTCTATTAGGAGTCCTCCACTAGAGCACCCGTCCAAAGGACGAGCGACGATCCCACAAACAAGTAACTTTTATGAAAGAGACATGCTTAATGAATCAAACCAAAGTTGAACACGAACTTCTTACTTCAAGTAGCAAGATAATCATAGAGGTACAAGTTGAGCGAGAGCTGACAAGCCCGACACTTCGTCCACCCGGAGGTAGAACTACTTTGACTCTGCTCTTTCTCCAGCTCTTCCCCCTCTCACTCCCTATACTAAATTAGCTAAAAGCTAATGGAATGGAGCTTGCTCTTCCTCTCTACATTGTGACCTCTTTGTGTTGATGAATGAATGGTGTGTGAAGAGAGGAGGCCTCCTTTTGTAACTTGAGAGGAGGGGGCTCTATGCAAAGGGGCCATCCCTACATGAAAGGACCCGAACCGACCTCCAAAGGGCGGTTTTCACCTTCCATCTACAACGATTGCAGGTGGGACCATTGTTGCAGAAGTGCCTATGAACCGTCAGAAAAAGCTGGGCCCCAGAGGCCCCACTTGGGGGCGGTCGAGCCGGGGGCGGCAGGTCCCCTGGTGGGCCCGTCTCGCCACCGCCTTTGCGTGGTCGGTACACCTCTGGGCCTGGACCTCCCCTGTGGTTACGATCGGGCCCAGGTATGCACCGAAGCTGGGCTCCATTGTCAGTCTTGGTTGCGTATTTTTTGAATTCGTCTTTTGCTTTTGCGCTTTTCAATTGGTGTTGTGCACTTCCACTTGTTTCACCATAAAACCTGCAAAAATCTTGAACACTAGGGGTACAAGTGGAATTCCGTTAGTAGCATATGTCTATGTGTTAAAGCATGATTATTTCTCTCCTTTTAGGCATAAGTTGGCGGTTAAAAATGATCCGTAAGGACCACCAACATTTACCACTATACTTTATGGTGTTCTTTAATCATGTGTGATTTGTTTGTATGGTTTGTGTGGCCAATGTTTGTGCTTGGCATATAGGTAAATATTTGTTAACTCGGTCAAGTTCCTTTGATGACCGTAGGCAATTAGACTTGCGTAGGAGATGGAAGGTATTGCTGGCTAATTATGATACGAACATGTATGGACATAGGTATTCATCTACTCCCTTTCCTCTCTCTAAAAATGGTATATTTTTCTTTCAGCTAACATAGCAGCACAGTTCATTTGTTTCTTCAGATATTTGGGCCATGTGTAAGGGCAGAAATGGTTTCTACCGTGTCAATAAGGAGAGCACTGTTGATTCCTACTAATTCTACGAGGAAGATCCATTCCATAGTCTCTCGCAATCGGATAACATTTGATGCAACAACTTGATTCCCAATAATTCTACAAGGAAGATCCATTCCACAGTCTCTCACAGTCGGATAACATTTCATACAATAACGGCAACAAAAACAGAGGCATCAAAGTTGAAGAACCTAATCTCGGCATCATTCACACCTTTGTCTCTGACCATTCCCATCGGCGACACCTTCCTCTAATCCTTCCCTTTTAGCGAGGGTCATGACAACTTAATTTGTTATCGGATCAAAAGACATGATGATGAAATATACAAGCTTGTAATATATGGTGCACAATTATATGTATACATACATGTTGTATTTTAGTTTATACTACTTTAGTTGTGTTATTTGTGTATATTGCTCAAAACCAAACTTTACTATACGCGCGTGTATGCATATTTTATTTGTAGGGAAAAAATCGTATATGGAAACCTATTTTAAAACCAAAATGAATTATGAATTGAAATGAAAAAGGAAAAGGAAAAAAGAGGACTTTTACTCCCGGTTGGTAATACCAACGGGGAGTAAAGGTGTCTGCCAGGCCGCGGGCCCAGCTGCATCTTAGTCCCCCTTTATTCCTGGTTCTGAACCCTTTACTCCCGAAAACGTTCTCCCGGTTGAACAACCGGGAGTAAAGGGGGTTGCCAACCGGGAGCAAATGTCACTTCTGTACTACTGGGTGTGGCGGCAAAGGGAAGGGCAGCAGAGCTACACAGGGAGTTGGAGTCAATGGGTGTCCAATGACGACATGTGAGGAAGCAGCAGGAAAGGAGGAAGTGCACCAGCGTGCCATATGGATCCGCATGGGCTCCTCGATGGCAGTGGCTGATCTTTGGCCACAAAGAGGCGAATCCACTTTGTCGGTATCAACTTAGGTTGGATTAGCTCCCAATCCCAAGATCACTACTTGCCGCCGATTTAAAGTGGTGAGGCGGGTTTCAAAAAAACCCTGGAGTACAATGCAAGTCTTCTACTATTGCCCAGTACACGAGGTAAGATTGATTTTGTACCCACCTTATTAGTTGGATTCATTTGCTCGTTGGTTATCGATTTGGTTCTCATGTGCTACAGAACAACGGTGAAGCAGCCCGCTCTTTTCTGTTGGGAGGAGGATTACTGAAGCTTCTGCAGTCCAAAGACATCAAGCAAGAAGATGCAGTCCTCGCTGCAGAGCATCCTATGATTTAGATACAGTAAAAAGTTATTCACCTGATACACGAGTGAGGCCATGACTAAAGTTTCAGTGCTAGAAAAAATAATACTAAACCCATCTTTAAATATCCATGCCACTCATAAGCTCGATCGGTTTCATCCTTGACTAACAAAAACTCCTTTTGTATTACCATGTTGTTCTCAATTAATCTAACAAATAATGTTCAATTGAACATTCCATGAAGGTTCTTACAATTTCATGCTACACTTGATGAGGAAAACAATGGAGGGAAGCCTGCGTAGAGAAAGCAAGTTCGACTTTGGTCATATTCCAAAACACACAGCTTCTCGACTTGCACTGTCTTGAGGTCCAAGGTGAAATAATGTGCTTCTTCTGGCTTCTTATGACTAAGAATCGACCACATATACTCGTCTCGTGAAGTCCCAAGTAGGAGAGCATAGCCCACGGCTGCTCCAGCGAGCATCGACAAATGCAACCCAGGCATTATTGGGATCGAACCGTCGTGCCGCCACTCTTCTGGTTCTTTCCAAGCCTTGCTATACAGATCCACCTCCGTGTCCCATTTGCTAAGAAGTAATAGACCAAGCCTTCCATCCCCTGCCTCCACTGCCATCTTGGTCAACACAAAGCTACCTTGTGGGAGATCAACGATGGGGAATTTCATCTCATGGGTGTCAAACACAAGGATGACGTTTGTAAAAAGACGCGCCCAGCAGACGCGGCCATGCACGTGCTGGCGACAGCTAAGCCGAAGTAGTTTCACCCAATCATAGCTTGAACTGTGAAAAGACGTGCTGCGTCGCCATTGCCCGCTGGCTGAAGAGAAGATGAAGGCCACCACCTCCGCCTTGGACACAGCAATAACGCACGTCACCTCGAACCGGAGCAACGACTCATCATCGTCATCGACCGCCGGCATAAGGAAGGGACTATCAAATGTCATCGCCTCATTGTTGCCGTCGTCCTTCTGCATAGCAGCTAGTAACAGGTGGCCGGGGATGGTCGGGATCTGGATGTGCCGCCGTTGCAAGGGGTCGTAGACGACAAGGTCCTCCAACATGTCATGACCAGAAGGGCACCGGGTGAGGAGGAGGCGGCCATCACGGACGTCACAGATGCGCCAGCGTTTCCGGTCAGTGACGAAATTAGCAAAGTTGAAGTCGGCGGCTTTCGCGAAGCGGCCCGCGGCCTGAGCCGAGCAACACGGCGGCTGGGCTGCGTGGAATAATGCTGTTTTGCAACGATCGTTGAGCAGCAACCCAAGGACGGGCCGGCGGTGGAGAGACCTGAAACGGCGGAGGAAACAACCATCGGAGACAACGCGGCGGAACGATGTGCAGGCTGCCGACGCGCGGACGAGGTCGGCCGCGTCGTCAAGGCACAGGAAGATCTCCTCCAGGAGATTAACGGGGAGCTCGGACGCCATATCGATCACGGTGGCGGCGGCAGCTGGTGTTAGATGGATGCAGCGGATTTAAAGATGTCCACGTACATTATTTTGTGGGTACAAAGCAGAATACATATATAGGTTCGTAGCCGATTAGGACTCGCTTAAACGTCGGACCCTCGTGTGTAGGATTCGATTCACATATGGTTACGGAAACAAAGCGAAGTGGACGGTTTTGTAAACTAAATAAAATTTTTCATGATTTGATTATTCAAAACACGTCTAAGTAAATATGATAAAAATTTGTATGCTTGCTATATTTTGATCTCATTTTATACTTTGTTTCCAAAATCATTGTAAGTTCTACACACAAAAAGTGAATTACATGGATATCCAAATGTGGATCCGTAAAACTATTCGTTTTATTTATTGGTATCCAAAGATATTTGTATTCAGATATCACTCCGTGTGGTGCATGTGAGCTTGGTGGCCCTCGATGTTTTGGCAAAAAGAAAAAAGAAGTCCTGAGTCCTTTGAACCCGTCACTACCCGGTCCTTCTCTATTTCTCTCTCCTATATTAACCATGGCGAACATCCTAATGCAACTAGTAGATGCAACATCGCAGTCCAATGCAACGGGATTAGAGAGGATTGATGGGGTTTATATCCCCAGCAAGTCAAATCGCATGAAAACACCTTCAACCTCCTGGAGTGGGGAATAACCACACAAGGCCTCAATTAGAATTCAGACAGGAGTACATGACTTATAGGCTAGCTATAAACTGCATTATATTGAAAAAACCAATAATCCTCAATATTCTACGCTATCTTTTCGACACTAGCTACTGTCATACTGTGCAGACCTCACGACGCACTGTACTGCCTTTGTGCTAACTTTTATTACAGAGACAAGATAAGGTATTGTGAAGCCCCCTATATATGATTCCCGACATTGTGCCGCATCTGCTCCTCCTGCCCTCTCCTTTCTTCTCCTCTTCCTCCAACTCCGGTGAGCTAGGGTTCTGGCGATCTCACCCCTTCTTCTCCAACTCCGGTGGGCTCTAAATTGCCGGCCGGTCGGGGAGAGGAAGGGAAGACAGTCGGTGGGGATGGTTGGCGGGCGCTTAGGAGGGCCTGGCGGCGGGGGCGGCGGCCGTGCCAGGCCTAAGGTGAGGGCGCCATGGCTGGGCTACGGCGGAGCTCGCCGGAGTTCGCCATGGCCGCCAAGGTAGAAGACAGGGGTGGGCGAAGGGGAAGAGGGTGGTCGCCGCCGGCGGTAGGGTCTAGCCAGAGCTCCGACGAGACCCTACTGCCGGCAGCGGTGCGGTGGGCGTTGGGCGGTCGGAGGTGGGGAAGGAGACGACCGGGGAGGAGAGAAACCAGACACGTGGTGCGTGCAAAGGGTGTGCAGGCTGGGACGCTTCGGCTGCATGTGTAGGCGTTAGCAAAGTCCTTTTTTCTTTGATGAGGGGGCTTGACTTGATGTTATGCGATGGGACTCTATCCAGCTAGGTCCACATGTCATGGACTGCATGAGAGCACTGGCGGAGTGTATTGGTGGCGAAACTGGGCGCCCGCCCCCTCTTCCTCTGCGATTGTTTCATTGCATGCCCTCCAGTTTTTAAAATATCTTATTTGCTTTGGGGAATACTTGCCGCATTTTCGTCTGAGATCAGTTGATTTGCAGTCGACGAAGCCAAACTGTTTTGCATGCCTGCGTGCGAGGAAGGTAGAGCAGGGGAGACGCAATAGTCGGATGACGAACGAGAAAACGAGAGAAGAATTAACTCAGCACTAATCAGTACCTACTAGCACTAATTATCGCCTTGGTCTGTGCACCAAAGCCAAATCGTCCCCCCGTCACGCTCCGCCACATGAGAGGAGTGCTAATTGGGTTCGCTCCCAGATAGAGCAATCGCCGTGTATGCGTGCTGACGCGGCCAGCAACATATCTCAACCAATTGGCGCAGCCTTCTAGAAACGTGATGTGATTGCCTAACCAACCATACATGAATCGAATTCTGTACGAGGGGGCTAGGACGTTTAGGCGAGTCCTTACCAGCTACGAGAACCTTGGTACTTGTACGTATGTATTTTGCTTTGCACCCCAAACATAATGTACACATGTAAGGACGTGGCTTAAAATTAATTAAACCTGCTGCAACGATCGACTTCAACAGCTGCGCCGCCGCCGCCGCCGTCGCCGTGATCGATGGTGTCCGACCTCCCCATTGATCTTCTCGAGGAGATCTTCCTCTGCCTCGACGACGTGGCCGACCTCGCCCACACGTCGACAACCTATGCTTCCTTCTGTCGTGTCGTCTCTGACGGCTGTTTCCTCCGCCGCTTTAGGTTTCTCCACCGCCCGCCCGTCGTTCGGTTCCCGGCCAATGATCCTTGCGAGACAACATTATTCTGTTAAATAATTAGGAAATTTTCAGATTAAAATCAGAATATAAATTATGACAAATAGATGAACTAGATTAAGCATGTATAGATTACTTGCATGGCAGATTAGCATATCATATATATAAACTAGAAAAACATATCATGATATTACATAGCATTAACGTGATGACTAGTGTAAACATAGAGCGTACACTAGATAGGTTGGATAATATGAACGACAAGATTAGATCACTAGGATTGTATATACCTGCTAGCTGTAGATGTACTTGGTGGTGGAGATGCAGACAAAGATGATCCAAGGTTGAGATCCTCGAAGGCGAGCTCAATGTCATAGTCGTAGATGGCGTTGTCGAGATCATTGATGTTGATGAGTGGCGGTGGAAGACTTCGCTTAAGTTGACAAATACGTCGGAATGTAGCGCCGCTAGACTTGGATGGAAGACGACTCGTGGTGAAGGTTGAGAGCAGTCGTGCCAAGAGCGCTTCCCAAAAACCTTATTCACCTTCTCCCACCGCAGGTTCGAAAAGATGATGGTTCCGGAGACTTGCTCGCCCGGTCGCAGGTGCACGCAAGTGATCGGACCAAAGTAGCTACGACGGTGCAACAGCGAGAAGAGGCAAAAACTCTAGGTCAATTGGATGATTTTCGCGTGACCAGTAGGCTGCTTATATAGTCTGGTCCAACCGCCCTCGTGTCGCGATCACATCGGTTTAGGACTCTAACTAACTTGATGGATATTGTGCCCCTGCAAGGGGCATTCGCCCTTTCCTCCGCCCCGTCCCACAAGGCAAGCCGAGCGAGCGCGGGCAGGCTTTCCTTTCTCCTCCTCGCACAAGACATGAGGAAGTGGAGAAAACTTCCATATTTAAGTATGGCTACCTCCATTTCAATAGCTAATGTGGTACTAAAAGATTCCCACATCCCTCTTACTCTCCCGAATGGGCCTTTGAGATCTCTTAGGAATTTCAGAATTTGTTATTGGGCCAAGCCCATCTAAATTCCAACAATCTCTCACCAGTACCCATTTAAAGATATGTCTATTCTCGCTACCATCTAATATATATACCAGTGTTTTGGCGGAGACTGTGAAGTTATTTCGGCTCCTTCAGGGGCGACTAGAAGGTGTTGCTGTAGGTGGTGCCTGTCGTAGAGGAGCACGGCATCATTGGCGACAAGGACCAAGAGCTGGAGCTGTTGGAGACATCGATGGCGGCCGCAGTGGCGTGGTCCGGCGTCAGCGGCGTGGCGGTGTCTATGGAGGCGCCCTGGTGCTGGATCTTGCAGAGTCATGGGTGAGAAGGAGAGAGGAGGTGGATGGGGAGGGATAGGTGGAGGGGGGCAAGGTGACGTGTGTGACTTGTTTTTTTTTCTTTCTACGTGCGCGCTCTTTCTGTGTGACACCAGTGTTTGGAGTAGGGAGAAGGGAAGACATTAATATGAGAACCAAGAGACAAAGGATAGGAGGTGACGTAGGAGAGCAGCCACTCGAAACGGACTTCATAGCTATCATAAACAGAAGAAAATTGCACAGTATCTAGCGATTTTGACCCACACTATCTTACCGTCGGATCACTTGTACTACTTGTGTACTGAAACTTCTATTTCCTCCTAATGAAATACATGTTGATTAGGCCTCCGCCGAGGTAGGCAAAGTGGTGTTTCTAGTTGCGGTAAAAGTAGAGTTGTAAAATTCAGTTGTATTAGTTGTTGTTTTGTGTTTTTTCATCTAATAAAAATATGGCAAAACTCTTGCCGCTTTGTAACAAAGATTACGCATGGTCAAAATCGGAAGTTAGTGTGTAACTTTCTTGTGTTTTGGTCATGTTTTAGGAACAATATCTGAACAGAAAGAGACTAAAAATAGAATTTCCTGAGCTGAGTACTTGAATGTTAGAATCAAATTTAGGAATCCAAAATAACGTTTCGAATGTTGGGGACCGTGATAACCCTGTAAGTTTGAGGAGGCTCATCATGAAGTTTATTCGATTTATTTTTACTTTTGCAAAGTCAACGTTAGCGACTGTCTACCAGCAACCCAACAACCAAGCGACTTGTAGAATTTATCTAATAATATTGTTTGCAGTGACGATGGGCTGTTAGGCAATTGAAAGGGTCTTGTTTTTGACAAATGGCTCTTTGTATAAGCAATATTGCTTGTCTGGAATTCCGGAAATTCTAGGTCAACTTCATGATTTTGTAGTAATTAATAGCAAATCCCAATGAAGTGATGACACTGCGAGCTGTCATGAGTGGGGAATTTATCTAGTGTTTTTGCACTGTGCATGGCTTTATGCAGGGCTGGTACTGCTACGTGAATGAACTGTTATTATTTATCCTAAAATTGTGCTTGTAAAAGCGACATTATTATTTCTTCTCAAAATCTTGATCAATTTCATAATTTTGTGTATACTAATATAGCAGACCAAGCTATTCGGCTCTTTCAGGAAATGTAGAAGGCCAACATATGTTGGCAAAGAGCTACATGTAGCATTTGGAGCCACGATGCGCCATAGCTCGACGTTTTGCCACCGAATTCTGACCTTTTTACAGGCTTACTCCCTCCGTGCATCCCATAATAAAACACCATATAGGCTTTTAAATTTATCCCAAAATAATTGACCTTCTCACTTCTCAGTGCACCCACCTCGATCTTTTCCCAATACACTTTTCAGTTTTCCCAATACATCTCTATCTATACTTCCCTCTATTTCTCAACTTCTTATTTTATGGGCTTCATAATTTTTCCTTCTCCTTAATTTCGATGCATTTATATAAGGGGCCTAATCCCCGATGACACATGGCGGCAGGAGCGGTAGCGGAGGGGCGGCATGGTGACGACGGCAACGCAGGCACGACACAGGGGCGGCGGCTAGGGTAGGGGTGGGGAGAAGAGAGAGAGAGAGAGAGCCAAGAGCCAAGAGCTAGGTAAAGGGTTTTTCCTATTTCTTTCTTGATTGCTACGAGTACATGGAGGTTTACATTTAGTCTTTGCAAGACTAGCCCCTAAGCAACTAGGGATCCTATGGATTCTTCGCTTCATATTTTATTTATTTTTATTTTCTATTTTATCTATATAACGTGGCGATCTCTGTAGATGATGGCGGCGGCGGTGGGGCTGCGCCCCCACCCTCCGCGCGCGCGATGCCCTGGCCAGCAAGATGCAGCTGCTGCGGCGATGTCAACGTTGCTCCCTTGTTGGACGCTCCAGTTGGCCCAATATCTTCCTCAATTTGCTAGGCCGGCATTGGACTTTACAATTTACCTTGAAGGTTTTCTATTATGAGATTAAGGGAATATATACCATCAGTTACCGAGGGCGACATTGTTTGGACTGCTGCATTAACTTAGTTTAAGCTTCCGGGAAGCTTGTTATGGCTAGATAGTGGCATAAAGAGGCCGCTCGGTTTGCATCCTGACCTTAGATGTGTTCAGGCATGTACATTTGACCTCAAATGATCAAAATCGAACGCCTCTGATTAATGCTTATGCCACTAAGGTGTGAAGGTGTAAAGCAAAACTGCATGCCCTAACCGTAACAATATATGTCTGCCATTCTTGAGTACGAAGTATTGTACATCCTCCGTACCCTAAAAAAAATGCAACTCTCGCTTTTTAAGAAGTTAAGTAATTTGATATCTGACCAAATCTATAAAAAAAGTATTACCATATATGACACTAAATAAAATATCAACAAAAGATATAGATTTGATTTTTTTTCCATGCCAAATGAACATCTTGGGTGTTACGGTCGGCATGTATATATTAAATCATCACACTTGCACATGCTTAGCACCATTGTTTGTATGATTATCGGATTAAAATATACCGAAAATTGAGTATATTTCCAACCAAGTTAGGTACTGTCGACATGTATATATATGTTAATCTCATCACACTAGCACATGCTTCTCAGGATTATTTGTATGAATTATTGGATTAAAACATTACATAAAATTGACTAGACTTCCAATGGTCCAAATGCTTATTTGAACAAATGAACAAAGCCACAAACATGTATCAAATCGGAAAGTAGGAGGACTCGACGTTTACTTTCTCCACGTTGCACTCATCTCTGTTGGGATCGAATGCAAGGACGGATCGATTGACGATCAGTGGGCCAGGGTGAAGTAGACGTCGAAGACGACGACGATGGCGGTGTTGGCGGAGCTCACCAGCCTGCTCTTCATGTACCCTCACGAGAACCGGAGCTTGCCGGTGCCGCCCACGATGCTGCGCTCCGAGGGTCCCCCCGTCGGGTCGTACCGGCCCTGCGCCGTCAGCGTGCTGCCGCTGTACTCCCGTTAGTCGCCAGAGAAGACAAAGTCGAAGGCCGAGAAGATGCCGGAGCCGTCCAGCGACGCGTTCACCCCAATGCCTTGCACCCTTCCGATGAGCCGCGACGCAGGGTCCGGGCCCTCCCGCAGCTCGTTGTCGAAGACGTTCACGTCGCCGAACGCCGGAGTGCCCCTGCAGCCACGTCCACAAGACACTTAAATTTAGTGTAGAGAATATGCGTGGTTTGTAGCTAATGTCAACGATATATATGATATGAAACGTACTTGTTCAGGCGTACCACGTTGACGGCGGTGGCGTTGGGCGCGCCGGGGACGACCTCGTGGAAGTAGAAGTGGAGGTGGGTCAGCTTCTCGTCTGCGGCGGCGGCAGACGCGGCGCCGCAGAAGGCGCAGGACAGTAGCAGCATGAGAACAAGGCAAGGGCAGCGAGCAGCGGCCATGGCTTGGTTTAGAGAAAGGAGAAAGGGCACCGTGTGTTCGGAGAAGGGAGAGGGAGGGGAAGATATTTAAGGGGCCAAATGAAGCGATGACTGCAAGCTTTCATGAGTAGGGAATTTATTTGAGTTTTTGCAGTGTTGATGGTTTTGATGTAGGGCACCGTGTGTTTGGAGAAGGGAGAGGGAGGGGAAGAGATTTTATTCTAAAATCGTGCTTGTAAAAGCAACATTATTTCTTCTCTAAACCTTGATAAGTTTAATAATTTTATATACTAATAGCGGACCAAGCTATTCGGCTCTTTCAGGAAGTGTAGAAGAGATAAGCTGAGGCAAAGCCCTGGGTAGCATTGGAAATTAGGCGTCACATATGTCGACCCGTTTGTTTCAACTTCCTGGCAAAAAGTCTCAAAGCTGAGCAGCAAATCTTCCATGAAACCCAAACAAACAGGGCGTTTTGTCCCACATATATAGTGAGGATTTTTTTTTATTGTGATGGATTATTATTTTGTTGTTTTTATGGAACAACTTTTCTTACCAGGAATATGTTCTAACTTTTTTTCTTTCGATTGAATATTTTCTTGTTGGAACATTTTTTTTCTAACCTGAAAAAACTTTCATTTTAATGTTGGGACTATCTAGATATCTAGTGACAGATTTGTGAACCTAAAATCTGTCAAATTTTAGATGATACTAGTCAGCCGACCATAACCGCTTACGATTGAACGACGGCCAACTGGCCATGCACTACAGCACGACTAGCTTAGTGGGGCAGAGCACTATCAGCAGCATGTTATCTATCGCTAACTAGTAATGGCGGATGGCGGCGGCCAACCAAAATTATGGCCTACGAACTCTATTTTTCTGTATGGCAAAAAATTCAACAGATGCAGAATGACTAAATCTATCGACAGACAGATAGCAAAATTCTATCTACATTATTACATGAACGCTCATATTCATGCATGAGACCCTATCACATCTGGCTTTTTATCTTTTAATTTCTTCTAGCTTCTCAGTATATATTGGTATTTGTAATGTCTTTATCTTCTATATCTTCGTATAATGTGTAAAATTACCTTATGTTTGACATATATTTTGCTCAACCGCTAAATGACTTAACTTGCTATTTAGTCCGCCATAACGAGCTTTTAGAAAAGGCAACGTCTAAGAGGCTTAGCCCGCTATTTAAAACTTTAAAGGTGACTGGCAAAACGGGCTATAGAAGCTTTTCAACCACCTCTATTTGAAAAAACTGCAGTAGTATATACGGTTAACTCTGGGCACTATACTATTGATTCGTCGTCATCTAGGCAGCATCATCAAGACCGTGTGAATTGATTTAAAATATCGGCCTGCAGTGGTTGTAGACTTTTCGTCCAATATTTACAGCTGGGATGTTCCGTAATCATCTAGGCAGCATCATCAAGACCGAGTGAATTGATTTGAAATATCGGCCTGGAGTGATTGATGCCTTTTTCGTCAAGTTTCTACGCCTCGGAACTGGTTCGTACATGGTCAGTTTAAGTATACAACGGTTTCCCGTACACCATGTTTTAGCCGGGCCCCTTTCGTTTTTTCTAAAGAATCAACATAGCCAACATATATTAATAAGAAGAATAAAGAATTGCATACACAAACAGCGTAACAACTTTTCAAGTTTGATAGACTATCAAGCTGAGCGAGTACAACAAGAGACCATGACAAATTGGCCTCCGACAATAACTGATGTGCATCTTCTATCTTTCTAAGTCTACACCTAGAAGACTTCTGTCTACAACCTACTTGCACCCTCCAATTAACGCATACACAGCCCATTGAAACAACAACCTAATCGCCTAATGCTTGAATAATCAAACAAAGCATGAGCACCATCATGCGATCTCCATCTTTTCTATTTCTACCTCCGCTACAATTGCAACTAGGGCCTTGCAAAGATCCTTATTGTCCAACTTCGCCGCAATTCGTAGTACCTTGATTGCCTCCTCCAGGATGCCCTATCCACCAAACTTGTCAATGTACTCTATGATTGTTGTATCCGGTGCCGACGGCCCGCCATTGATAAAGTCCAACTCGTGCATAAACTTGAGCTGGGCATGATGTGCCGCCGACACGGAGGATGGACGAGTGGCCTGATGTAGGCTAGAACGGGTGGGAGCTAGTGTCCTTCTACAGCCTCTGGTACTTGACCGACTAGCCTGCTTCTTAACAACTGGCCCGGAGCAGCTCATCAGCCTTCCTGGACATCTTCCTATAGAAGGAGGCGCAACCACTAATGTCCTCAGTCTCGGTGCAGTCCTCGGTCTCAGTGTAGCCATCATTGTCCTTTGCTCCACTCGAGTAGGTAGTGACCTTGTTCTTCTGCTTCCTTCTTGTGTGCCTGTTGTACACCAACTTAGGTGGGAAGGCTGGGCATGGGAGCACTAGGACACCTTTATGTTTATCACTTTTTTAGCCGAAATTATTTCGGATCTCAAAATATCGTTTGAGGTCATAATATTTTTAAATATAAAATTTGAATTGGTCAAACTTTATCACATAAAAAGAATAACTAAAATCAATACATTAACTTGATACATAATGATTTTAAAAAAATTTAAAAAAACATCATCACATCTAGAAAAAAATGGATATAAATTAAAATAAAAAAGAAAGGAAAAAGAAAAAACATCACTCGGCCATACTCCTTTAGGCCTGGCCTGTCTCCTCCACCTGTCCTCCTCTTAGTTTGAACCTGGGCCGAGGCCCAGCTCTAGGCCTAGCGGACATGGTCAAGGGCCAACCTCCTATAGAGGTATTTTATGACATTCCTCGGCAAACGTCTCCGGATGCCAAACAATTTGTGACGAAAGCTGCTTCCTTTATGTGACAAAACAACAAAGTCGTCATAAGAAAAAACTGGCTCTCCTCAATTTGTGATAACATAAAATTTTGCGTCATATTATGCTACATTATGTGACAAAATCAGGCCCCATCATAAGGAATTTCATCATAAAAAGTAGGATTTTTTGTTGTGAGTAGTTCAGGGACGCTCTTGACAATGTGTTGCTGAAGTGATGGATGTCATCCACTCGGGGGGTCGTCGCAGAAGTTGTGACCCACGGTGGAGTCATTGCTCGGTGTAGCAGTCACTTGCACCATCATCTTGCTGACCTCCATTCGGGTGTCTCTGTGGGAGGTGCCATCAATCTCCGGAGACAGGAAAGGCTCAACCGCCATGGAGCAAGGCGCCTCCTAGATGCCCCCTGGCGAAGAGTGGAGATGAGCTGCACCATCTATCCAGAAGTAGAATTCCTGGATCAATGGCCCTAAACCCTAAACCCAAAAGCCCCTTTCATTTCGAAACCTTCAAATGAATTGCCTAGCTCCACTACCTCTGTCGTTTGTAGTTCACACGGGACACGGCCTTTTCTATCGTCCTGGATTTTCATCTCAGCAGCGCATTTTCTTCACTTCCAACCTATCCAAGTTCCAACTTGTAGTGAGGTAGCTACAATGAACATGCCAGATGTAGAAGACTCCAGCCCTCTTGTCGATCCTTCTCAACGATGCCGCAATGCATGGATAATCTTACATGATGTAATGGTAACTACCATTTTCTCTTTGATCCTGTTTGCCTACGTTTATCTTTATTGTGTTCTCGCCAACGATGTTGCAACGCTGGTGAATCAGATAATAGTCTACCTTGCCCTTGGCTGTCTATACATCTACAACTCATGTCGGCAAGAGAAGTATATCTCTGCTGGATATGTTCTACTTCTTATGTCTGTGTTCCTCATCTCTTTTGGATTTCATACCGATAGAGGCACTTCTTGTTGGATTTATTGTGGGCTAGGTCTATATTAAATTTAATAAATCATTAAACTCTATGATATGTAATTCATTTAGTGAACTGTTTTGTACGGTATGAGATTTTGTCTGAATGATTGACTCAAGTTAAATGCCACACATGCGTGGGAGTGGACAGACTTTTATTTTCTCTTGATTACGGGAGTTACTTCCACTATTCTTAATTGGCAATGTGATGGCAAGAGTTACATAAGTTTTCACTTCGTTGGAGTTGATGGGATGATGCACTTTGTCTTCATGACATTGATTGCATGTGGCTCACGTTGATAGCATGCATGAGACTCTTGGCCTCCATGATGTGCGTGAGGCACTTTGGCCTCCAGGATGTGCGCGAGGCACTTTGCCTCCATGACGTGATGCGACTCCTTGCCTCCTAAGCCTTTTCATCTATCCTCTCTATATTCCGTTATGCTCCTTGTCACTCTCTCTTGGTTTATATTCGTCTTCCCACCGGAGACAAACACGAGAACAAGAACACACATCACCCGTCTCGTAACTTTGCGCGCACAGAGAAGCGAGAAGGCAGGCGCCTCCAAAGCCCTTGTCGCCTGAGATCCTTGCTCGGGGTGTGTGGCAATTAGGTTTTTGGGGAGCGTCTACGCGACTGCCCAAAACAAGTCTTTGCCGTCGTCTTCTTGTTCCTAGTGTCAGGTGCCGCATCGTCGTCATCTTCTTCCCGGTGCTTGGTGCGGCTCGCGTGATCGTCTACTTCCACGACATCAACCTTCACAATATGTCCACCACGTCAGGAGCCGCTGATCCCTTCAGGATGGGATCCTCCTCTGGGTATAATCGAATCACTTCTGTTCTTAATAGTTTTTATCATATATTCTTTATGCCATGTCTACATATGCTTTTATCCTCTGCACATATCTTTTATGCCCACTTGCTATATGTTCTTGCACGTATCATGTTTGTTCACATGTTTTATAATCTTGCTGTCATGTCGTGCATGCCATGTGTACAAACTTATATTCATGTTTTTGCTATTCACATAAATATATATGATGCAATGAATTTATTGCACCCTTTTATATTTGTCGTCATCATGATGTAGTTAATTTTTGGAATTAAAATGAGAAATTACCTAAATACTTAACACCTCTTGGGTAGAAATCATTTCCTGGGCCAATATGGCAGCTATATCCTCGTATTGCGTCTGGAAGTTTAGTTTCATCCTGCCCTACTATAAGCTAAAAAAGCTTGTCGATTAGAACCATCTTACATGGTGCAATTATAACTATCCTATTGGCCGAGATTATACTTGCCTATGTTTGTTATCGATATTGCAGTAATCCTCCTTATCAATATACATATTATTACGACCAAATGACACGCGTTTCCGCCGGCCTATTCGTAGTCCGTATTTATGTATTTTTCATTCCTCACGTTTTCCATTTTCACTTTGACTCTTTCCCATACTCACAAACGTACGTAATCTACCGGGGCTCCTGTACAAAATCCCATAGGACGAGCAAAACTTCCATCTACACTGGTCGTTCCTTTCCCAAACATAGGGATCTCCTTCCCAAAATTGAATTCAATGTAATAAAAAATTAAATACAATACAAACTTGTCAAAAAAATATAAATACAGGCATCGGCATCTCATTTCACTACTACTCATTAAATCAAGAAAAAATAGATGGAATCGAGGCAACCTCAAAACAAATCCCATTTGCAAGCATCGATCGAAGAGAAATTCAGAAAGATTAGAATTGAGGAAAATCAGACAAACTCCATGGCAATCAACAAAAATGGACCCGTTCTTCGTCCAAACACGAATCAATCGAAAACGAAATTAAAGAATCGATGAAATCAAACAAAGAATCAAATAGGACATGCGCCTCCAGGCCGCCTGGGGCGCCCGCGCACCACCTCTGCGCTAGCCGGCAAGGGTGCCCACGATGTCGCCTCCCCACGCGCGTCTGGGGCCAAGTGAGTCGGTGCAGCCAGGCCGACCCGTGTGGCCACTGCTGTCCACTCCCTTGTTGAACCCGCGCAACCATCTACTCCTCCTGGGGTTGCGCCATCTCCTTGAAGGGCCGAGTTCATGTGACTGTCACCTCCAAACCCGTGCGAATATCATGGACAGGGTAGAGGACGATGAGTTAGGGTTGGGAAGGACCAAAGCCTAGAGGAGGCTATTGCCCTGGGTGGAAGCAGAGTAAGAGAGGGCGGCATCTCCTAAGGGAGCCGGTGGCATGAAAAATGTTGTCGGCCAAGATTCGTTGCGAGGCAAGTGGGAGGCGAGTAGGGATGTGCGGTGCAAAATGTTGTCGGCCAAGACACCGTATTTATCACGTTTCATTAGAGCATTGTAAGTGGATTGTACAGAGAATTTATTTTTCCCACCCAATTTCCAGTTGATAATATCTAGCCCTTCCTCTAGTTGAGTATTACTAACATCGCTCAAAATTTTGCCCCATTCGGTCTCAAGCTCAGGAGTTAACCATCTAGAGAAAGTTATTGGAGTCCCCTTCTTGATCATTTGGGAGACCGTAATTTGTTTTTGGTCACATATTTTGAAAAGGTCAGGGAAGAGTTCAGCTATGGGATCATCATACATCCAAGAGTCTACCCAAAGCCTAGTGTTTTCACCATTTCTGACTTTGATCACTCTCCCCTGCATATATACATGTTTAACTTTAAGGAGATCAGACCAAACTGGAGAGTCCCTCTGTTTATGTTTAACAGTGGACACCGAGTCTCTTTTCAAATATTTATATGTAATGATATCTTGCCATGGACCCTTCTCTTTTTCCAGTTTCCACCACCATTTACAAAGAAGGCTAATGTTCATCAAGTTGATGTCTTTGATGCCCACCCCTCCTTTTTTCCTACTTTCACATGCCATATTCCACTTAACAAGGTGGTACTTCCTCTTAGTGTGCCCTCCTTGCCAAAAGAATGTCCTCCTATTCTTATCCATTTCTTTGATAATGGCTTTTGGCAGTTTGTACAAAGACATGTGGTAGGTAGGGGGTATTGTTTAAACTAGAAGTAATCAAATTGGCTCTACCAGCAATGGACATTGATGACCCCTTCCAGACATCAAGTTTCCTTGCATTCTTTTCTAGTAGCGGTGTCCAATCTACCACATGAAATCTACTCGGACTAACAAGTACTCCGAGATATTTGATAGGAAACTACCCGGTTTGGCAATTAAAGATCTCAGCATAAGTCATTGCGTTGTCATCAAAGTCATTTATCATCACAATTTCACTTTTGTTGAAATTGATTTTGAGACCAGAGAGCATTTCATACAGATATCACAGAAGTTTCATATTTCTGGCATTTTCAAAGTCATGTTTGAGACATACTATCGTATCATCGGCATACTGGAGTACTACTACTCCATGAGGTACAATATGGTCAATTAGTCCAGTAATTAGCCCATTTCTCTGAGCCTTGACAATCATCCTAGTCAGGCTGTCAGCTACAAAATTGAACAGGATGGGAGATAATGGGTCTCCTTGTCTAACCCCTTTGTAGCTTTTAATATAATTGCTAATGATGTTGTTGATTTTAACACTGACTGTACCTCCTATCACCACCTGCCTGATCCAACCACACCACTTAGCATTGAATCCTCTAGCTTCTAAATAGGTGAATAAAATATTCCAATTTACTTTGTCGTAAGCTTTTTCGAAATCAAGTTTAAGAATCACCCCACTCTCCTTCCTAACCTTTGTCTCATGTAAGACTTCATGAAGAATCATTACTCTAGACATAATGTTTCTACCCTTCATAAATGTTGTTTGGACTTGGTGGATGAGTTTGTCAGCATAGGTCTCAATTCTTAATGTCAAGGTCTTAGTAATTAGCTTGTAGAGACAATTTAGGAGGCAGATGGGTCTGTATTGTTGGATTTTGGCGGCATCAGTCACTTTAGGTAACAAAGTGATAATGCCATAATTGGTCCTGCTAATGTCTACTTGGCCATGATAAAAGTCCTCAAAAAGAAGCCTTATGTCATTTTTAACTATGTTCCAACAGGATTGATAGAATTCGATGGGTATATTATCAGGACCCGAGCTTTGTTTTTCTCCATTTGTGACAAGGCATTCTAAATCTCTGATTCAGAGAACGGTCTGCATAGGTGCTCATTATCTAATTCAGATAACATAGCAGCTCCATCCCAAACATCACTGTCAATTTGAACGTTAACCTTAGGGGCAGGACCAAAAAGTTTGGTGTAGTAGTCAGTGGCATGGGCTAGAAAGTTTTTCATCACCTTCTATCACCTCATCACCATTGTTTAGGCTAAGAATTGTATTTTTCCTTTTACGTCCACTTGCTACTCTATGAAAGTACTTAGTGTTTAAATCCCCATGCAACAGCCAATTCTCATGTGATCTATTATACCGGTATAATTCTTCTTGCTCAAGAAGGTTCATGTTTTCACTCAGGACCCAGGTTCTCCTTATCCATTGCTCCTTACAGAGGGTGTTTTCTTCTTCTAACTTTTCCAATTCTACAAACTCTGCTTGTAGTTCTTTCCTTAACTTTCTTAAATTCCCAGTCACATTGAGGCCCCACCCTTTGAAATATTGTTTGATCAGTTTGAGCTTTTGTTGTATTTTGTCAAGAGAGGTTTTGGCTCTGCAAGGTTTGTTCCATATCAACTCAACATGCTTAAAGAATTAAGGGTTCTTTAACCAACCAATTTCAAATCTAAATTGAATAGACTTCTTAAGAATCACTGTGTCGGTGAGGAGGATAAGAGGGTTGTGGTCAGAGACTTCCCTAGGGAGTTTCTTGACCATAGCTAATGGGGAAAGATCCTCTCATTCTTTAGTGATGACGAGTCTATCACACTTTTCAAGAACATTAAACTCTTTATTGTTTGACCAGGTATATATACCACCAGACATTACAAGTTCTCTGAGTTCATAAGTCTGAATGAGAGAGTTGAACAAGTTGGAGTGTTTATGTACCCCAGATTTGCTACTTCTTTCACTAGCATATCTAATTATGTTAAAATCCCCTCCAATCAGCAAAGGTTCTTTGCTTGAGGAGCAGAATTGGGCCAGCTCAGATAAGAATTTCAGTTTATTCTCTTTCTGAGCAGCTCCATATACAATTAGGAGGTTCCATTTTGTCTTATTCATTTTGTCCTAGAGATTCAACTGTAGCATAAAGTCTCCTTGTTTAAAAAGCCAACATCATAGAATTCTAGTCTTACACCAACTAAAATTCCCCCAGATTTACCTCTAGAGGGATTCCACGTCCAGAGGAAATCTTGAGTGGGATCAAAATTTCTAAGATTGGAATCATCAATATCTTCTACCATGGTTTCTTGCACTCCCACAAAGTGTAAATTATATTGAACAATAAGAGATTTCAAGAAGGTAGCGACCCCAGATTTTCTGAGGCCTCTGCAGTTCCACACATGACCTTGTAACATCATTTTTTACTCTGTTTACTTTTAGAGGGACCAGGAGGGTTAGGTTTCCTATCCATTCCAATCTTACCATTAGGAATTTCCTGGTTTTTCTTTTTCTTTAATCCACCAGAAGAGATCTTAAGATTTTTCTTCATCTCTCTAGCTTTATTTTTTGATAGGACAAGAGTAAACTCTTCTGTATCAGAGGTTTCTTCTTGAATCCATTCAATGGGGAGGGGAGATTTTTTAGCCTCCATTATTCCAACTGATTCAATTGGTTGACATTGCTCATTAATCTTTTGTTTAATGTGCATGTCATGTCTAGCATTCTCTAATTCTCTAAGCATATCAAAAGTTCCAAAATCATTAACATCAATATTAACACCTATACCAGCAGTCAATTCAGCCATTTCATCAATAGGTAATACTGAAAACATATTAGAGTTAGTATGGTTACCTTCAAGATTCCTTTTCTTAGCCATCCTCTCATTCTTCTCCTTGGTGGTGAGGGTGACTTCCTTCATTAGCATTTCACTCCTTCTTGTCTGATGCATCATAGGTTGACTTTCTAGAATAGCTGGTAACAGTATCTTTGCCTTCAGGGATATTATGAGTAGCCATCTCATTCTCAAGTACAGTTGGTTGACTTTCCTGAGTGTTGACAATGTTATCATCAGGAATGAAGATTTCAGGAGAATTGTCACCTATTGAGACTTGAGCACATATGTTTGATTGAACTTTTGTGGTTCCCCCAACCAAGGATTCCAAAGGACTAGGACTAAGTTGAGTGTCACCCATCCTCAGGGCTTCAGGGATTTCAATTGCCCATATTTGATTGCCTATGTTAGTTTGCTTAGATGACTAACCCTCCAGCAGCATGTTCCCTTCATCATCAGATTCACTATCAGATTCAAGCTCTTCCATTCTATCACGTATGTATACTTTGCCCTCCTCATCACTCTCAGTAGGCCTAGTATAAGCTTTTTGGGCATCTTTCATGAATTTGTTTCCTTCATCTTTGACTGATCGCATTCTAGGTGGAGCAGAGGCCATATGTTTCCTAGACCTTTTGTTGATCAAAGAGTCTGAGGGTCCAGTACCTTGATTACTTGTAGCCCCCTCAAGATTGGGATCAGTTTTAGATCTTTTAGATGGATGGCTGCCCTCATTGATCTTGATAGCACTTCTTTGTACTTTCTCTTTCCCATCATCTTCAACGTCCCTTTCAAATCCAAAATGGTATCTTGTTGTTCCCAGGTAGGCTTCTGCTCTCTTTGGTACTTTAGTGACATTGCTTGTTTAGTGACATTGCTACAAGCAATGTTCACTCTTACATAGTCCAGTCTGAATCTAATTCTCTCATCTATCTCCATGGCCTTTCCCACCAAGCCCACCACCTTGGATATAGTAAATATTGATCAATGGTCATCAGGTATATTAGACACTCTGAACCATCCTTATTGTAGCTCCCCATCACTTTCTCCAGAGCATGTCCATGGATAAATCTAAATCATTGCTTCACCCCCCTTCATACTCATTGTCTTGACATTATACCATTCCTGAGCCATATTAGCTGAAGGGAATCTCATCACAAAGGTGGAGTCAGAGATAGGTCTGGCAAACCAGCGCCACAAGTCAGAGCCAAAGAAATTGCTGAACATAGACTCAATGTCCCTCAAGGTAACTTTCCCTTTGAGTATTGTGAAGACAGCAGAACTAGCTCTTTCTCGAGCGATTTTCTTGTCCAGAATTTCATCTATGTGAAAAAAACTTTGTCCTTCGACTTGAGCAGCACACATTTCAGGACCATAATTCCAGGGGACACAAGCCACACAGTCACAAGTTCTATGGGTATTAATGCTGTAAATTTCACAAAACCATCTATGACAATCCTGTGTATTATGATTACTCAGACCACATATCTTGCAAATTCTCCTCTCAACTACACGTGTAGGGTTGAGGTCTCTATTTGCCTCCAGGTGAGTCTCAGTAGAAGTATTACCTTTAGAGTGGGAAGCTCGGCCAGCAACATTCTCCATTTGATTTTCAGCATACTTGGCCGTGACAGGGATCTCCTATTCAATCTCATTACTAGGTGCAGGGAGGATCTGGTTTCCCACAGGTTCTTGTTTCCTCTGCCATGTTCGGTTCTGAGGCGCGTGATTCTGCTCACGCTCTTCATCATCTTCAGGATTGTTGTTGACATCATTGGAGTTGGAGTGGTTGTCGGGGGTGCCTCCCCGCCCACTGCAGTCACCGTTGTGGCCAGCCTGATTGCCACGCCCGTTGAGGCCTCCATGATCACCTCGACCGCCGTTGTAGCCTCCCCGAATGCCATGATCTCCATCAGCAACATAGCCTCCTCGTCCGCTATTGAATCCCCCGCGGATGCCGTGGTTTCCATCGGCACCTTCGCGGTCACCTCGACCGCCGTTGTAGCCGCCATGGGCCTGTCCACCAACAGCGCCAATACGACCATCTTGGCCGCCTTGGACGCCATCATGGTGACCGCGGCCTCCTCCAAATCAACCACGATACCCAGGCCCTGCTCCATATCCGTCACGGTGACCGTGGTAGTTGCCGTAGCTGCCACGGTCAATGCCGCGGCCGCCACGGTCACCGTGATCCATGTCACGGTCCCTTCTCCATGGCCCCCTTCTCCCTCCGCCTCTAGGTTGCATCGGAACGACCACCGTGGAGGCCGATTCATACCTCACGGCGTAGGCGAAAGATCTTGCGGGTGGATTTTGCCAAAGGTGGCCAACAAATTTTTGGAGATGGGGAAATAAACTAGGGTTCTCTTGGGGAATAGATGGGGAATCCGTGGATTCAGGTAGGTGGTGGTGACCCAACTCGAGGACTTCGCTCACTTTCTTCTCACCACTCCCAATCTCCCCTAGAAAAGTATACCGGGGATGATTTGGACTTTTGGCGGTGGTCGGAACCATCATGGCTGACATGCTCACCCCACCTGTAGGGAATTCCCTTCATATCTCTGTTTTGGTGGAGCAGAGAAAGCTTCCCATTTCGGGGAGGAAGACGGTGATGTAGCGGTTCGCCGATCCCATTGGAATGCGATCGGGGCATGTTTGAGCTTGACGACTGATTCCAAAATGGAATCAATAGGGAATGCATCCTTCCTCGCTTCCCGAGCGATAGATTTCGATTTGACATCAACGGGAAATAAGATCGATTCATGTGACCATCGATTTCTCCCTTGAGGTGAAGCCCGATGAATCCTGGAGGGCATCCGGCCAAACAGGATGGCATGCCATTCATTCCGGCATTCAATTAGGTTTACAAATTCATCCTGTTCACCAAGGAGGTCGCGATTTGTGCCACCTGGTGGAGGAGAAGCTGACCAAGGATGCAGATGATCAACACCCTCACCAAGCTCATCTCTCGTGATTCGCGGAAGAGCGGTGGAGGGAATGGGCGTAGATGAAGAAGAGAGATAGGGGATGCCCTGCGTACCTGCGAGAGGTGCAGTCGTCGCAGAATCCTCCTTCACGAACGAAGTCGTGGACCTGCCAGTGACCACACGCGGCGGTGCCGGAGTCGGGGACGACGACGCGGTCGCCCCATCTCGCCGGCCGAATCGCCTGCCCACGCGTCAACCGTCATCCGTTGCTCAAAAATCTTCCCTTTTGTTCCTATTCCTTTCCTTCTGTATGTTCCACCGGAAGTAAACTATACGACCATCAAAACTACGTTTGCTTGATCTTTCTATCTTTGCACAACATCCCGGCCAATACCTGTGTAGCGATCCATTTATACCTACTGTGTCAATCGACGAGAGATTATACCAGGATTTCAGACATGACCAAACTTGTCACGATGAGAAGGTACAATCCATACACAAGTGGGTGGGCGTCTCTGGATCGGTTCCGCAAAATTTACATAAAGGATCATGAGGCTAGTTTCTCTTCATCAGGTTGTTAGTATAAGAATTTTTTTCTGTAGTAAAGTCCAAGCAAAAAAATTGCATTTTGGTCCAGCCTTTGCTTTCCAAATTGGCGTGATTCTTAATCTGCTGTATGAACCTTCGAATTGGATGTTGTATGCACTTTTGGAGGTGTACTCTCCATCCGCTGTCCAACGCCATGTGATGGTATCCTCTTTGTTTGCGTCGATTTGTTGCACCTCCTCCGGTCCTCCCACAGTAGCAGGTACTCCTATATTTCCACCGACGTACACTACTGGAAATCTGTACTTTATCGTCTGTCTGGACGTTTGCCGTGTGCAGTTTATAAGGACACACGGCAAAGATTATTTTTGCCGTATGTGACACGGCAAAATAAAACACACGGCAAAGAACCTTTGCTGTGTGTTATGCACACGGCAAAATGTGGCACACGGCAAAATACGATATTTTGTCATGTGCATCTCCAAGACATAGGGCAAAGTTTTTTTAAAATAATTTAAAAATACATTTTGGGTGTGCTAGAAAAAACACACGGCAAAGATTTTTTATTAATAAAAAAATAATCACATGCGGAGATGTCTGGGTTTTAGGCATCCAACATCGTAACTTGCTCGAAACCTTGTCAATTTTTTACCGTGGCATACACATGTGATGACAAGACACCTCGCCAATTTTCGTAATTTTTGGACTTCGTTTGGATTTTATATAATTTTTATTCACTTTTCCCACACCTAACTCGACATGTTACATCAACGAGATGCTTGAGATTTCATGTGAGCTCCTGGATACGGTCAAAACATACACCAAATATCATAAACTCATTTTTTGAAAGACCAAAATACAATAATCCATGCACCTGCAGTTCAGATTTGAAATATTCACAAAAAATCAATGAAACGAAATAAATTAAAAAACTATCAAAAAAGCCAAAAATGAACCAAATTTTAACATTGAGTCATACATACTATCACAAGGCTGCACAAAAAAATTTAGACCAAAAATAAAAAAACAAAAATATTTTGCCGTGTGCAGCGGTGGCACACGACAATATTGGCTTTACCGTGTGCCAGGCCCAGCAGCACACGGCAAAGTTAAAATAAAAAAACTCAAAAAAGGCCCATAAGGCCCAACTACACTAACCCTAACCTTATCCACCCGCCCACCCCCCACCCCCGGCCGCCAGCGTGCCTCCCGCCCGCGCCCCGCCGCTCTGCGGCGCCCGCCCCCGCCCCGCACTGCCCGCGCGCCGACCGCCGCCCGACGGCACGCGCGCCGCACACCCCCGGGCCCC
>CM041646.1:6106852-6267763 GCA_023333625.1 Bothriochloa decipiens
GGGGAGGTTCTGTCAAAATTTTCATCTTATAGTGATGTGTTTCTTCTTTTGCAGCGCAGGACCTGCCAAACGAATCGAAGCACCTAGGCGACCCTAGATATAACCTCTCTTTCTGTATGTTTGTCGTAGCCCACGCACCCAGTTAGGCGTCTCCCGTTCGAAAGAGATACGGATGGAGGTATACATGGCTTTGCATATCTTGGACCATATCTGTTTTGGATTGTCCACATTTTTTGGATAGCCCGTGGATGCACGGATGAGTTAGTTTCCATGATCCGCTCGTGTCCGAGAAGGAGTTTCGGAATCACCCCCTGTTGTTCTCTGGATACACACTCTCCCTTGCAGGACGCGTATCGGGAGAACAGCGGGGAGGTGTTGCCAAAATTCTGTCTCGGATAGGAGCAGACCATGAAAACTAACCCATCCGCACATCCGCGGATGGGATTAGGACCTATCCTCACCTATTAGACAGTAGGGACATGACATAGATGCAATTGATAGTCACATTACTTCATGTTATATATCTGTTAAAGGATGGAGGACCGTGAGTGGATGTACACAACACAAAGGGACTGGTCGTTTATAATCAAGGTCGATGAATTCTTAGAGAATGCATTTGGTGAGAGTGCTGAAGGCCATTCTCTAGTTTTGTGTCCCTGCAATCGTTGTGCCAACAGAAGAAGGAAAGATAAGTTAACCATAGGTCAACATATTGTGAAGTATGAATTTACTCCGGGCTACCACCGGTGGTACCACCATGGTGAAGCCGATCGTATCAGAGACGAGGTGGTGAGACCATGGCTTGAGGCTTTCGATAATGATGCTAGGGTAGCAAACATGCTATTTGACACTCAACAAGCTCAGTTCACTAAAGGCCGTGATAAGGCGGAGACTAAGGCTGCCGCAGATGCCTTCTACCGGATGTTGGACTCGGCACAGAGACCCCTTCACAATCATACTATTGTTTCTCAGTTGGATTCCATTGGTCGCATTATGGGGTTGAAGGCCGAGTTAAATCTTAGTCGAGAAGGCTTCGACAAGATGGTGGCCTTGTGGAGCGGTATGCTACCGATGACACACATTATGCCGAAGAACTTGTACGAGTCAGAGAAGCTTCTTCTTGGACTAAAGATGTTGTATGACAAGATACATGCGTGTCCGAAGGGGTGCGTCCTATTTAGGAAAGAACACACGGGTGCAAAGTACTGCCCGAAGTGTGAATCCTCTAGGTACGTGGAGGTAGACTAGGGTGATGGCCATAAGAGGCAGCTTAAGATCCCCATGAGTGTCCTACGACACCTTTCGTTCCTGCCAAGGCTCCAACAGCTATTCATGACCGAGGAACTGGCGGAACAGATGAGATGGCACAAAAATGGCACGTGGTACAATCCTGACAAGATGGTACATCCATCTGATGCTGATGCATGGCAGTACTTCAATGCACGGCATCATCTCAAAGCAGAGGAGGCTCGTAATGTACGTGTCGCGCTGGCAACAGATGGGTTCAATCCATATGGTATGATGGTTGCACCTTACACATGTTGGTCCGTGTTTGTCATCCCCCTGAACCTCACCCCCGGTGTCTCTTTTCAACGGCATACTGTGTTCCTGACGTTGATCATTCCTAGACACCCGGGGAGTAATATGGGTGTCTTCATTGAGCCTGTGATAGATGAATTGATCCATGCTTGGGACAAAGGGGTATGGACATACGACCGAGCTACGAAGGAAACCCTCAAGATGCATGTCTAGTACCAATACTCCCTGCACGACTTCCTAGCTTATGGGTTATTCCAGGGATGGTGTGTTCATGGGAAGTTCCCATGCCCAATATGCATGGAAGCTGTGAGGTTCACATGGTTGAAGTCCGGTGGCAAGTATTCGTCGTTTGACAAACATCGTCAATTCCTCCGTCTTGACCATCCATTCAGAGCAGACGTCAAGAGCTTTACGAAAGGTGTCAAAGTGACGGACCCTAGACCGCACTTGAGGACTGGGGCCAAGGTTCATGCTCAAATAGACGCTCTCGTGCCCAAAGAAGAAGGTGGTTTCGGGGGATATGGTGAGCAACATATGTGGACTCATAAGTCTGGTTTAACGAGGCTCCCCTATTTCGATGATCTCCTACTGCCTCATAACATTGATGTCATGCACACTGAAAAGAATATCGCCGAGGCACTTTTCGGAATGCTCATGGCCACTAACAAGTCTAAGGACAACAATAAGGCTAGAGTGGACCTAGAGAGGTTGTGCGATAGGCCGAACCTAGAGATGTAGCCTCCTGCAATAGGAAAGCAGTGGAGAAGGCCTAAGGCCCCCTATGTCTTGAATATTGATCAAAGGAGGGAAGTACTTCAATGGATCAAGGATTTAATGTACCCTGATGGGTATGCAGTGAATCTGAGCAGGGGTGTGAACTTAGAGACTCTACGAGTCAATGGGATGAAGAGTCATGACTACCACATATGGATTGAGTGAATACTTCCGTCGATGGTCCGAGGCTATGTCCCTGAGCAAGTCTGGCTAGTGCTGGCAAAGTTGAGCTACTTCTTCCGTCACCTTTATGCCAAGGAGCTATCTCGGACCATCATTACAGAATTGGAAAACATGGCACCTGAGTTGGTATGTGAGCTGGAGAAGATCTTTCCACCTGGCTTCTTCTTACCGATGTAGCATCTGATTGTGCACCTCCCAAATGTGGCACGGTTGGGGGGCCCGTGCAGGCCCGTTGGTGCTATCCAATTGAGAGATGTCTAAAGACTCTTCGCAAGAAATGTACAAATAAAGCTAGAATAGAGGCTTCCATTGTAGAGGCAAGCATTCGGGAGGAGGTATCAAACTTCACGACATCCTACTACAAGCCAGACCTTCCTAGCAAGCATAATCCACCCCCTCGTTACAATGCTGACGAAGTTGTAATGACCCTAAGCCTTTTCAAAGGCCAACTAGGCCACGCAAGTGGATCGACCTTCAAGATATTGGATGCAGAAGAGTGGCGCAGAATCATGCTATATGTGTTCACCAACCTTGTCGAGGTTGAGCCATTCATTAAGTAAGTTCTCAATGAACTTGTTTCAATACGACGCCATTATTCTATATCGAACCCCATTGATTCTCTTTGGTACAGAGAATTTTTTGTCAAGAGTGCCATAAGGATTAGGATCCTACCCTGCACGAACATGATACCCTTCTTTCAGAGGGTGCGGAAGATGATAGGCTTGATTGCATTTCTTGGTTCAAACAAAAGGTACTTTCCAATTTAGCTCATACGTTCGTCTATATTCCTTAATAGCTCATACGTTCCAATAATATAACGATGTATCATGCTTGAGCTTGCAGACGCAGACCAATGCGTCCATGAGTGCTGAGTTGAGACAGGTTGCAAACGTCTTCAAGCAAAGGGTGAAGTCATGTATCACTTATGACGTGAATGGATATCGCTTCCACACATCAAGACACGAGCAGACCCGATCTGGTCGGAAAACCACCAACTGCCAAGTTTTTACGCCGGGCACTAATGGCATCGAATACTATGGAATAATTGAGGAGATCTATGAACTTAAATATGAGGGCCAGATACCTCTTACCCCTGTCATATTCAAGTGCCACTGGTTTGATCCTAGACAAATGAGACGGACCCCACAACTTGGCATAGTTGAGAATAGACATGATTCCGTCTATAAAGGAAAAGATGTATATATTGTGGCTCAACAGGGCGTGCAGGTGTATCATACACCATACGCATGCCAAGACAAAGACCATCTCAAGGGTTGGTCTATTGTGCACCAGGTATCTCCGCACAGTAAACTACCTGTTCCAAACGATGATGATTACACCTTTGAGACCAACAAATATGATGGAGAGTTCTTTCAAGCAAGTGGGCTACAAGGGAGCTTTGAGATAGTCTTACCCAGTGTGACTGCCATGCAAGTAGACAATGAAACGGTTGATGACGATGACCCTGGAGATGTAGTGCTAAATCTGAAGGACATTCAAATGCTTGAGCGATTCCATTTAGGCAGAGACAATGAGGAAGACACAGAACCTTCGGATGGTATCGCCTATTTGGACAATTTTGATAATGATGACGAGACCTATGACCCCAATGTTGAAGATTTTTCCTAAAGCATGTAATACTATGTTTTTAATAAATTTTGTTATATTTATTCATTTTGAACTATTTGTAATGTTTGTACTAACGCTTGTTGTTCATTTTTTGTAAATTGTAGGTGATAGACCAAAGATGGCGGGCAACTGTACACCGAGGCAGGTTTACTCGGTGTACCAGAGGCTACGCCCTCCTGATGGAGGCGCGGGGACGTCTTCCAGGGCAGTGGCAAGAGCAGGCCCGGGTTGCCCCAGGACGGGGAGGGGGAGGGGTCGTGGTCGCCCTCCCGGTCGCACCAGGAGGGACCCGCCTCCTCCCCCGGCTCTTGACCAGCCGGAGGACCCGTCTCCTACCCCAGAGGACCACGTGGCAGCCACAGGCACGACCACAGACACTCCGTTGGGGGACGAGGATACTCAGCAGACGCAGGACAGTTGCGCTCAGGACAGTTCTGCTCGGCCGATTCCCTACCTGCAAGGTGCCACAACCCTTCATAATCCTCCGCATCCTGACCTATGCCCAGTGATTCATCCTGTGGCAGGAAAGTAAGTAACTATAGATGTTATTACTAGTACTTTATATGATACGTTCAAAATCAAAAAAGAAACTGATAGTTTTCTTAATCACTAACTTATGCAGGGGCTGGCTAGTTTTGTCGGGTGCTCTTGACCCCCCACGCACCCCCGCTAACATCTTGGGATGTCTATGCAAGAAACACTTCCCTAGCCTTGTAAAATTGAAAGATGGCACGTGGGGGGTGGCCTGGTCATGGAAAAGGTACAAGCTCGGCGATGATGACAAGAAGGACAACAAGCATGAGCGGGTTTTGGCGGACTTTTCGGTGTCTCACAATGAAGCTCAAATATGTATCCTCCATTGGTTAAGTCTTTTATTGAAATAATGTACGGATAATCGTGTGTGTATGCAGAAGTACTTCAAGGTCAAAGAAGGCCAAGAGACCAAGGCAGATCAGATGGCACACAAAGCCTGTCACAAGCTCATCACCGACATGATTTATGAGGCGTGACTCCAGGCTCACGTCTTGTACTACAGGTCCATCCTGCAAGAGCCCCTCATCAAGGGTGACTCAAGAGACTTGATGCTGACCAAGGCACAATACCTTCAGGTAGGTGAATAGTACTGATTCATTTTGAGATTTAGTATGTCTATAATTGATCATCTTATATGGCAAACACTTGATGATGCGTAGGTGCCGCCACCGTGGTGCTTGTCGCATAGAGCGGCATGGTCAAAGATCATGGACAGGTACCTATCCCAGGAGTTCATCGCAAAGTGTGTCAACGGCAAGTGGAAGCGGTCGCTGAGGACCAGTCCAACTCACCACCAAGGCAGCCGCAACCTCCCTGCATTCAAGCGGGCACTTGTAGGATATGTCATTTATCTATTCTAACGCACAATTTTGGCTGATTTCTAATCATCTTGCCGTCTTTCTCGCAGGAGGCGGCACAGCCGGGGGTGCCGGTGTTAGAGTTTGGGGCATGGGCTGTGTCCCACATGGGCCGGGTGAAATCTAGTGTCGTCTTCAACCCGGATGCACCTGCCGAGGCTTACTCTGACCCGGCCATCCATGCTAAGGTCAAAGACTACACGGAGGCGGTTAGGACGCTACGTGGCCCAGATCACAATCTGAGCACTGAGCCCCTTGAGACAGAGGTGATCGTGAGTTTGGGGGAAGGCAGGAAGCACGGGCGGTTGTGGATTGCAAACGCTACCGACTCCTCAACGTCTGCGCCCTCTCTCACTGACGTGAGGTCACGGAGCATGTCCACAAGCCTTCCCATACGTGCATGACCTACTCCAACACTGTCGCGAGTGGACGAACTGCAGGTAATTCCGGTTTCACTCGACGTACATTGAACATTACACACATTAATTCGATTTGTAATACTAAAACATGGGATTGAAACACTGCAGGCGGCGCTGGCACGATGACCTCGCACCTGGAGGCTCGACTAGAGGACACGTAGAAGAAGATGGAGGACACGCAGAAGCAGATGGCAGAATTGTATCAGATGCTCCACAACGTGGCATCGGGTGCCCCAGTGCAGTTGCCGGCTATAGCTCCGGTTGGTCTCTTCACTCCTGTAAGTATGAAAGTTTAATGCCTTTGTGCCGTTGGGAATGTCGGCCTTCGAACCGTTGTGATTGTTGGCCTTCGTGCTGTTGTGATTGTTGGCCTTCGTGCCGTTGTGATTGTCGGCCTTCGTGCCATTGTTTCTTGCAGGTTGGAAACCTCCCCGTGCTGGGAAGATGCTGCCGAAATTTTCAATTTTGAGTCTAACACATGCAATCTATTCTTTTTTGTGCAGCCTCCGTCGGCGGGTTCAAACTATCTTGCTACGGTGTCACCGGCGGCTGATGCCGTGAACCCTACACCGCAGTCCAGTCCGTCACATCACTCCGGGAGGCCACAATTGCAGTCTCCGTCGCCGTAGTAGGAATGTTGTACTGTTTGAGGTTGAACTTGTAATAATAAACTTGTGATGTTGAACTTTGGTGGATTTTCGATGGATTATCGATGGTTTTATGAAATATGCATGTGCTTTTGATATATAATGCATGTTGCTGATATAGATGTGATGATTGATATGTATATATATATAAAATGAAAAAATGCATTTCTTGGGTCTTTGCCGTGTGCTTTGTCTAGTAGCACACGGCAAAGTAATCTTTTAAAAAAATAAAAAACAAAACTTTACCGTGTGCTTTGGATAGTAGCACACGGCAAAGTTTCTACATTTTACCGTGTACCATTGGAGGCACACGGCAAAGTTTCCGTACTTTGCCGTGTGCCACGTAGCACACGGCAAAATACAAAAACTTTGCCGTGTGCCAGGCCAAACACGCAGCAAAATTTCTACATATTTTATCATGTGCAACGCACGGCAAAGAAACTTTACCGTGCATATTTTTGCCGTGCGTTCTTTGCCGTGTGCTGCACACGGCAAAATATTTTGCCGTGTGTAACTCTGTCTTTGTCGTGTGTGATCACACACGGCAAATACCCAGTCTCCAGTAGTGGTAAGTATAGGTGTGATGTAGGCTATCCATTTGTTTGCGTGAGCTGCCTTGGTAACCATGATCTTCTTCCTCTTCTTCTACCATTCGCCCATGATGGGGTCCAGAAGTGTGCAGTTCTGACATCGCCAATTCAAACTATCGTTGAGGCTGCGAAAAGTTCTCTATCTCTGTTGTCACATGGTAGCTCCAGGCTGTTCCATGCCCTTTCTTTGTGCCCCTTTGGACGTATATTAAGCTTGCTTGACTTGATGTTATGCGATGGAACTCTATCTAGCTAGGTCCACATGTCGTGGACTGCATGAGAGAGGATCGCTAATTGGGTTTGCTCCTAGATATAGTAATCGCCGCCGTGTATGCAGCACACGCGACCAGCAAAATATTCTCAGCTAATTTGGCGGACCCTTCTAGCTAGAAAGGTGTGGTTGCCTAATTATAACCATATAAACATGAATCGAATCCTACACTACCGTACCGACGTTTAGGAGAGTGCTTATCGGCTACGAACCCATGGTACTTGTACGTATGTATTCTGCTCTGCACTCGGAAAATAATGCACACATCCATAGACGTGGTTTAAAACCCGCTGCACCGATCTATCAACAGCTGCGCCGCCGACACCGCCACCGCCACCGCCACCGCTGTATCTGATCGATGGCGTCCAATCTCCCCGTTGATGTCCTGGAGGAGATCTTCCTCTGCCTCGACGATGTGGCCGACCTCGCCCGCGTCTCGGCAGACTGCAATTCCTTCCGTCGCGTCGTCTCCGACGGCCGTTTTCTCCGCCGCTTTAGGTCTGTCCACTGCCGGCCCGTCCTTGGGTTGCTGCTGAAAGATCGTTATGAAACAGCATGATTCTACGCAGCCCAGCCGCCGCGCCGGTCCGCTCAGGCTGCCGCCGGCTTCGCGAAAGCCGCCGACTTCAACTTCGCTTTCCTCCCTGGCCGAAGCCCCGTGCCGGCCGCGTCCTCCTCTACCGGTGCTCTAATTTTCGTTCCATGTTCGAGGGCCTTGTGGTCTACGACCCCTTGCACCGGCGGCACATCCAGATCCTGACCATTCCCGGGGACCTGGTACTAGCTGGTAACCAACATGATGGCAATAACGGGGCAATCAAATTTAACAGTCCCTTCCTTGCGTCGGCCGTCGATGACGATGTTGATGGTGCTGAATCGTCGCTCCGGTTCCAGGTGATGTGCATTGCTCTATCCAAGATGGAGGCGGTGGCCTTCGTCTTCTCTTCAGCCAGCAGGCAATGGCGACGTGACACGTCTTTTCACAATCCAAGCTATGATTGGACGAAACTAATTTGGTTGTGGTTTCGCCAGCACGTGTATGGCTGCGTCTGCTGGGTGCGTAATCTTACAAATGTCATGCTTGTGTTTGACACGCGTGAGATGAAATTCTCCATCATGGACCTCCCACGCAATAGCCTTCGGATGTTCAAGATGGCAGTGGAGGCGGCGGACAGAAGGCTTGGTCTATTACTTCTCAACAAAGAATGCACGACGCTGGATCTATATAGTAGGGCTAAGGAATGGCAAGGCATCCAAGAACCGGAAGAGTGGTGGCATGACAGTTCGATCCCAATAATGCCTGGCTTTCATTTCACGATGCTCGCTGGAGTAACCGAGGGCGACGCTCTGCTGCTTGGGATTCCACAGGACAAGCATAAGCAGTGAATTCATACTCGTAAGAAGAAGCCAAAAGAAGCACATTATTTCACGTTGGAGCTCAAGACATTGCTATTCGAGAAGTTGTGTGTGTTGGAATATGACGAAACTCAAATTAGTTTTCTCTACGCAAACTTTCCTCCAATGTTTTCTTCACCAGGTTTATGAAATTAGTTGAGACCACGACTTCACTCATTTTTCAACCAGGTGTATGAAATTATAATAAACTTTCTTGTCTAGATGGATTTGTTCAATTGAACTTTTATGTTAGATTAGTTGTGAACAGCATGGTTAATTCAAATGGAATTTTTGTTACTCAAGGATCATACCAAGCTTATGTGCGGCAAGGATTTGTCAATGGGTTTGGGATTATTTTTTCTAACACTGAAACTTTAGTCATGGTCTCCATCTTCTTGCTTCATGTCTTTGGGCTGCAGAAGCTTCGTTATCCTCCTCCAAACAGAAAAACAATCAACCTTCACCGTTACTATGCAGCACATACGAACCAAAATGGAAAACAAATAGCACGGACCACTAAAGGTGTGTAGAAAAATCAATCTTACCTTGTGTGCTAGGGAATAGTAGAAGATTTGCATTGTACTCCAAGGTTTCCTCAAAACCCACCTCATCACCACTATATATTGGTGGTAATCAGTGGAGGACCATAGCTCTTGCAAAGACTAAAATTTTAGGAGATATATATAAGATTAGTTATTGTTTAATACATATGTCTAACAAAAAATTCCATATATATTAAATTATATGTTTTTCTCCCTGTTCATGGTAGAATATATAGTTATCCTAAATTTATTAATATTTTTTCAAGGTGATGATCTATGTGTTTGTCGTTCATAAGCATAACTTTTAATGCATGACACATTTATATTGTTTCAACATGTAATTAGTTTAAAACCTTACCAATGCCTATTTGAATTATATACCTCATGAAGTCATGAATTTTATTTTTTTCAAATTTTGTTCTAATCTACTGCCACATTTTTTATCCTCAAGTTAAGTGAAAAGTCTTGTGCTTATTTTTGAATTTCTTAAAAAAAATAGGTCATATAGTACATTTTCTTAAAAATGCAGAATGGTGAGCAGTAGTCTGCCATGTGCCAAAGGTTAGTTCATAAACATAGTAAGATATATATGATTTTTTTGTCAAATATTAATTTAGTATAAATGTGAAAAAAGCCATAATGGTGCTAAAAACCTACAAAGGAACAAACGCTTTGAGGTTTTGATGAAGGTTAGATGTATAATTAACTAGGAGAGTACTCCACGTGTTATCGCAAATTTTTTAAAAAAAAACAGAAACCGATTACAGACATAGTATTGCGATATTATATTCTATATATTGTGTATACTGGGAAAAACAAAAAAAACTCTCTTGGATCACCTTAAGCCACTCGAATTTTCTCAAAAAAGATTGATGCAATCCCATCCTAACCTAATTTACCATCAGCCATCACGATTGCGCAAGCCTTCTAGGCTTCTCTCAGAGGTTTGGAGGACGACACAGAAGTGGATCGTGTTGGCACCAAATCAGGATGGCCTGACGGTGACGCGGGGAAGCCAGGGTGGATGAGCATGACAGCCGAGGTCTCCATTCTCTTGTCGTTGACGTCGATGAGCATGGAGGAGGTAAGAAAGGGAACCGCATACACAACTATTCAAATACAAAGGTACGGCGATGGTTGAGTTTCTTGCGCAATCGTTTGCAGGGATGTGGTTGATGAATCCATCCAGAAGTAAATGACTGTGGCTGTTGGTTTGGTGAGCCACTACTCATGATGTGTTGGTGCATTGAGGGTGAAGCCGCAGAGATTATGGCAGCCGGTTGACGGGTTAAGCAGGGAGTTGCTAGAGGTGGGGTGGGCCAGCAAAGAATGATTACGCGGAGGGCTGTGGAACGAGAGAAAATAGGATAGTGGAATTTTGTTATATAGGAGTTATAGATATGTGGTAGATGGATTATATAAATAAATCATGGATTATTAACAAGCCAGAACTACTCAGAAGCGGGTCGATCTATAGATGAAAACAAACAGGGTCAATCGACATAAACCCTCTCCTATTTTCACTTTCACATTTTATATTAGAATCAAAATTGAAATCAGATGGCTGGAAACGGAACGAAAATGGGATTCACCGAAAATCAAAAACAGATCCATTCAAACGGAAGCATGTTGAAAATGGTAGGGATAAGGATGGGAAAATCAACACGTAGAACCCTAAGAAACATGACTTCACATAATTTTAGTTCATAGTGTAAGGTTCATAAGATGATATATAAGAGTACAATACCATAAGTTTAACAACACAGCAAGCCAATATATGGACAGTGCTACTATGGTGTGGCATCTACGACTGTGTTGCATTATTTCACTTCCTATATCGAGATATCCTATGCAGGTAAAGAAATGTAGCAAAAAAATAGGAAAAACACAAAAGTAGCCGTAAAAACAGCCATGTCATTTTCATCCCATTTTCACATTTATTTTAAAAACAAAAAACCAAACATAGTCGGAATGAGCGTCAATATATACTATCAAACCCGTTCGTACCCTTACTACTGCGGCCCAAAAACCCAGATCCGTTCGATGCCATGGCAGTGGCGGCGGCGGCGGCGGGAGGGAGGGAGTGGGACGTCGGCCACGGCGTCTCGTGCTTTGCCGGTCATCCCCAGCCTCGACGCCACGGAACCGGAGAGGCCGCCGCCGCCACTCGTCAGCGACGTCCTCGAGCAGATAGTCCTGCGCGTCGCCTCCCCCGCGGACCTCGTCCACGCCTCCGCCGCGTGCGTCTCCTTCCGCGGCCTCATCAGCAGCCCGTCGTTCCTCCGCCGGTACCGCTCCGTCCAACCGCCGCTACTTCTCGGCTTCGTCAACGAAGATGGCCTCCAACACGTCGAGGCGACCTATCCCTCTGCAGCCGTCTCCCGTGGTGTTGCCCGGACCGTCGACTTGTCTTTCCTGCCTCATCGCGCTGAAGGTTGATTGGTTAATGATGTCCGCGATGGGCGTGTCCTCCTCGAATGCGCGCCCCCCTGGCCCTGGCGCCTCGGCGATCATTGCGACATCGCGGTGTGCGACCCCATGTTCAGGCGACACCTGCTGCTGCCTCCCATTTCCGACGACCTACTCGCCTCCGTCGGCCTGGATAATAAAAAGAAGAACTATTCCGGGGTCTCCTTGATCCCGTCTGGAGGCACGGAGGAGGAAACATCGTTCAGCGTGATCTGCTGGATATATTCAACGACAAGATTGGCGGTATTTATCTTCTCATCAAGCCATGCTCACTGGGCTGCCGTTAAATCTATCAGTTGGGCTGATCTAGGATTGCCTGGAGAAGTCAATGACGCCCTAAATAATTCAGGCGAATGCGTCTATGGTTGCTACTATTGGAAACTATACCGCAGAAATGAGTTGCTCAAGCTTGACATGGACACTATGGAGTTCTCCAAATATGACCTCCCTCCTGATCATGACAACAGACGTATGGTCATTGCGGAGTCAGGGGACGGCAAGGTTGCGATGTTTAGTAAACTTGATGCAGGGCCTGTGGAATATTACACCTTTATGCAAAATGGCGCTGAGAAGTCCCATAAGTGGTGTTTGAAAAGTACCATCCCATTGCCTGTCCATGGTCCTAGTAATTGTTTTATTGTTAGTCAAGCTGAAGGATATGTTTTCCTGGCACAAATTATAGAAGAACAGGATGACATATATTTATAATACTTCTCTCTCGACGTTAAGTCGTACAATATTGAGAGAGCCTGTAGGACAAGTGTTAGAATTGTTTCCACGCCGTATTTTGGTTTCCCACTATCTATGTCACTAAGGAGGATTCAAGGACATGGAGAGGTACGTAAGTCTTAACTTTTTTGGTTCACATACCGTCAAAAATTATTATCATGTGAATGCTATGCGCTGGAATTGCTTTACAACAATGATTGTGGGTTCATCCAAGCCTTAGATCTATGGTCACCACATAGTGCGCTTGCTAATGGACAATCTGCTTACGTAGAGACTTGCAGTTCGTTTATATTAGCATGATTTTCTTGTCCTAGTACTCTTTGTTGTACGTAGCGAAGGGAAAAGCCCATTCATGATCTGCCTTCTGTTTTGTACAGTTGTTGCCATGTGGGGCTCTGAAAACCATTTTCATGGAGCACATCCCACAGTGACAGTAGTCAACACTTTTTTGACATGTGTTTAGTCTGGGTACTATTTTTTATTTCAGTTTGGATAATGTGGACCGTATATCTGTTCACTCCCTGCTTCCTGCCTAAAAAATGCTCTAAACATTAACTAAAGCTTTTATCTGTTCATCACTTGGCATAGCTTTATGGAACTTCATGGTTTCTAGCGTTTGTAAATGTGATTGTGATGGGCTTAATAAAGTAACCAATTATACTTATGATTCCTTAGAGCAACTGAGCTGAGTTGTGGCACCATATATGGTAGTGTTTCCCAAACAACATTGTCAGTAGATGGTCTTCTCAATGTGTTTGCTGTAAAATACTCGTTTGTCAGCCTAGCGCAGACACACAAACCTTTTGGTCGTTTTGGGTTTGTGCCTATTCTTCTGTTGGGATCCCAACCTCAGATGCCATTCCTGCTTGTTCAGTCTAGCTAGGGTTGGTCGCACAAGCCAATTTGTTTTGGAGTTACAATATGTCAACTTTGTTATACTGTTGTAACATAATGCAAACTTAAATTGATCATGTGTATCCGTGTGTTTTCTACATTAGTTCTTACTGCAATAAGATTGTCACCTCTAGGATAAAAAAAAACATGTTGGTCTTATGCATCTTTTCCTTCTGAGCCATTGATATCGAGCTGAGCTGAACTAAACTGTCAATAGTCCACCCTTAAAATTACTATATGCCTTGTCAATGTAACTGTGGAAAACCCAATGTGATTGCTGCCCACGTGCTGCAGAGTGCTTCGAGATTGAATAAGACTGCAGAGTGCTCGAGCTCTAGAAGGCGGTGGACGTGGCCATGGCGCATGGTGTGGACGAGGAGGAGGTGAATACTGGTGGAGGTGGCGCTCTGCTGCATTCAGGAACAGCCAGACAAGAGGCCCAGGATGCAAGATATTGTGGATATGCTCGAAGGGAGAGTCTTCGTTAATCTCCCGTGGGGGACCGAGAGCCATCCACCATCTGCTGTCAATGTCTTGGATTCAGATTCCATGTCTTAGTGGTGTGGATGAATTTTATTCTCTCTCAACTTCAGATGTTCTCGAAATATTTTATGTTGCTACTTCTATTCCAAATTCATAAAAACCAAAAATTATCAAATGAAGTCTCATGTTATCTGAATTATGCTCAGAGCCTCACACAACCGCCGTATAGATGAGTCTGATAATTGAATTTAGCGTAATAAAATTAGTTTGTCATCTATATATTTCTCATAAATCTAATATTTTCTGTTTTCTCCGTCGTGTTCCTGTGTGCTGCATTGATGTCAGCGGCTGGAAGAGCTCGATCCTAAATGCTCGCAACCTGTGTGATTCACGACACAAACAACACACATATACTTCTTTTTATATTGTGTATCTGTATTTCTAACATACAAAGACAAACAAATACAGATATATGAGGGTACAGGATAGGACACAGCTCTTCCGATGAAAATGCATAGAAGCTCCTACAAAAAACAAAAATCACAAGAAGATCCCTGGCCACCGTGCACATCGACCTCGACAA
The DNA here is from genome assembly GCA_023333625.1 of Bothriochloa decipiens. Classification (NCBI taxonomy): domain Eukaryota; kingdom Viridiplantae; phylum Streptophyta; class Magnoliopsida; order Poales; family Poaceae; genus Bothriochloa; species Bothriochloa decipiens. The sequence continues at coordinate 6,121,391 of CM041646.1, forward strand.
CAAAAATCACAAGAAGAACCCAGGCCACCGTGCACATGGACCTCGATAGTGAACTCCGCCTCGGTCCATATATGGCGCCCGGAGCACCCACCGCCACAAAAATTTAGAGGAAGCCCATCACATAGAAACTTTGGAATCCTTCGTTGAACAAGCATTAGCCAGGAACACACCCCGAGGTCCTCCAACCATGGATCAAAGCTCGCCCGCATCGCTCACAACCGTCACTACACCCTAGATGAAGCACGCCACTGGCACCACCGCCTCCATGAGGCAACGGAACGGCAGTCCAAACGGACTCCTATATAGGAACAAGCGAAGCCGGACTCCACCTCTATGCTCTCATTGCCATCAACGGACTTCCACCAACACGGGGAAGAGCACGAGAGGATCTTATTCTTAATGACGCCACTGCCACCACCTCGCCAAACCATTACCAAACACCCAACCCTAAACCTAGAGGGACCTAATCTACACCGCCGGGTAGAGTCACTCGTTCCCCTCACATCCGAGGCCAATAAGGCCATCTGAGGCGAGGAAGAACGGTGGTCTTGCCGGTGGGAGCACCTGTGTGGCTGTGTCTCTCTGCCTCCGCAGTCGCCTGGAGAATGAGAGGTTTCGAGAGAGGCTGCGCAAAATCTGTTCAGATTAGTGTGGCAATAACGCATATACGTACTGTTGATGACTCTTCGATCATGACCAGAAATGAGACACGCCAAAGTAAACGCGTTACCGTTGTCCAGGTTATTGCCAGCTGCACATTGTGGATGTCTCAAAAAATATCACATTGCGAAGGAGAGGAACGGAAGAACAAGCACTAGTTGATCGGATGGCCGGCCATCAATAGTACACAGCCTCTGGCGATCAAGTCACCAGGGCCTCAGCGACGTCAGGTGGCACCCGCAGCCCCCGACTCCACCATGATTTGGTTGATCGTCTGCACACAACAGATATGCTCCGAAGGCGTCAGTGCAACATACAGGACGATGATCATTGTGTTCTCTGTCCTCTAGTTGTAGGAGAGGATGATCTAGAGCACCTCTTCTTATCCTGCAACTTAATTTGTACGTTACTGCTGGCAGACTTCACAAATTCAGTGGGATGAGCAATAGGCGCCTTGCCCAAGCAAGAGCGGAGGGCTCCAATCTGCCCTTCTTCATGGAGCTGGTACTAATAGCGTCCTGGAAAATTTGGAGGATCAGGATCGATAAAATTTTCCATGGCAAGCAACCCACCATTAGTACCTAGTTAGCAAATTTTAAATTACAAAATCCAAAAGTAATCTTCGCTCTATTGAAAATTTCCATGGCAAGCAATCCATCCAAGGTTATTTACAAAATTTAAATTTGAAATTTAAAAAATTCAAACATAGTTTTGCATGACAAGATGATTTCAAATCAAAAAGTTGTCAATTAAAAAATTTCATAACTTTTTGACATCTACAATTTTCATGTAAAATTTTTAAAATTCAAATATAGTTTTCTATGAGAAGATGATTTCATATCAAAAAGTTACCAACTACTAAGTTTGATGACTTCTAAAGATGTATAAAGTTATTTAGTTGTTTCTCCATCTGAGGTCATTTGGATAATTCAAATTTTAAATTGGATAAATTCAAACTTGGTTTTCCTTAATAAAATGAATTCATTTCCAACTACAAAATTTTATAACTTCTCAAGATCTATAAAGTTTACTTTGGTTGTTTCATCAATTGTTGATTTGAATGGTCGTTCTAATATTTTTCATAAATCTTATATATCTCTTGTAGTTTATGAAACTATAAGAGAAATATATAAAATTCGTGAACAAATTTACTTTCACTTTGTCATATGAACAGATGACCAAAATAAAAATTATACATCTTGATGAGTTATACAACTTTTATGTTCTTAACTTTTTTAGCCAAAATCGTTTGATCCTTAAAAATATTGTTTGAAGTTGTCATTTTTCAAATTCAAATTTTGAAATGTACACAATAAAATATGACCAAAATAATAGCAATAAGATCACCATACATTGATAGACCATGATTTTAGAAAAAAGAACATCAAATTTGGAGTTGGTATTGTAACACCCTGGTGTTAAGCATGCATTATCTTGCATATTATGAGCATGATCATCTCATTTGCATGGTTATTTATTTACATGAGATGATAAAATAAAAATGTGCTTACCTTGATTTGAACTAGAGCTATGTGAAAGGTTGTTTGTTTGGGATTGAGCGTTAAAGGAAATTTGTAGAGAAAATTATTTGGAGCAAAACTTATTTTGAGGTCATTTCATGAAAGGCTTGGAAGTGGGTCAAAAATGTCAAAAATAGTTTATAAAAAAATAATTTTCTTTTAATTTTAAATCCCCATTCTTGAAATTCAAATTCTAGGCAGGCTTTGATGTTTAAAAGTGAAATGTTCTACTCATCAAAAGGAACATTTCATGTTTTATAAGTTTTTCAAAATTCGGATTATTTTGGAAAATATGGGGTTCATCAAGTTCTGCACGAATCTTGGCGTAGTGGGACCCACCCGTCGGCCTCCTTCTTCCTCTCTTCTTCTTCCTCGCGCCGACGGTGTCCGCACCGACGCCGGCCGCGTGGCAGCCGTACGCCGGGCGACGCCGCCGCCCGCTGTTCTGCATCCGCACCCGAGCGCCGCACACTGATCCCGCACGCCGCGCTCGCCCGACCCCACAGTCGCTCCACGCGCCCTCAGCCGACTCCGCATGCGCGCCACACGCTCGACGAGCTCCGACGCCACGCTCCGTCTGTCCGAGCCCGAGCTCCAACATCAAGGCGACCGGACCGCGTCACCCTCGCCCCCGCGCTTTTCTCTTTCTCTAGACGCGCTCTCGCCCCTCCTTTCCTTCGCCAGAGCTCTAGCAGACGCGACGCCCGCCATTGCCGCCGCCGCGAGCTCGCACACCACCGCACCTCACAGCCTTGATACATTTTTCCCAAAACTCGCCAGAAGCTCCGCCTCGACGCGAGCCACGTCCTGCGCACCTTTCCTGCCCTCGAGCCCCAAGGTAGAGGTCGAATCGACCCGTTCCTCTCTCGCCGGTCATGGCCGCCCGACCACCGCGCGGTCCGCCGTGCCCAGCAACCTCTCTCTACCTCCATTAGCTAGTGCATCGGGTTCGTCTGCTCGAGTAGAGTCGAGTGGTGTAGCTAATGAGACCGATTAGGGTTTGAGTTCACCGAATTTTGGCCGTCCGCCGTCGCGGGTCGCGCCGCCGCTCATCGGCATACCTCGCCGTCGTTGCTCCGACCGGCCATTCGTCTCTTTGGCTAGCTAATCCATTTAGCCTTGGTCTTTTGTAGCTGGTAGGCAAGTCCTTGCACCCCGCCGTAACCGTTTCCGGCGAGTTCGCCGTCGAGACCTCGCCGCCGTCCGCCGCCGCGCGTGGCCGCCCGTCGAAACCATGATATTTTCTTGCATTTTGTACACCGTTGAGTCCGCGCTGCTAAGAATAGTCGTTTGGTGGCCGTAGTGTCGTCGGAGACCTCGCCGCCGGCGAGATCCCGTCGGCCGGCGACCGGTGTCCCGCGGTGTCTCGCTGACGTGTGGGTCCCGTGGTGACGTCAGCATGACATCAGCACTGACGTCAGCGTAGGTTCGGTCTGGGTGCACAGCGTCGGCTGTACGTAGCAGAGTCGAGTCGCTGGGTACATGTCGGGTGCGCGTAGCATTTTCAGTTCGGTTAAGTTTCAAAAATGGATTTTCCAGATTTTGATTAAATCTTTGAAAATCATAACTTTCCTATTTTTAATCCAAATGAGTTGGTTCAACTTATAGTATTTTTCTTATGAGAAGATCTATGCATGAAAAATATGAAATGTGGATTTTGTGATACTCTTCTGTATAGATTTATTTATCTCTATTAATTGCTTTTATCTTAAAAAATGCATAAGTAATTCTCTGTTGCTCAGAAAAATGTAATACCAAGTTTGTTAGTCTTCTTATGTTATGCTCTATCTGTGAAAAATGTTGTGAGGCTACGTCCTATGGAAAATTTGCTCTGTCTAGTTGTGGTTCCTATTTCCATTAGAGGATAAATAATTCATAATAAATTATATATAAGGAATTTGTGCATGAGACTTTTTGGAGAGTGTTTTTATGATAATCTAGAGCTAATGATATTCTGAGATCCGTTGTTTGACATTTTTCTATATACAAAGTATTTTAGGCCCATTAAATTATGTTGCCTTGTCATTTTTGTGTAGGATAAAGTACTTACTTTTTTGACCTGAAATTTTTACAGTAGTCTTTATTAGGTATGATTAAGCTCCTGTAATTTTTACAGAATTTTCTGAAGAGTCTAAAGTCATGTTGCAGTTCTACCCTGATTTCTTTTAATAATAAATAATGCTTTAATGTTGTTATTTCATGGGTGTAAAAATGCTTTTTATGATATTTATGATGTGTGTGATTTGCTATTGGTTTTGGTTCAGTAGAGTGTAGTATGCAAAACAATGATTGTTTATAATTCCTTATAGTGTGCAAGTAATTGTAATGCGAGGCTTGTTTAAGATTTATCGGTAGAAGAGAATACAGATGACATGTGCTTATCTTACATGTTTCAAAATCATATCATTTATCTTAGCTGAGCATTCATTCACCATCAGCATCAGCATTGTATTTCTATGTATACATGGTATTTATACGCACTATGCATCATACAGGATCGTCAGAGCTCGAAACGGTAGTTCCTGGAGCACCCGAAGAGGAAAGCCAGTAGGAAGCTTTGGTGCAGGAAGTAGCAGCAGAAGAGGATCCCGAAGCTGATCTTTCGGAGTGTCCCGACCACCAGCCCAGCTCTTTCCTGAAAGGCAAGCCCCGAAGCATTCTCCCTGTGGTTTGCAAAATATCTAACTTGAGTCCTTTACTTGTTTGCTGCATTAGGTTATAGGCGTTGTTTTATACCGTTGCTGCATTACTTATGTTCCTTGCCACTGTTATACTTCAACCCTGTTAGGTTTAGGTACGAATATTTGCTTAGCCCTCCTTTAACTAGATCGGTAGAAGTCGGGTGATTTCCTGTCATCCGCGAGTTATAGGTGGTGACTCAGAATGGTTGAATACATTGTTATATTGGATAACCATGTGGAGATAATAAATCAAGACCAGGCGGGATTGGTGTTGAGACTGAACTAGAGGTTTGGTGTGGTTATCCCATCTGTGTCGAACTAGGACCCCGTCCGTTGTACGTCCTCAAGTCATATTGAATTTATGCCTCACATTTAGCTAGAAGGATAAGTCGTTCTGACTGCGAAGCCTAATTTTGATTTGGGCCAGGAGTCGACCTGCTGTACGCATCGTATTGGTGAAGATGGGGGACCACAGGTTACGCGGAGAGTAAGTCCGAGGTCAGGGTCGCCCTGAATAAGGCAGCCAGGCGGTTCCTGGATACGATAGTACCTGTTGATCTCGCGCTTTTCTGAATTGAATGTCGGTGATCTGTAGCTCACCTTAATAATTGTTTCCTTAATGCAAACTTTTCCGCAATTAAATGAGTCAGCTATCCTACTTATACAGCCTTGCATACTCCTTGGAGTTAATTTATTTTTAGTTTATGACGGGTAAGTCTAGCTGAGTGCATTCTCGTACTTAGGGTTTTATTTCCTATATTTTTGCAGATGGTGAGATGTTTTATGGATATTGTCAAAACTGCTTCTATCTCGCCTTGAGAGATGACTAGACCTTGGGCACGGTCACTCTTCTCTACTTAATGCTTTTGGTGGATGTAGATCAAGAACCTGGCACTGTATTTGAACTAAGTGTGTGTGGATTTGAACTAAGTCGCTTCCGCTTTATTTTGAATTTGAACTTGGGTTGTAATAACTTATTTCAAACTCCGATGGTTTTAAACTATGTGCGAACTATGTACGTTGTGGATGGTGACATCTAAACTTATTACGATCTTGGTAGTGCCAGAAATGTTTGAAATCCTTTGAGATTTCGGTATGACTACCGGGTTTATTAGGTCTCAATCATGTAGTTTGCCGTCTTAATGGCGAATTACGTGCTTGTGCTCTAATAAATTGGTCGTTTCTGTCATAGCTGGCATCGAAGCAAAGTTTAGCGTGTTACTGTTCACAAGTATTTAAACTAAAAGAGTTTTTGGTTTGCGAAAGGTATTTACAAAAAAATTATAGCTATATATAGGTGTTCAAATCTATGGTTTTGAAAACTAGAGTGTGCCAGTGGTCATATCCTTTATGCCCAATAGGATTCAGGTGGCTTAATTAAGTACTAACTTGGGGGAAATTGCATCATATTTTCTGTTTTGTCGTTGCCTATACAATGACGGAGTCGTATGGGTGCCATTCACTTGAGTGGTAATGTATGGATCAAATTGCCTCTACGCCCTGGTAAGTGTGAGTTGTGAGAGCATGATTGGATGCAATGCCAGTCTAGGGGAGTGCTTATTGATGCCGGATTATTCACATGTTGCACATATGTTTATATGAAGGTATCCCATGTTGGGACCATCTTCTGGCGGTGTTGTCTTCTGTGCAACTGTTGGGGTAGTAAGTAATCGGTGTGTTCACCTTGTTCGGAAGGTGCGTGAATTTTTACGTCGAATTGCATTCATATGGGATATGGGCTGAAATGAATTTTCTGCAGGTACACTAACCGTGAACGGTAGAACGAAGTAGTTACGTATAAATGAGAGAACGATGTATGCCACCGCATAGAGCGTTAGATTATTAGTTCATGAGGACGTATGTAACGTGCATGCATCATGGTTAAAAATTGCTCATTCATACATTCATGGATTCTTCCCTTATAAATAAATTATCTCACTTCTTTAAAATTATAAACTTACGGGATATACAACTTTTGGACAGATGCCAAGAACCAAGCAGACTGCTCGCAAGTCCACTGGAGGAGGAGTGCCCCGTGGTCCTTTGGCTGTCCGTGAGTCGGCACCAAGGGAGGTGGACACTTTTCTTGAGGAGCACGCCATGCCTAGCCTTCTTTGGAGGATTCTCTCCAACGCTGGGTATACGGTGGGCATGGAGCCTCACTACTACTGGGACAAGGATGACTTGGTGAACTATGGAGAGGCTTGGGTAGAGGTAGTTGTCCCACCTTTGGACGGTGACCCTCACTGGGTTGGGTGGCGCTGTTTTGGTGCGGGCAGGACTACCAAGACAGGTGCCATGTTTGCAGCTTTTGACGTGGTGGAGCACCTGATGGAGGAGATACCTCACCAGCTTGCCCAGGCTTTTCCTGGAGTGTTCCCCTTTGCTCACCGCCTTTCTAGGTGGCCACATGCTGAGGGAAACCCACTGGAGGCAGGTCCTGAGGAGGCATAGGGCAGCTACACGCCTGCCATGAGTGCTATGTTTGTAGTGATGAGGGCCTATGTCAACATGGAGACTAAGGCACTTCATCTGAGTGATGAGTTCAAGGAGGCTCGAGCTGATGCGCGCAAGGAGAAGCGTGAGTTGACATGTGAGCTTCAGCGCTCACAAGAGAAGGTAGCCCATGTGTCTCAGCATCGAGACAAGGTTGTGTTGGAGAGCCAGAAGATGGCTCAGGCTAGGGATGAAGCCTGGTCCGAGTTCCGTCGTCTTAGCATCCGTCAGCAGCAGGTGCTAGAGGACATGAAGGATGTTCGTGCTTGCAATGCTAGTCTTCACGAGGAGGTGCACAGGAAGCAGGAGGAGATCCATCAGCTAAGAGCAGCCTTAGCAGCAGCTAGAAGGGCTATGAACAGTGCTTCTAGTGAGAGTAGCAACAATAGAGTGTAGCCTTGCTGATGATCGCTAGTCTCTAGTTGTTCTTTTGCGTTCCTGTCGGGTGGTCATGTAACCCTTTTGCACGCTATCGAGACTTTGATGTAATGTTGGAACATGGTGTTGATGCGGCGATATCCGTACACTTTTAAAAGTCCAGTGTATGTATGCTGGCAAAATATGGATGTTGTAAGACGCTTTGCGATGGTTCGAAGTAATATTATTAGTGATGTTGTGATGTGAAAATTGGAATTATTGTGCCTCTATTTATTGTGCGAATTTATTTCCCTCGATAAATTCAGTTTGGCATGATTTTTACATTCACCTCTTATTATGACAACATTCACCTAATAAATACTTATTGCTGAAATATGCAGATGCCGGTTACCCGTAGTGGTTTGGGTGCTAATGGCAGTGGTGGATCTGAAGAGGGTGCCGATAACACTGCTCGTGGTGTACCGCCCCCACCTCTGACCAATGCAGAATAGCTGTTTGCTCAATTCTTGGGCAGCCAGCATAATGTGGAGCAGTTTCTTCATGAGAGCTTGGCCCGTGATATTCGTCAGGGTCAACAAAATCAGTATAGCAGCTTCAAGGAGTTTCAGGACACTAAACCTCCTGTGTTTAAAGATGCTCCTGAGCCACTTGAAGCAGATGAATGGCTCAACACCATGGATGATAAATTTCGTCTTCTAAGGTTAACAGAAGAGCTGAAGGCAGAGTATGCAGCCCATCAACTTGAGGGACAAGCAGGGACGTGGTGGAAGCAACATCGCACCACCTTTCCGTAGGGTGTTCCTATTACTTGGGACCACTTTGCACGTGCTTTTCAGGAAAATTTCATTCCTCCCAGTCTGATGGCTATAAAGAAGACTGAGTTTCTATCGCTCACTATGGGAACTCGTAATATGAAGGAGTATCTACACGCCTTCAATACCTTGAGTCGCTATGCTCCTGAGTTTGTCAACACTGATGAGAACAAGATAGCTAGTTTCAAGAGAGGCTTGAGTTCCAAGTTGATGAAGACCATGAGCACTTCTGCCCATGTTACTTTCAATGATTTCTTGAATGACTGTATTATGCAAGAAAACAGTAACAACGTTCATGCTGCCACCAAGAATTGCAAGAGAGCTCATGATGGAGGTGGTTCTTCTCAGGCAAGAGCCCCAACTGCTTTCCATACTCCATATCGTCCACCCATGTCAGGTGCGAGATTCAGGCCCCCACAGCAGAAAAGGCATAACAATTATCCAGCTCAGAATCCACAGAAGCATCACAGAGCATTCAAAGTTCCTGCTCCATAGGGGAAACCAGGACAGAGCAGCTTGATCGGTGCTAACAAGACACCTGTCAATGGACCTTGCTTCAACTGCAACCAGACAGGACACTTTGCTCGTTATTGCCCTTTTTCCAAGAAGCAGCAGGCCCCGTACCAAGCTTGTGTGCACAACACCTCGATTGAGGAGATTCTTGCTGGTGAACCAGTGACTGCGGGTATGTTTTCTATGAATCAAATCCCTGCCGCTGTTTTCTTTGATTCTGGATCATCGCATTCTTTCATGAGTCAAGTATTTGCACAGAAGCATGATCAAAAGATACTTGAATTGAACATTGAATTCAAGGTTAGTTCAGCTGGGGCTGACATAACTACTAAGCAGATAGTTCAGGGTGCAACCCTAGACCTAGATAAGTGGAGGTTTCGGTTGAACTTGATAGTTCTACCTGGCTTAGGAGTGGATGTCATAGTGGGGATGAGTTGGATGAAATTCTGGGGTGCTGTGATCGATACAGGTAATAGGATGCTATCTATCAGAAATCCTCTTGGGGAGGGTACCTTTCAAGTGCCATTACCCTAAAAGTTTAAGTTGGAGAGCGTATCCTATTCTACTCGTGTGACCCCTCTTCTCAAAATTCCTGTCGTATGTGAGTTTCCGGATGTTTTTCCTGAAGAGCTTCTGGGTCTTCCACCAGATAGGGATGTTGAGTTTTGCATTGAGTTATTACCTGGTACCGCCCCAATTTCTAGGAGGCCATATCGGATGCTGCCAAATGAATTGGCAGAGCTCAAAAATCAGTTGAAAGAATTGTTGGACAAGGGGCTTATTCGTCCTAGTGTGTCGAAATGGGGTTGTCCTGCTATCTTTGTGAAGAAGAAGGACAAATCTCTACGGATGTGCGTGGATTATCGTCCGCTCAATGCTGTGACCATTAAGAATAAGTATCCGTTACCCCGTATTGACATTCTCTTTGACCAATTGTCCAAGGCGAGAGTGTTTTCCAAGATTGATCTTAGGTCTGGTTACCATCAGATCAAGATTAGACTGGAAGATATGCCTAAGACCGCTTTTTCTACCAGATATGGATTGTATGAGTATCTTGTTATGTCCTTTGGCTTAACAAATGCTCCTGCATACTTCATGTATCTGATGAATTCGGTCTTTATGCCGGAGTTAGACAAGTTTGTGGTGGTGTTTATTGATGACATCTTGGTGTACTCAGAAGATGAAGAAGATCATGCCGAGCATCTGAGGATTATTTTAAAAAGGCTTAGGGAACATAAGTTGTATGCCAAGTTTATCAAGTGTGAGTTTTGGCTCAAGAAAGTTCAATTCCTTGGCCATGTTCTATCTGATGAGGGAATCTCAGTAGATCCAAGCAAAGTACAAGAGGTTATGAATTGGAAAGCACCAACTTCTGTGCATGAAGTTTAGAGTTTTCTTGGTCTAGCCGGATATTATTGTTGTTTCATTCCGGATTTCTCGAAGATTGCCAAACCTATGACAAATCTGTTGCAAAAGGAGAAGAAGTTTGTCTGGACAGAGGAGTGTGAAATACCTTTCCATACCTTGCGGGAGTTGTTGACCACTACTCCTGTTCTTGCGCAACCAGATTTAGGGAAACCTTTTGATGTATATTGCGATGCATCAAAAATAGGCTTGGGATGTGTGCTTATGCAAGAAGGAAGAGTCATAGCTTATGCCTCACGTCAGTTAAAGAAGCATGAAGTGAATTATCCAACACATGATTTGGAGCTTGCAGCTGTTGTGCATGCTCTAAAAATCTGGAGGCATTACTTGTTGGGTAACTTCTGCAAAGTCTATACTGATCACAAGAGTTTGAAGTATATCTTCACTTAACTTGAGTTGAACATGAGACAACATCGATGGATGGAGTTTATCAAGGATTTCAATATGGAGATCTTGTATCATCCAGGCAAGGCAAACGTAGTCGTAGATGCGTTGAGTCGAAAATCACATTGCCATGCTATTCAACCTTTGTTAGCAGATGGTTTTAGTCTCATGCATCCTGTTGTGCTGCGGAACATCCAAATTAGTTGCTCGCTTGAAAGCAAGATCATCGAAGGTCAGAAAACTAACAAGGGTATAGGTCATATCAAGGAGAAGATGTTGAAACAGCCGCTCAAGCATTTCAGAGTGGATGAGAATGGAATCTTATGGTTTGATGATCGTCTGGTCTTACCAAAAGATAGAGAACTCAGAAACCAAATCATGGATGAAGCTCACTTATCAAAGTTATCTATTCATCCTGGCGGTAGTAAAATGTTTCATGATCTAAAGGTTCGCTATTGGTGGACCAAAATGAGAAAGGAGATTGCAGCTTATGTCGCACGGTGTGACATCTGTTATCGCATAAAGGCTGTTCATTTGAAGCCAGCCGGAATGCTTCAACCGTTGCCGATTCCTGAATGGAAATGGGAAGATATCAGTATGGATTTCATTACTAGACTTTCCACCACTCAAAAAGGGCATGAATCTATTTGGGTAATCGTTGATCGACTTACCAAGAGTGCGCACTTTATTCCAATTCATACGGATTATCGACCGCCTCAATATGCTGACATTTATATCAGGAAGATCATTCATTTGCATGGAATTCCCAAAACAATTGTATCTGATCGAGGATCTCAGGTTACTGCTCATTTCTGGGAACACTTGCAGAAGGATTTGGGGACAAAGCTGAACCATAGTACAGCTTATCATCCTCAAACTTCAGGTCAGACAGAAAGAGTGAATCAAGTTCTTGAGGATCTTCTGAGGGCTTGTGTTTTATCATCCAAGGGTTCATGGGAGAAATGGTTACCTTTGGCAGAATTCTCTTATAACAATAGTTACCAAGAGAGTATACAGATGGCTCCTTTTGAGGCACTGTATGGCCGAAAGTGCAGAACGCCTGTGAATTGGGTAGGATCTGGAGAAAGAAGATATTATGGTATTGACTTTGTTAAAGAAGCTGAAGAGCAGGTTCGAACAATTCAACAACACATAGCAGCTGCACAATCCCGTCAGAAAAGTTATGCTGACAAGAGAAGAAGACCTCTAACTTTTAATGTTGGTGATTATGTGTATCTGAAGGTCTCTCCTATGAAGAAAGTGCAACGTTTTGGTGTTAAAAGAAAACTAGCACCTCATTATGTCAGTCCATATCAGATAGTAGAAAGGAAAGGATTGTGGGCCTATAAGCTCAAACTGCCTGAAGAGATGAGTGCAGTGTTTCCTGTTTTCCATGTATCCCAACTCAAGAAATGTCTACGTGTTCCAACCGAAGAAGCCGTTAAAGTTAAAGATATTAAGCTGAGTTCAAATTTAACTTATGAAGAGAAACCTATGAGACTCCTAGATGTCAAAGACAGAGTGACCAGAAATCGCGTGGTCAGGCAATACAAGGTTTCTTGGAGTAATCATGATGATGGCGATGCCACTTGGGAAAAGAAGAACTATTTAAAAGAAGTATATCCCGATTTTTATAAAGAATGGTTAGTCTACTCAAATCTCGGGATGAGATTTCTTTAAGGGGGAAGGGCTGTAATACCCTGGTGTTAAGCATGCATTATCTTGCATATCATGAGCATGATCATCTCATTTGCATGGTTATTTATTTACATGAAATGATAAAATGAAAATGTGCTTACCTTGATTTGAACTAGATCTATGTGAAAGGTTGTTTGTTTGGGGTTGAGCATTAAAGGAAGTTTGTAGAGAAAATTATTTGGAGCAAAACTTATTTTGGGGTCATTTCATGAAAAGGCTTGGAAGTGGGTCAAAAATGTCAAAAACAGTTTATAAAAAAATGATTTTCTTTTAATTTTAAATTCCCATTTTTGAAATTCAAATTCTAGGCAGAATTAGGCTTTGATGTTTAAAAGTGAAATGTTCTACTCATCAAAAGTTTTCATCTTTTATAAGTTTTTCAAAATTCGGATTATTTTGGAAAATATGGGGTTCATCAAGTTCTGCACGAATCTTGGCGTAGTGGGACCCACCCGTCGGCCTCCTTCTTCCTCTCTTCTTCTTCCTCGCGCCGATGGTGTCTGCGCTGACGCCGGCCGCGTGGCAGCCGTACGCCGCGCGACGCCGCTGCCCGCTGTTCTGCCTCCGCACCCGAGCGCCGCACACCGATCCCGCACGCCGCGCTCGCCCGACCCCACGGTCGCTCCACGCGCCCTCGGCCGACTACGCATGCGCGCCACGCGCTCGACGTGCTCCGACGCCGCGCTCTGTCTGTCCGAGCCCGAGCTCCAGCATCAAGGCGACCGGACCATTGCCGCCGCCGCGAGCTTCTCTTTCTCCTGACGCGCTCTCGCCCCTCCTTTCCTTCGCCAGAGCTCTAGCGGACGCGACGCACACCATTGCCGCCGCCGCGAGCTCGCACACCACCGCACCTCACAGCCTTGATACATTTTGCCCAGAACTCGCCAGAAGCTCCGCCTCGACGCGAGCCACGTCCTGCGCACCTTTCCTGCCCTCGAGCCCCAAGGTAGAGGTCGAATCGACCCGTTCCTCTCTCGCCGGTCATGGCCGCCCGACCGTCGCGCGGTCCGCCGTGCCCAGCAACCTCTCTCTCCCTCCATTAGCTAGCGCATCGGGTTCGTCTGCTCGAGTAGAGTCGAGTGGTGTAGCTAATGAGACCGATTAGGGTTTGAGTTCGCCGAATTTTGGCCGTCCGCCGTCGCAGGTCGCGCCGCCGCTCGTCGGCATACTTCTCCGTCGTTGCTCCGACTGGCCATTCATCTCTTAGGCTAGCTAATCCATTTCGCCTTGGTCTGTTGTAGCTGGTAGGCAAGTCCTTGCACCCTGCCGTGACCGTTTCCGGCGAGTTCGCCGTCGAGACCTCGCCGCTGTCCGCCGCCGCGCGTGGCCGCCGGTCGAAACCACGATATTTTCTTGCATTTTGTCCACCGTTGAGTCCGCGCTGCTGAGATGAGTCGTTTGGTGGCCGTAGTGTCACTGGAGACCTCGCCGCCGGCGAGATCCCGTTGGCCGGCGACCGGTGTCCCGCGGTGTCTCGCTGACGTGTGGGTCCCGTGGTGACGTCAGCATGACATCAGCACTGACGTCAGCATAGGTTCGGTCTGGGTGCACAGCGTCGGCTGTACGTAGCAGAGTCGAGTCGCTGGGTACATGCCGGGTGCGCGTAGCATTTTCAGTTCGGTTAAGTTTCAAAAATGGATTTTCCAGATTTTGATTAAATCTCTGAAAAATCATAACTTCCCCATTTTTAGTCCAAATGAGTTGGTTCAACTTGCAATATTTTTCTTATGAGAAGATCTATGCATGAAAAATACGAAATGTGGATTTTGTGATACTCTTCTGTATAGATTTATTTATCTCTATTAATTTCTTTTATGTTAGAAAATGCATAAGTAATTCTCTGTTACTCAGAAAAATATGAGACCAAGTTTGTTAGTCTTCTTATGTCATGCTCTATCTGTAAAAAATGTTGTGAGGCTATGTCCTGTAGAAAATTTGCTCTGTCTAGTTGTGGTGCCTATTTCCATTAGATGATAAATAATTCATAATAAATTATATATAAGGAATTTGTGCATGAAACTTTTTGAAGAGTGTTTTTATGTCAATCTAGAGCTAATGATATTCTGAGATCTATTGTTTGACATTTTTCTATATACAAAGTATTTTAGGCCCATTAAATTGTGCTGCCTTGTCATTTTTGTGTAGGATAAAGTACTTACTGTTTTGACCTGAAATTTTTATGGTAGTCTTTATTAGGTATGATTAAGCTCCTGTAATTTTTACAGAATTTTCTGAATAAATTTTCTGAATAGTCTAAAATTATGTTGCAGTTCTACCCTGATTTCTTTTAATAATAAATAATGCTTTAAAGTTGTTATTTCATGGGTGTAAAAATGCTTTTTATGATATTTGTGATGTGTGTGATCTGCTATTAGTTTTGGTTCAGTAGAGTGTAGTGTGCAAAACAATGGTTGTTTATAATTCCTTATAGTGTGCAAGTAATTGTAATGCGAGGCTTGTTTAAGATTTGTCGGTAGAAGAGAATACAGATGACATGTGCTTATCTTACATGTTTTAAAATCATATCATTTATCTTAGCTGAGCATTCATTCACCATCAGCATTAGCATTGTATTTTTATGTATACATGGTATTCATATGTACTATACATCATACAGGATCGTTAGAGCTCGAAACGGTAGTTCTTGGAGTACCCGAAGAGGAAGGCCAGCAGGAAGCTTTGGTGCCGGAAGTAGCAGCAGAAGAGGATCCCAAAGCTGATCTTCCGGAGTGTCCCGACCACCAGCCTAGCTCTTTCCTGAAAGGCAAACCCCGGAGCATTCTCCCTGTGGTTTGCAAAATATCTAACTTGAGTCCTTTACTTGTTTGCTGCATTAGGTTATATGCATTGTTTTATACCGTTGTTGCATTACTTATGTTCCTTGCCACTGTTATACTTCAACCCTGTTAGGTTCAGGTACGAATATTTGCTTAGCCCTGCTTTAACTAGATCGGTAGAAGTCGGGTGATTTTCTGTCATCCACGAGTTATAGGTGGTTACTCAGAATGGTTGAATACATTGTTATCTTGAATAACCATATGGAGATAATAAATCGAGTCCGGACGGGATTGGTGTTGAGACTGAACTGGAGGTTTGGTGTGGTTATCCCATCTGTGTCGAACTAGGACCCCGTCCGTTGTACGTCCTCAAGTCATATTGAATTTATGCCTCACATTTAGCTGGTAGGATAAGTCGTTCCGACCGCGAAGCCTAATTTTGATTTGGGCCGGGAGTCGACCTGCTGTACGCATCGTATTGGTGAAGATGGGGGACCACAGGTTACGCGGAGAGTAAGTCCGAGGTCAGGGTCGCCCTGAATAAGGCAGCCGAGCGGTTCCTGGACACGATGATACCTGTTGATCTCGCGCTTTTTTGAATTGAATGTCAGTGATCTGTAGCTCACCTTAGCGGTGAGTGTGGTTTGTGTGAGGAATACCCGCCAGCTGTTTAGTAATCGATTATAATCGCCATCGTTCCTGGACAGTGAATACTTGACTTGAGCAGCGGCATCGTAGTAAGAACTTCAACAAAGAGATGAGATGGTTGAGCTTTTGTTGGAAAGATACTCAACCGGAATTGGTTATTTTCTTGTTGAATAATTATTACCATGCTTGTTTAGTACAGGTGCTAATGTAGCATGATAAGGATAATCAGATTAAAATACATTGCTAGAAGGTTCTTAATAATTGTTTCCTTAATGCACACTTTTCCGCAATTAAATGAGTCAGCTATCCTACTTATACAGCCTTGCATACTCCTTGGAGTCAATTTTATTTTTAGTTTATGACGGGTAAGTCTAGCTAAGTACATTCTCGTACTCAGGGTTTTATTTCCCATATTTTTACAGATGGTGAGATGTGTTATGGATATTGTCAGAACTGCTTCTATCCCGTCTTGGGAGATGACTAGACCTTGGGCACGGTCACTCTTCTCTACTTAATGCTTTTGTTGGATGTTGATCAAGAATATGGCACTGTATTTAAACTAAGTGTGTGTGGATTTGAACTAAGTCGCTTCCGCTTTATTTTGAATTTGAACTTGGGTTGTAATAACTTATTTCGAACTCCGATGGTTTTAAACTATGTGCGAACTATGTACGTTGTGGATGGTGACAGCTAAACTTATTACGATCTTGGTAATGCCAGAAATGTTTGAAATCCTTCGAGATTTCGGTATGACTGCCGGGTTTATTAGGTCCCAATCATGTAGTTTGCCGTCTTAATGACGAATTACGTGCTTGTGCTCTAATAAATTGGTCGGTTCTGTCACAGGTATGAGATAGAAAAAACTAGTTATAAGTTTTAGCCACACATTAAAAAGAAAAATAAGTGTTCTTCAACACTTTAAAATTAAATTTTAAACTGCATTTTAATGTATCAAATGAATTCAAATTGAAAAGTTATTAACAATAAATTTTTATATAACTCTTTGACATCTGTAACTTTTATTTTAGCAATTTCTCCATTTGAGGTTATTTTTTAAATTTTGATTTCAGTACCTAATTTATAATATTTAGCGTCTATTTATAGGGACGGCTGAATATTGATCCAGCCTTATAAATAGACACCATTTATAGGGGCGTCTTGTAACAAAATTATCTTATAAATAGATTTGTAAGGATCGGTGCACTACGGGATCGCGAAACGGCCACATTAAAGGAGGCTGGTAATGGAGCTACTCCTACAAATAAAAGATGGATGTTCCTACGGACCGTTTTTAATGTAGTGTTCTAGATCTGTGCACATGCTAGAGGACTAAAAATAAACATGCAGTGCTATCTAATTATATTGTGAGGCTTAACTAACAACTACCACGTCCAATTCCCTCGTCGAATTGAAAAAACCCTGCACGTCGTAATTGAATCGAAGTGAACAGGTGTCTAGCTCGAGCCGCCGCGTGCACCGCGTTGCCTGCTGTCCGACGCAGCGCGCCCGCGCCGGACGCGCTTGCTCGCGGCTGCCCTTGCTAGCACGGGCGCGCTCGCGTGCTTCTCGTTCGCTCGCCGCAGAACGGCAGGCGAGAAGGGTAAGAGAGAAGTAAGGAGCCGGCTCAGGGGTAAAAAGGTCATTTTACTATGCTGCTAACACCGTTAGCGTGTCAAATTGATGGAAGGGCTAAATTCCCGAAGAAATCTTAACTCAGGGCCAAAATCCAAAATTCAGCGAAATTGGGGAAAAAAAACTAAAGGCAATTTTTTTCAGAGCCAAAAACCAAATTTTCTCAAAAAAAAAAAGGAACTGGGCCTTCAATTCAGACCACGAGACGGATTGGATAGCCCGTATTGGTGGTGTTGGGCTGTTGGAGGGCCGGGCTGCAGCCATGAAGGAGATTGAGGTAGCCTACCAACCGGATGCCAGGGGAAAGGAGGCCTGGGCCGGCGGGCCGCGACAGCCCACAAAGGAATGACGCTGCTGCTGTTCTCCATCGGTTGCAGCTGAGCATGAAGAAAGTATGTTTTTGGAATGTGGACTGTATCTAGCAAACCAGGATTATGCTAGCTAGTCAAGTGAAGTAATGCTATCCCTCCTGTTTGCCCTTATTTATGATTTCTATTTCTATATCTATAGGATTACAGACTATTATTTTTGGTCAGTTGACAAAAGATTCGATCTCTTGCCTGCAGCAATGTGAATCAGTGAGTTCTTTCCGTTCTACAGCTATTGTTCTGTACTTCTGTTTCAGGAGGGCTTTTGTTTAGTATTGCTACAATTGTTGTTGGGGAATCTGCATTCAAGATTGAAAAAGCTTCACTGATGAAAGTGCACTTTCCTGAATATCTGAATGGTGGCGAACTGTGAGAAAATGCACTTCTATAAGCACCTAGTGGCTGTTTGTAAGCATGGGATCTGCAACTACACTCGCTGCTATTAGAAAGTACCATCAACCAACGTCTAATTGCCATGTATTGATGCTTGAAACTTCATTCAGAACTTACTCGTAAGTCTGAATGTCTTTATATGGCAAAGGTTCCAGCACGCTGGAGCTCTGGAGCCAGTGATTCAAAAAGAGACGACCAGGATGGAGGCTAAAACATGAGTAACACAAATTCTAAAACATAGGCATAAGCAGACAAAAAATATGCAATAATACAAATTCTGAAGGAGACACTAAGTATTCTTCAATAGTCATCCACTTGTTGGCTTGTTGCCATCATTGCACATTATGCAGGCTGTTGCGAATATTGTGCAATAGCTACCTCTTGTATGTACCTTGTATGAATCTGAAGAGGTTTGATTTACACTGAACATAGGTGTATCATGACACATCACTGCTTACAAATGCCATGGCAAAAGATAGAAGAGGGAGTGGGTTTAGAAGCCCAAAAAACTGGGCGGTCGATTGCTATCAGGAGGAATGCACAAGATAACAATTTGCCAAAGAATGATCTAATAAAATTTGCAACCCAAGACAAATTATAGAGTTAGGTCTTATGTACTGTGTACCTGCAAGGTAACTCAACATGAAATGGTAACAAAATGATGAGACAACTGAGGTATTTATCAAACAATGTAAACAGGATAACTAACACACAATATAATTGTGTTAAGAGCCGTAATCCCTATGAGGCAGCACAAAACCGTTTGATGCTACTAATTTGATGCAGACTAAAGAAACAAAATATGAACACAAAAGTTACATGACAGCAAAGGGAATCCCATGCCATACATGGAAAAAAAAATAACTTGCCAAGAGTCCCTCTCATGGACACAGATTTAGTAATTTATCACGTAGCATAGTACAACTCAGAGCACACACACAAATGAAACCTACTAAGGGCTACGATTAAGCACAGTATAAGAGCACACACAAATGAAACCTACTAAGGGCTACAATGAAGCATAGTTCAAGAGCACACACAAATGAAACTGACTAAGAGCTACTTGATACCTTGTAACAAAAGGTAAACCAACCAACAACAACCAGTGCTTCTGAGTCACAACGCCAGGGCACACACTTTGGTCTTCTGGGGCGATTGGGTGCACCGACCTCTCACTTGCTGTCACTCGTCTCAAACTCTACACATGTTTCTGGCATAAAGGAACCTACTAACACTTCGCGGAACTCTCCAATCTTGCTTTCAGTCATCTCGTTGGCCAATGCTATCCTTAGGCTTTTCAGTACGGCGGCCCAACCGAGAAACCGCTGCACAAGAGCAATCTCATGCTCAGCTCCTCGCAGTCCAATGATGCATACATCTTCAAGGTGATCCAGCTCAAGTTCACTTGTCTTCCAGTTTTCTGGTTGATCACAAAAACAGGCTAATGGACATGCAGGTTGTTCTATCTTTAAGTTGCTACGATGGCCATGTAACACAAGTGACAATCTTCTTAAACCAGTACACATCCTGAGCACATGGAACAAGCTGGCTCCAAAAGAATGCCAATGGTTGTACAAATCCAGCTGCAAGAACGTAATCTGAGGGAGCACTGTCATGTCATCCAACAAGTACTGATAGCGCATATCCAGCTTATAGTACATGAGCGGCAGATGAAGGGTGTCAAGGACCTTAAATTGCTGCAAGAGTCTTACACAACTGCGATTATATTCTCTACGGGTTTGTGGTTGTAGTCCATATACATAAAAACTGTGTGTCTGCAGCTTTCGTGGTTGGCCAAGATGGAAATATCGTGGATCATACTGATCACTCCACACCAGGGACACCATCTGAGGTGCTGTAATGTTGGCACCCTGTTGTTCACTCTGATCATCACCAGCAGCAACAGCATGAAGAAAGATGTCTTGCACGCTTAGCTCCTGGAGAAGCGGGGTCACGATAGTGAGCTGCCGCCGCAGGTTACACAACATGAGGTTGATTTGCAGGAGAGAGTCGGAGTGGATTGAGAGATTATCCAATCCCGAGTATTAGCCGATGCTGAGCTTCTGCAAGCACGGGCACCGTGGCGAGGAGACGAGATCGCCGAGCTCACACGGGCCGCGGAACCAGACGTACCTCAGATCGAGATCGGTGAGCCGCGCGAAGACGCCCAGGGACGGCAAGGCGAGGCCGCCAAGAATCCTTAGGTGGAGCTCAATCGTAGTGGCATTCTCGAAGCAGGGTAGCTGAACAACGCCGTTGTTGCCTCCCCTCCTGGTCGTGGCCTTCTTGTACTCCTGATACGGAGTCACGTTGTGGTAGACAAGGCCACCGGCTAGGCGGCGCGCAGCGGCGGGAAGCCAGGCCGTCGCAGCCGCAGAATCGGCGGCGGCAGCGCCTGTTTTGGTGCTGACCGAGATGTGGCGGAGCTGTGGCGCGTCAGTGACATCGAGCAGCTCGTGGATGCGGTGGCCGTCATCGGGGCGGACTTCGAAGTGGAGCTTCGAGAGGAGGCGCCAGAGGCCGCGCCAACGGCGCGCGAGCACGCTGGTCCGCGCAGCCTCGGCGGTGGTGTGGAGGCACTCGGGGATAAGGACAAGGACGAGGACTTTGTCCGGGAGCGCGCTGAGGCGGTCCTCGCCACCGTCGGGGGGCTTGGTAAGCTTGGCGGCGTTCTGGCCGCCGCCGCTTTGCTCCATGCAAGTGGGTGGGGAAGGATTTCGATTTGGCGCCGGCCGGAGGGATTGGCCCGCGCGGGCAAGGCGGCGGCGATCTGGACGCCGCTCGGATCGGGGGAAAGGGAAATTGCCGAACAGGCACCGGGACGATAGCGCCGGCTCTGCTGCAGCCCGGGAGGAGTGGGGGGCGGCGGCGGCACGCCCTCCCGGCTCCGGCGAGGGCAGGCCGCCCGCGCGGCGGCTGGCGACGGCGCAGCCGGGAGAGAGGGGGGGAGCGCGAGCGTGAATGCGAGCGAGGTAGAAGCCGGGCCGCGGATAATTTAGGCCTGTCGGCGATCGGTCCGATTCCACCGGCCCACAGCCTATCGGACCGGCCCATCCACGTCAGCAGCCTCAGGCAGTCACACGCTGCTCACTGCCATTTGTTACGTCTTGCCCTCCTGCAGTTGACGACGCGGGTTGACGCAGTAGATGATGATGTGCCATGCCTGCTTGCGATGTAGTGCATTATTGCTCATCGGCTCTGCTCGAGAAGAAGTTGATATATTATATGTCATATTCAGAATTTAGTTGCTCTGTGTGGATGAATACAGTTGGATTTTGGATAAGGGGAAATCTAACAATCAACCAGTTGCTATGTTTGCTGTAATCACACCATTTTTCAACGGTCCGTGAATACAATTACTTTGTTTGCTTTGAATAGCCAGATAAACCGAAATTTGAGGCAGAACCTTCCTTTATTTACCGTTCACAACACAGCAAGCCAACCATCAGTCTATTATGGACATTGCCCTATGGTGTGACATGTACGACTGTGTTGCATTCACATCTTATAAGAAAAATATACAAATCTTTTGTGTATTCAAGAAAAAAAATATTCATGAAGAGATTTTACACCTGGAAAAAACTTTTTTTTTGACAATCCGCAAAAGAAAAAACTAAGTTGGTTCTTTGCCATTGATATACATAGAGCTAGCGAAGGGAAGATTGAGCCGGGCGGTGGGCATAAGCCTGGAGCTTGGGGCTGCCGTGGGCCAGAGCTTTGGGAACGTGGGTCTCCATAGCTTCGGTCTTGACTGTTTCACGGGCCAACATTCATGGATGACGGTACCTTCATGGTCTGGTACGAACTCAAAACTTTCACGCGCTCTTCTTGACCAGGGGTACCCAAATCCGTTCGTAACCTACACCCTCCGTCCTGTACTTCTGCGGCTGCGGCGGCGGTCGATTCCCTTCCTCCCTTCGCCGGAGGCAGAGCAGGAGGGACGTCAGCCATGGCGTCTGGTGCTCTGCCGGTCCTCCCCGGCCTCGACGCCATTCCACAAGTGGTGTTTGAAGAGTACCATTCCATTCCCTGACCATGGTCCTAGTAATTGTTTTATTGCTGGTCAACCTGAAGGATACGTTTACCTAGCACAAATTATAGAACAGGATTTGGAGTATTTGTGTCTCGATGTTAACTCTTACAATATTGAGAGAGCTTGTAGGACAAGTGGTACAATTATGTCCTATCTGTATTTTGGTTTCCCAGCATCTATGTCACCAAGGAGGATTCAAGGAGGACATGAAGAGCGAAGAGGTACGTAAATCTTTACTTTTGTGGTTCACAGACCTTTAAAAGTATTATTGTGTGAAATGTGATGTCGGAATTGCTTTATTTTTGTACAGCAATGATTGTGGGTTCATCTAAGCCTTAGATCTTTATGGTCACCACATAGTGCGCTTGCTATTGGACAATCTCCTCTAGTTAAGGACTTGCAGTCAGTTCATATTAGCCTGATTTTCTTGTGCTAGTACTCTGTTGTACGTAGCAAAGGGAAAGCCCATTCATGATCTGCTTGCTGTTTTGTACAGTTGCTGCCATGTGGGGGAGCCTTGTACTCTGAAACACATTTTCATGGAGCACATCCCATAGTGACAGTAGTCAATCATGAATTAAATCCAAAAGGATGAGCACATCCCACAGTGACAGTGGTCTAGAGATTGTTGACATGTGTTTAGTCTGGGTACTATTTATTGATTTCAGTTTCGATAAGGTGGACCTTGTATCTGTCCACTCCCTGCTTCCTACCTAAGCAAATGCTAATGCTCTAAACATTAACTAAAGCTTTTATCAGTTCATCACTTGGCATAGCTTTATGGAACTTCATGGTTTCTAGTGTTTGTACATGTGATTGTGAGAGGCACGCCTAGCTGTAGTTTAAAGTCACTAATTATATTTATGATTCCTTAGAGCAACTAAGCTGAATGGTGGCACCATATATATAGTAGTGTTTCCCGAACAAACATTGTCTACAGATGGTCTTGTCAATATCTTTGCTGTACAATACTCGTTTTTCAACCTAGCTCAGACACACAAACCTTTTATTTGTTTTGGGTTTCTGCCTATCTTCAGTTAGAATCCCAATCTCAGATGCCATTCCTTGTTCCGTCTAGCTAGCGTTGGTCGCACAAGCCAATTTGTTTGGGAGCTACACTATGTCAACTGTGTCATAATGTTGTAACATAATGCAAACTTAAATTGTTCACGTGTATCCATGTGTTTTCTACATTAGTGCTTACTGCAATAAGATTGTCACCTCTTGGATTAAAAACATGTTGGTTTTATGCATCTCTGAGCCATTAACATCAAGCTGAGCTAAACTGAACTGTGAATAGTTCACCCTTAAAATTACCATGCCTTGTCATTGTAACTGTTGAAAACCTTTCAAGTAAATATTTTGGAAGCATATGCTTCCAAAATTTCACTGGAAGTTATGCTTCCAAAATATTCACTTGAAGGGTTTTCCACGGTTATAATGAAAAGCCTTTGGTGTTAAAAAACATGCTGGTTTTGACGTCGAGCTGAGCTGAACTGAACCGTGAATAGTCCACCTTTAAAATTAGGCGATTTTTGCCACAGGACACTGGAAAAACACATAACTGGCTGGCACACAACGCCAATGGGAGAGTTTGCCTAAACACACCGCAAATTCATGATTATTTGGCTAGACACACCACGATGATTATTTTATTTATTTCTCAGTTTTGAAGAGAGAGAAGGTAGGGGAAATGTCCTAATTGCCCTCACTCTCAACCTCATGATTGACCGACCATGGGAGAAGAAGTTGATGATGCTGCTGACGATGCCGACGATGGTGCACAAGCACGTGTATGGAGCTCCCCGACGGTGCAGCCACCCATGGTAACGCTCCCCGGTGACCGGTGGCGCGGCCGGCCCATGGGCACGCTACTAGCCAGCATAGCTAGCCCAGGGCGAGCTCCCGGTGGTGCGGCCAGCCATGGGGTGGAGCTCGCCAGCGGCTCCGCGCAGCCCAGGGGCGGAGCTCCCCGGCGGCGCGCCCAGCCCAGGGCGGAGCTCCCCGGCGGCGCACCCAGCCCAGGGGCGGAGCTCCCCGACGACGCAGCCAGCCTAGGGGCGGAACTCCCCGGCACTGCGGCCAACCCATGGGCGAGCTTCCCGGGGCGCGGCCAGCCATGGGGCGGAGCTCCCCGGCGGCGTGGCCACCCCATGGGGCGAAGCTCCCCGGTGGCATGGCAGCCATGAGGCGGAGCTCCCCAGCGACGCGGCCAGCCTATGCTCTTTCTCGTAACAGTGTCTTGCAGCAAATTTTAGTGAACAACTTCAGGTTGAAGACAAGGGTATAAACAACATTTTACCCACCTTCTCTTCTCTCTCCGCAAATCCGAGAAATAAATAAAATAATTGACGTGGTGTGTCTGGACAACGCTTACTCGAGGAAATTATATTGAAGCACAGAACTGGTTAAAGATTACGAAGCGCTTTGAATTTGAATAATACATGATTTTGCGCTATTTTTGGGCAATATCTCCCGTTGGCGGTGTATTCCAACCAAATATGTGTTTTCTGGATGTCCCACGGCAAAAATCGCCTTAAAATTGAAATACTTTGTCATTGTAACCGTGAAAAACCCTTCAAGTAAATGTTTTCGAAGCATGTGTTTTGTCTTTGGTGTTTACTGCAAGAACTCATCATATTGATGCTTACAATGCGATTGCTGCCTACATGCTGCAGAGTGCTTGGAGATTGAACAAAACTGTTGACATGGCAATCTGAATTCTGACGTAGAAGATTGATGTCTTCCCTAGCTCTAGCATATTATTCCAAATGCCCCCCACTACCGGATTCAGTATCTTTGTCGAGTGTCCGAAGCACTCGGTAAAGGCCTAAAAACAGTCGACAAAGTCTTTGCTGACTGCTTTTCACGTCGGCAGTCGGCAAAGGGTAGTCGGCAAAGAATTTGACGGCAAAGAAATCTTTGCCGACTGCCACGCCACAGGCACTCGGCAAAGACTTTGCCGAGTGCCAGATAAGCAGTCGGCAAAGTTTAACGGCATCAGTCATCTGACGCCTTCTTTGTCGAGTGCTCACACGGCACTCGGCAAAGAATTTTTTATTTGTTTTAAATAATTTCTTTGCCGAGTGCCGGCCTGTCAGTACTCGGCAAAGATTTTTTTTAAATAATTTCTTTGCCGAATACCGAACTCGGCAGCACTCGGCAAAGATTTTTTTCTTTTTTTTAAATAATTTCTATGCCAAGTGACAGGTCAGCACTCGGCAAAGCTAGAATTCAGGCAAAACTGGTGCCCAGCTTTGTCGAGTGCCTTCACTCGGCAAAGCTAGAATTTTTTTTGTTTTTTAGATATATCACAATAGACAAATATATATATATTATATGTCCACATATATAACACAAATCCACATATATAGTCACGAATCTAGCAATAGTCATAAATCCAACATATAGAGTCATAAATCCAACAATAGTCACAAATCCAACAAGTTCAACATTCATAACAAGTTCAACATCCATCAATGGTCCATAACAAGTTCAACATAACCATCGCAGTCCATCATTGCTCGTGCTGCGTCCTGGCATCCCCATGCCCTGCAGAGTGTGAAGAGCTAGCACCTGGCCACGAAGACCACCCGGAGAGCCCGTTGCGGCGCCGACTGGTACTGGTACGTCCACCTGGGTGGCGGAAGCAGAGGGCCGCTTGCCCACCCGGAGTGCCCGTGCTGTGGAGGCAGAGGAGGAACGCCACCTGGCCACGTCAACTGTGCACACAGGCCAACCGGCCACCCATGCTGTGGAGAAGAGCCATGTGGAGGAGTCGGGTTCGAAAGTAGCCGGCCATGTCCTGCATCTGACACACCCAACGCTGCCGGACAGCCTCCATCTCACGCGCCGACTGCTCCCTCTGGGCCGTCAGCTCCCGCTGATGGGCCTCTGCCATCTCCCATTGTTGGGCCTGCAACTCGGCTAGCTGGACCTGCAATATTACACCCGTGAGGTTTAAACAATGCAAAAGAAAAGGTATATGTGTAAAACTAATGAACGACAAATAAAACTATACTTACCTGAAATATCACCATCATCTGCATGGAGCTCGGCTGCCGAGGTTGTATGGGGACATCGGAGGAGGTCGTGCTCCCTGATCGAACCTGGTGGAGCGTGGGAATGATGGCGGGGTCGATTGCGTTGTGGGCAATATAGTACCGGTCGTACTGCTTTCCTCCTCTCGTCCTCATCAGGATGTCCGTATCCAGGGGCTCGATGGCTGGATTGAAGGTCGGCCCATGGCTCGTGCGAGCCACCGCGATGTACTCGGCCATCATCTCATAGACGTTCGGGTTGAAGGTCGGCCCATTGCTGCCCAGGTGTCCAGGTATTATCAGCAACAAGAACACGTTCTTGGGTTCAAACATGACACCGGGGGGGTGAGATTGAGGGGGATCACAAATACGGGCTAACATATGTACGGGGCCGCCATCATTCCATACAGGTTGAACCCATCCGTTGCAATCGCTACATGTACATTCCGAGCCTCCATGCTGGTGATTGAAGTACTTTCATGTGTCACCATCCGATGGGTGTACCATCTTGTCACTGTATCTTTTTCCTTTCTTGTGCCATGTCATCTGTTTCACGGACTCCTCTGTCATGTACATCCGTTGGAGCCTCGGTAGGATAGGAAGGTACCATAGGACCTTCTCGGGGATCTTAGACTATTTCTTCTTGCCATCACTACCCTCTACCTCCATAACCTAGAGGCTTTGCACTTTGGACAGTGCGTGGTCTCCCTTAAATAGGACGCACCCGTTCAGACAAGAATAGATTGACTCATACGGCATCTTAAGTGCACGAAGGAGTTTCTGTGACTCATCAGTGTTCTTCAGCAACACGTGACCCTCTGGAAGCATTGTGCCAAAAATTTTCAACAAGAGATCGAAGCCGTCTCGGCTCAGGCTCAACTGCGACTTCAACGCTTTTAGGCGTCCAATGCCATCCAGTTGCAACATTGTTGTCTTCTCGTGAAAGGGCATCTATGCCGAAGGCATCATTTCGTAGAACGCCTTTGCGGTTTCCTTTGGATCCTCCTCCACCAATCCTTCATTGTCATGTGTCTCGTTATAGTCTACCATCATGTCGGCCATCTCGACATCTCCATCATACTCCTCGAGGCGTGCTCTCACCTCCTCCTCTCTAATACGATCGCGTTCACCATAGAAGATCTAGCGGGTATAGTTTGCCATGAATCCGTGCATGTGAATATCTTTGTATACATCTTTCTTTTGTTTATGTTTCAAGTTCTTACACTTCCTGCAGGGGCACGACATCCGAATCGACCCTTTAGCAGCCGGGCCAAATGCTTGATCCAGGAAATAATTGGTCCCCTTAATCCATTCATCGCTCTTACTTGCAAAGCCCGTGTACATCCACTCACGGTTATCCATCCTTTGTCATACATATACGTAAGCGAGTAATAAAACTAGCAATTGCATCTACACGACGTTCCTACCATCTAATAGGTGAAGGATAGGTCCTAATCCCACTCGTGGATGCGTAGATGGGTTAGCTTCCATGCTCTGCTCCTGTACGAGTCAGAATTTCGGCAGCACCTCCCCACTGTTCTCCTGATACACGTCCCCGCAGGGAGAGTGTGTACCCGGAGAACAACGGGAAGGTGCTGCCAAAACTCTGACTCAGACAGAAGCAGAACATGGAAGCTAACCCATCTACGCATCCGTGGGCTATCCAAAAAATATGGACAATCTGAAACAGATATGGTCGCCGATATGCAAAGACCTGCATACCTCCAACCGTATTTCTTTCGGACGGGAGACGCCTAACTAGGTTATGCGACCTAAGTACGACAACGGTAAGGAAGAGAGATGATTTATACCTAGGGTGACGGTGGAGACATGCTAGCGGGGCAGTGGCAAGGCGACGCGGTGCCGGCAGACACGCGGTGCCGACAAAGACGATCGGCGTCGCCGAGCTACTTCGGGTCCCCTCCGACATGACCTGCTCTGCAAAACAAGACAAACAACACAATAAGTATAAAATTTCGGCAGAACCTCCCCTGCACGGAAAGGTTTCCAAAACCTGCAAGAAAGAATATCATTTCATATAATTAAAAAACACTTCTACCGCATCTGGATGGTCATATTTCGTGGACAAGGCGTTCAAACTTTTGGATGAGTTTATGGACACGGCCTTAAAATACACTCTCCAACATGAATATTATTTTTCGAATGGGTATGTTTCGTTATTTCATGCACCTGCAGTTCTAATTTGAATTATTCAAAAAAAATTCAAGTAAATGAAATAAATGAATGAAATATAGCAAAATAAATTCGAACATGTGCTTCAATACAATATTCTTGGACTACAAAAAAAGTTTGAGCTCAAAATTCAAAAAAAATAAAAACTTTGCCGAGTGCCAAGAGTGACACTCGGCAAACAGGATCTTTGCCGAGAGCCTGTGATGTGGCACTCGGCAAAGAAGACCTCTTTGCCGAGTGCCAGCCCGGCACTCGGCAAAGATGGGCCGGCCTGGGCCCAGTACCCGGCACGTGGGTCTTTGCCGAGTGCTTGGCTCGGCACTCGACAAAGAGCACTTGGCAAAGGAGACGGTGACGGACGCCGTTTGCCCCCGTCAAGGTTTGCCAAGTGCTTGGCTTTGCCGAGTGTGTAGCACTTGGCAAAGGTCTTCTTTGCCGAGTGCCCGGCTTCGCCGAGAGCGAGGCACTCGGCAAAGAAATCTTTGCCGAGTGATGTCCTTGGCTCTCGGCAAAGGGTTTCTTTGCTGAGTGCCCGTGCTTTGCCACTCGGCAAAGGGGTTGGCCCTCGGCAAAGAAGCCGTTTCCGGTAATGCCTAGCTTAAGCATATTCAAAAGATGGAGAGATGTGCAGGAAGGAACTTGAAGAGTGTCGCACGGAAATTAATTGGAATATTCACGTTTTGATTTCTTTTCTGAAATACAAATGCATGTTGGTTGTTTTGAAATTTGTATGCAAGGTTGTTTTTGCTGAAAAATGATTACACTATTATGCGATTGTTTCAATGATTTATAAAATTCTAGATTGTGATGAGAATATGCAGAAACTAACAAGAACATGAGATGTTGATAGACATACTAGAATAATATCTTGTGAAACAGGAAATGGATCCGTATTGAACATAGTATTTCCAATGCCAAAGCCATAATTTCCGCAGAAACTAACAACGAAGTGCTGTTTTCTGAATTCGCTCTCTTCCTTCACGTTTACTGATCATGCAATTAACTCATTCGAATGTGTATAGTAGCAAATCTCTTAGACGTCTTTGCAATCCAGAAATTAGGTTACAAGAATAAATTAGGCATAAATTTGCACCAAACAATGCTAAGAATTTGCACCAATGTTTGATACTTCATAAATCTGATGATCTTGTTGCCTTGTACTAGTTGAGATAATGTCTCGTTTTTTGAGATTTTATGATATATAACTCTACGCCTTGTAGGTGATCATTGGGTCTTCATGTTGTTCAGTAATGTCAATTCCAAGGAATGACTTCTCTTTTGTGCAGTCTGCGTATTCCTACGAACTTTATATGAGCTTGATTTTTCGTGTAGTAAAAGTTGCATGCTGTTCGTAGAGTTAAGATCTATCATTGCCATATTGTTAGTTTACTAATTTGTACAGATCTATCTATTTGGATGTGAGACATGTGACTTTGTGACGAAGGTCTTGTTTAGATGTCTAATTTTGGGTCTAAAATTCACTATATAGAATTTCTATTTTCCGTCGCATTAAAATGCCGACACATGTATGGAGTACTAAACATAGATGAAATAAAAAACTAATTACATAGTTTTGTTATACTTTGCGAGACGAACATTTTAAGCCTAATTAATCAATATTTAGATAATTATTACCAAATAAAAATAAAATTACTATAGTGTGACGGGATATTTACTATACAGATTTTAGATATCAAATTTGGTATCTAAACAAGGCCAAAATACCTGATGACCGGTCAGACACAGGCCATCAGATAGTGTCTTGTCGTCGGGCTGTTCCTGTCGGGTCCGTCAGGAAAAAGCCACGGTCTGATAGTGTATTACTTGATCGAACTGGCTATATATGAGTTACAAATTAGCGAGAGATACACTGAGGTTTCACGCCTTAAAAATAGTGGTTAGTTGAACAAGAAGGTTTCACCCTAGGTCGAAAGTCTAGTTGAACGAGACATATTTGATAAGAGTAGGTAGAAGATAAACATATTTTGCACAATGGGTGCGATTCCATCGAGGTGCACAATTTTGATATTTTGGATTTTTTATAAGATCTTTGTCGAAAGATGTTACCTAAGAAAGTTCAGAACCTACAACTATATGATTATCATTATCATAGCTTTGCAAAAGAAGATGTAGCTTAGCTAAGCCAAGATGTTAGTGCACGCCTCATCGAAGGTAAACATCGGTAAAAAAAAAAAATCAGAAATCATTCACTGAAATTTGCTTAGAGCCAAGAATTAATGAGAAATACTCACGAAGAGATTTTACAACTGCATAAAACATTTGGTTCTTTTTTTGAGGTATTTACCTTTATTATATTATACTAGATATATTTTGTTTTTGAAAAAATATTATATTATACTTTGACGGACATTCATGGATGACCGTACCTTCATGGTCTTTTTTTTTTATTAGCAGATCATGGTCTGGTAATGAACTCAAAGATGGGCTTCAGGATGGACCCTGGCACGGCCCATGGACTTTCACGAGCTCTTCTTTGTCCAGGCGTACCCAAATCCGTTTCGTACCTACTACCTAGTCTACGGTACGGCGGCGGCGGCCGCGGCTCGATTCCCTTCCTCCTCTCGCCGGCGGCGGGAGCAGGAGGGACGTCGGCTCTGGCGTCTCCTGCTCTTCCTGTCCTCTCCTGCCTCGACGCCGCCATGGAGCCGGAGAGGCCGCCGCCAGCACTCGTCAGCGACATCCTCGAGGAGATCTTCCTGCGCGTCGCGTCCCCCACGGACCTCGCCCGCGCCGCCGCCGCGTGCGTCTACTTCCGCGGCCTCATCAGCAGCCCGACTTTCCTCCGCCGGTACCGCTCTGCCCACCCGCCGCTGCTTCTCGGCTTGGTCAACCGAAATGGCCTCCACCCCGTCGAGGCGACCCCTCCCACTGCGGCTGTCTCCCGTAGTGTCGCCCGCATCGTGAACATGTCCTTCCTGCCTAATGGTGGGCAAGGTTGGTATGTGCATGATGTCGGCGATGGGCGTGTCCTCGTCGGATTCAAGGGACACCACGATCAGTGGGACATCGCTGTGTGCGACCCCATTCCGGCGACACATGCTGCTGCCTCCTATCAGTCTATCACAGACGACCTACTCGCCTTGGTCGGCCTCCATAATGAAGACATGCACTATCCCAGGGCCTCCTTGATCCCTTCTGGAGGCACGGAGGAGGAGGAAACATCGTTCAGCGTGATCTGCTGGCCGGATGTATTCAAAGACAAGATTCGCGGTATTTTTCTTCTCAACAAAAACATGCTCTGCTCACTGGACTGCCATTAAATCTATCAGTTAGCCTGATCTAGGCCTGCCTGAAGAAGTTGACGACTGCCTAGATCATTCAGGCCAATGCGACCATGGTTGCTACTATTGGAAACTGCACTTCAGAAACGAGTTTCTCAAGCTTGACGTGGACACTATGGAGTTTTCCATACATGACCTCCCTCCTGGTCATCACCAGAAAAGTATTGCCATTGTGGAGTCGGGGGAAGGCAAGGTTGCAATGTTTAGTAGACTTGGTGAAGGGTCTGTGGAATATGACACCTTCATGCAAAATGGCACTGAGAAGTCCTATAAGTGGTGTTTGAAGAGTACCATCCCATTGCCTGGCCATGGTCCTTGTAATTGTTATATTACTAGTCAAGCTGAAGGATATGTTTACCTAGCACAAATTATAGAAGAGCAGGATCTAGAGTATTTCTCTCTTGAGGTTAAGTCTTACAATATTGAGAGAGCTTGTAGGACAAGTGGTACAATTTTGTCCTATACGTATTTTGTTTTCCCAGCATCTTTGTCAACAAGGACGATTCAATGAGGACATGGAGAGGTACGTAAGTCTTGACTTTGTGGTCCACAGACCTTCAAATTTGTTATCGTGTGAATGTGATGCTAGAATCGCTTTATGTTTGTACAGCAAGGATTGTGGGTTTATCCAAGCCTTAGGTCTTTATGGTCACCACATAGTGCGCTAGCTATTGGACAATCTGCTTAAGTTAGAGACTTGCAGTCAGTTCATATTAGCAAGATTTTCTTATGCTAGTATTCTTTGTTTTGTACATTGAAGGGAATGGATCAGTATGGAAAATTCCAGAGAATCACTCACATTCTGTGTCTTTGTTACACATATATATATATATAACACATACACAGACATTAGGCTATAAGCCCATGGGCCTATCTATAGAAAATACACAGCCCAACACTCCTCAAGATGGGTGATAGATATCTATCATCCCTATCTTGTTACATGCAGTCACATTGTTTTAATCCTAAACCTTTGGTTAGGCAATCTGCCACTTGTTCATTTGAAGTCACATGACCCAAAACTAGAACCTCCTAGTCTATCTTCTACTTGATAAAGAAGCGATCAATCTCAATATGTTTGGTCCTGTCATGCTGAACCAGATTATTGGCGATATTGATAGCCGATTTGTTATCACATTGCAGCATGGAAAGACCTTTCCTCAACACCTTTAATTCAGATAAAAGGTTTCTTACCCATAAGATCTCACACAACCCTTCCTGACATGGCCCTATATTCAGCTTCAGCAGTAGAACGAGATACAACTGGTTGTTTCTTACTTCTCCATGACACTAAATTTCCTCCAACAAATATGCAATAGCCTGATGTTGATCTCCTGTCATCAAGACTGCTCGCCCAATCAGCATCACAATATCCCTCAACATTAAGATAACCATGGCTTTTGAACATAAGTCCCTTTACAGGACTACCTTTTAAATATTTTAAGATCCGATTAACTGCATCCAAGTGTCCACTTCTAGGATCATGCATATATCTGCTCACAACACTAACAGCATATGAGATGTCAGGTCTTGTATGACATAAGTAGATGAGCCTACCGACCAGTCTCTGATAGCTCTCCTTATTCACTGGATCACCTGATTCAGCACATAACTTGTGATTTGGATCAATAGGTGTTGATGCAAGTCGACACCCAAGCATGCCAGTCTCACTGAGCAAGTCCAAGACATATTTTCTTTGTGAGAGAACTATGCCTTTTGGAGATCAAGCAATTTCAATACCAAGAAAGTATCTAAGCTGACCAAGATCTTTAACCTCAAATTGTTTACTTAGGTTCTTCTTTAAGCACAAAAATCCTGGAAGCATCTTAACACTTCATCTTTATGTTTCATGAGATATACCCATGTCATACGAGAGAAGCAGTCAATAA
Source organism: Bothriochloa decipiens (assembly GCA_023333625.1). Lineage (NCBI taxonomy): Eukaryota > Viridiplantae > Streptophyta > Magnoliopsida > Poales > Poaceae > Bothriochloa > Bothriochloa decipiens. The sequence continues at coordinate 6,155,233 of CM041646.1, forward strand.
AAGTAACAAAGTACTTCATTCCACTAATAGAAAGCACAGGACATGTCCAAACATCTGAATGTACTAGCATGAAAGGGGAGGCGCTTCTAATGCCCTTACTCAAATAAGATGTCCTTGTGTGTTTTGCAAACTCACAGGCATCACAAAATAGTTTGTTCTTATCCATCCCTCACATTACATTAGGAAAGGCTTTGCTTATTTTGTTGAAAGAAAGATGCCCAAGTCTATAATGTAATAACATTACATTAGCTTCCTTCTCTCCTATCGTTGCAGCCAACACAGAACATAATGCTTCAGATGTGCCCTCACGATCCATATACCACAGTCCACTATGCCTGGTTGCAGTCCCAAGATTCCTCCCTGTCATTCTTTCCTGAATCAAACAATTCTCTCGGTCAAGTGTAACTCGACAGTCCAATTGATCAATTAACGCACTCAATGATACTAGATTGACGGGAAAAGCTGGCACATGCAAAACTGATGACAATTTAATAGATGGAGTGCACTGAACTGTTCTAACACTTGTAACAAATTGTGATGTACCATCAGCAGTTTGTATAATTTCTTTATGTGTGGGAGGATATTGCATATATGATTCAAACTCACATGATGCACCTGTAACATGCTTCAATGCTCTTGAATCTAAAATCCAATTTAATCATGATATGCGTGTAGGCATTGATGCATGAGCATAATTACCTTCATCTATGTAGGCAAAGTTGACGAAGTCACCAACATAATCAACTTGATCTTTATCTCTTGAGCTCTCAACAGTTTCTTTCCATTGTCTGGGTTCTTTAGCTTTCACTGCTGCAACTTTTTCTTTCCATTGTTTGGGTTCTTCAGCTTTCACTAATGAAAATAGAAAGCTCCTCTTCTATGCCCACTATGTTGGCCCTATAGCCACCTCTTCCTCCATAGCCTCTACCGCCCCTAAGAGCACCTCCAATACCTCTTCCTCTTCCTCTTCCATTGTTAAGCTTGAGTGGCTTAGGGCAATCACGACTCAAGTGTCTAGTTTCACCACAATTGAAACATTTTCTATTTTCTTTTATTTTTGTTGCTGCAAAAATTGGACGAGGTAAAGATGTAGGAGATGATGATGTAGTAGTCTCCTTCACCACCTTTAATCTATACTCCTCTTGTGAAATAGCAGCTATGGCCTCATCTAGGCTAGGAAGAGTGGGCTGATGAAATATAGCAGAACGCCTTGCCTCAAACTCTAAGTTTAGCCCCCTTAAGAAATGAATGACTCTTTTCTTCTATCCACTTCTTCACCCATGCCACAGACTCTGAATGTGGTAGCTCAATAGGTTTATAATGATCTGCATCAGCCCACAAACTCTTCAACTCAGCAACATATTCCATCATCGACCGCTCCCCCTATTTAAGATCATGGAGTCAGTCTTCTATTTCAACCATCTACATCACATTTCCAGCACTTGAATACATCTTTTCCAAAGTTTTCCATATCTCTTTTGCACTCACAATTGTATCTACTGTGTTTTCAATGGCCAGAGTCATAGAACTCAACATCCACGCTGCTACCAGAGAGTTGGTAGCATCCCATGTGCTCTATTCAGGACTTGACTTATCTGATGGCTCAGATGATTCCCCATTGACAAAGCCATCAAGTTTTTTTGCTTTCAACAACCGAAGTGCCCTTCTAGACAAGCCAAGTAATTCTTGATGCCCTCTGATTTGATATCATTTGGCATCAACTCTATCTTTTGGATAGGTTCAGCATGAACAACAATTTCTCTGCTTGAAGATGAGACCTCATCCTTCTTTGCAGTGAGTAGTTCTACCAATTTTCCAAGCACTTGCTCAATTCCTTGATTTTCCCCATCATGTATGGGCTACAACAGTAACTAGTTTGATGCCTTGTATCAAGAACCACTAAGCAACAAAAAAGCTTCTAGCTCCACTAAATCCCCAGGGTATATAGCATATATGGGCTGTGTAGTAGACACCCTTTCTCCAACAGCCACACAAGTGCTACACTATAGCCAACAGCCACACAAGATCCACACCAACAGAGATGACACACGCACCTGCTTCCTTGTTCCACTTGAATGCTTCCCCTTGCCCTTCTCTTCCTTCTTCACCACAGTTGGAGGAGCAAGGCACCAGCAGTAGGTCCACCAACAGGAGCAGCACACTCAACCAGCCAATCGAGCCTGCAGTCCTCAAAGGAGCTCAATCTTCACCTCAGGCGCGTGGACACCTCTAGATCCAGCGTCCGCGCCACCAAGCTTCTTTATCTGCATCTCTCGATTGCTCTCACACACTGACCTCTACACTCCACCAAAGAAAATCAGCCACCAAACTGCTCACTCCCTACCAGATCAAGTGCCTCAGTATCAACAAGTGCTCGTTGTTGCAATCTCCATGGCCTCTCTCTCTCTCACCAGGCTCCAATACCATGAAGGGAATGTCAGTATGGAAAATTCCAGAGAGTCACTCACATTCAGTGTCTTTGCTACACATATATATAACACATACATAGACATTGGGCTATAAGCCCATGGGCCTATCTATAGAAAATACACATCCCAACATACATTCATGATCTACTTGCTCTTTTGTACAGTTTGTTGCCATGTGGGGTGTAATAGAACCGCCCAATTAATATAAACCTAAGATACTATGTAAACCGCCGAGGCAATTTAGTTAGCACATTGTGCTCATATTAACCCGGTAGTCCGTGAAATCTCAAAGGATTTCAAACTTTACCAATGACACACCCAGATCACACAGTTCAACAGTTACCATCCATCTGTTCTTACTTTTCACACCTAACATAATTACATCACCGGTTATTATATAAATTCCTTTTTGAATCTGAGTTGCAAATAAATAGCGGAAGTAGATATATTTTAACATATACTCACACCTATGATTTGAAATACATTGTCAGTTCAGGGTCAACATTCAACAACAGCAATTAGACGAGATATAAGAGATGACCATGCAAAAGGTCTAATCCTCCCGTAGTGGGATACAAGTCCATCTTGTCGCCACAGCAAAAGTCTTATGATCTACAACAAGTGGGAATAAAACCCTAAGTATGAGAATGTACTCAGCTAGACTTACCCGTCATAAACCAAAAATAAAGTGACTCCAAAGAGTATGCAAGGCTTTATAAGGAGGCTAGCTGACTCATTTCTTTGCATAAAAGCTTGAGCTTATTAAGAATAATTATTATAACCTTCTAGCTTTGCATTTTAAGGTCATTAACCTGATCATGCTAGATTAGCACCTGATCTAATCAGTCATGGTATAATTAACAAGCAAGAATAGTAACTATTTTCGGTTGAGCACCTTTCAGCATCAACATCATAACCATCTCATCTCTTTGCTCAAGACACTGTCCACTATCTAGGGACGATGGCGATTATAATTGATTGCAAACCAGTTGGCGAGTTATTCCCCACACAAACCCATACAACCCGTTCCTTGGTCGCCTTAGGTCACCTTGTTCTGTTTGGGTAGAGTCGTGGGATCAACAGGAACCATCATACCCAGGGGTCGCCTGGCTGCATACTAATCATGTAACGACCTCAGGCTTACTCTCCGCGCCCCTGTGATTGCACCACCATCTATAATACAATGCGTTCAGGTCGAAGCCTGGCTCAAACAGAACTCGAGGTTTCGCGGTCGGATGATCGCACCCTTCCATCTATCTGTGGGGCATGTGTTCAACATGTCGTGAGGGCCGTGACATCGGACAGGGCCCTAGTTTGACATAGACGGGATAAAACCACACAGAACCTCTAGTTCTGTCCACAACACCAATCCCGCCTGGTCTCAATTTATTACTTCCCATGGTTATTCCAAGACAACAATATAGCTCACTAGTAGAAGGTACCACCTATCACTCGCGGATGACAGGAAATCACCCGACTTCTATCGATCTAATTAAGTAGGGCTAAGCATATATACGAACCTATAACTTAACAGGGTGAATGGGTAACTCAGGTGGACAATGGTAATCATAATGTATCCACGGTATCGATCAACTCCTATAAGCTTAATGCATCATCACAACAGTAAAGGACACAAAATAAGTTATTTGTAAAACTGTAGGGAGGAATGCTCCGGGGCTTGCCTTCCTCTGACGAGCGAGGTTGAAGCTCCAGGCAATCAATCACTCCATGTCTGGCTCCTAGTTCTCGATCACCGGTTGTACGAAAGCTTTCTTCTGGGATCCCTCTTCTGGATTCCCGTTTAATGTCATGTTTTGTTCTCCTAGCGATCCTGTATGATGCATATGCATGTATGAATACGAAAAATGCACATGGTATGACAATGGAGTAAGATGATGATGAATGCTTGCATATTCTTTCTACAAGGTAGTCAACATCATCCAAGAACATGTACCATAAGCACATGTCACTACTGTATTCCCTACTATAAACAGTACAAGTCTATCGGTGAAACCTTCTTTCTACCTATCGCCAGTAAACAAGCCAGTAAAGCAACTAACCATCTTACTATCACTAGCAAATAAGCCAATAAAGCCAAAGGTCCTTATTCATAAGCACAGTTATGTCAAACTAAACTATTCATCATGTTCTAATCATTACTTACTACAATTCCATTTAATCACCCTAACTCACACTACACTTGGCTTCCACAAGACAAACATGCAGTAGTCATGTATATAACCTACAACTGACCATCTACTGATACACACTCATCATCACATTGCCCTTAACTAACACATCATCATTGCTAACCATGTATATAGTGCTAACATATCATGCTATGTTAACCATGATGATCCAGTCCTAGCAGCATACACATAGCCATACATAAATAAAGCACTTGCACACCTTACCATTGAATTATAGATTCTATGAGGACTATAATTTAGGTTATGTACTAACCTAAACCATTCTTAACATCATATCATATGTATCCTAAACATCTCCTAAAACTAATTATGGCCCCAGCTAACTCAATGCTCAAGCCAATTTCATGCTAAAAAGGGAATAGCTATAATAGGGACTACTAGATCAACACCTCATAAAATTCCTAGAAAATCACAGTAGATAGTACATGCTAATTCTAGGCTACCATCCAATTTTCACCTCATTTGAACATGTCTACTGCCCTACACAAAAATCACAAGGCAGCACAGTTAAATGGACCTAAAAATACTTTGTACTATGAAGTATGCAAGACCTCATGTTGCACTACATCAAGGGCTACCTTATGACATGTAAGTAGCCTACCAAAATGATCAACCCCAAACTAGGTCCACACAATACATTTATGAATTATTCCAAGAATAGCCCCTTAATCCCACTTGAACTACCACTTTATATTTTTACACAGCAAGCTTGCATAAAGTATTTTTAATAGATAGAGCATCACTAAAAAAGACTCACAAAATAAGAACCACATTTTTTAGAGCAGTATATGATTTACTATGCATTTTCAAAGATTCTAAGCATTTGATGCAAATAAATCAACTTAAATAAACTATATAGAAAAGTATACTAAACATGAAATATTATATTTTTAACAGATAGAATACATCCTGAGAGAAAATTGGCAACTTGAACCACTCATATCGGAGCTATATTCACTGAAATATGAATTTTAGAAATTTAAAACCATTTTCTAGAAATCATTTTTAGGATTAAATAAAATTCCATATAGGACAAACACTTTACTTTGAGGCCACTGCAATTTTTGCAAATTACGCAAGCCTAGATTTGAAAATCTATGTGTCTACGTATTTTTGTAGATAGACCCGGAAAGTGTAATAAAATTGCATTTCGATTCTCCTTCTACCTTCGTACGGGACGGAGCAGGGAAGCTCTGGAATTCGCCGTCCCCGGCCAACGACGGCTTGCTGGCGGTGGAGAAGGAGCGGCGGAGCGGCCGGGTGCCAACGCGCACCCGCGGAGGGGCCCAGCGCGGGCAGCGCAGGTCTATGGCGGTCCGGCCACGACGACCGGCGGCCTGTCGGCCGGTGCTCCGGCGGAGGCAGTCTTTGGCGACGCTCGGCTCAGGCGAGCGTGCGCACGAGAGGGAGCGCGATGAGGTGAACACGCTGGTGCTTGTGGTGGGACACAAGGGAAGCTGTACAGTGAGAACTCAGCGGCGGCCGGAGCTGATGAGGACATCGCCATGCTAGACACACCGACGCCATGGTCTTCCCCAAGTTGCAATTCGTCTCCAACTCAGCTGCCACGTCGCTCTTTGATTCAGCATACTTGTCGTCGTTGTTTCGGTCATAATTTCCTCATACGACATCGAAATGGGGCGATCTTGGACTCGTTGGAAAGGGGACGACGACGCCGTCGTTTTGGATCTGGTCCCAGCTCCAGATCTTTCGTGGATCATTCTGTGAGATCACGAAAAGGTGCTGCGTCACCTATTTTGGGCCAACTTGGCCATGTATCGAGTCGGGCCTTGAGCCCAAGTTGTGGGCGCCCAACCCCTGGCCGCCTCCAACCCTAGGACATCTATCTTATATATTCCACGTAGCCGTCACTGTTGAGACTTGGGTTTTGCTTTAGATTAATCTGTCTTTGAACAGTCGCCGTTATCGGTTTGTGAAACCCCACTTTGTGATCTTAATCATATATTTGCAGATTGTCCCATTAATTGAGCTACGTTCTTTCGAGTTCTTGCTTGTGTTCTTCGTTTCGCAGGCAGGGATTAGCCTTCGTGGCGAGGTCAACCGGTTGGAGACACGGTTGATAACCAGAGGAGTCGTGGTGCTAAGATTGCAGGGTTCGGGTCTTTGGATCTAAAGCCGGATCGGTGTGTCGTGCTCCACCAAAACGATAGTTATCTCAATCTGACGGAAGATCAGAGAATCACGTCCCCATCACTTGGCAACGGCGAAGACGAAATCGCTCGATTGGGCTTCATCGTGCGTCGTCTCTGGCTGCGAGGTGGCTCAGAAGTAGAGAAGGGCGAGGCGTAGCTTTGTACGTGAGTGGGGAAGAAGATGGGCAGCCCTCACTGTCCTATTTAAGGCAAGGGTGGCGCGCGGCAGGGGCTCGCGGTCGGTGGCTCAGTACCATCCGTGAGCGCTGACACACGGTGATGATGGTGGGGCGGCCGCGTGCGCGCTCGAGTGTGTAACACCTCTGGTGTTATATTAACTAAAACAAGCCATGTCATCATATGCATTGCAAAGCATTCATGTTTAAGTCTATCTTGGTGTGCATTAACTAAAAACAAGTTTATATTTCATAGGTTGATTGTGTTTTTGGAATGTTTTGTCACATGAAATCATAAAACCTTACTTTCGAATGTAATATAAAATACTTGGTTTATATTCTATGTACTTGAGGTGTAAACCATGTTTACACTAGTGTCAAGCATAGTGTATAAATCTAAGTCCAACCCTAAAAATGATTTCCATATTTGAAGTTGAATTAGGATTTCAGAACTTATTCTCAAGTCTTGCAATTCAAATTTAAATTCAAATCAGAAATGCTATAAAATATTTTTCAAAAGTCAACTTGGTCAACCAAGGGTGTAATTGGGTCATTGACCTAAAAATGTCCTTGGATGATGTTTGCGATCTCTAATGACTAACCAATTAACTTAGAAACCAAATCAAGTTTGAATTCGGTTTCAAAAACCCTTTATTTCAAAACCTTGTTTTATCCCCTTTTCTATAATTCAAAATCTATAAAGAATTTGGGTATACTCTAAAATATGATTTGTAGATCTTGACAAGAGCTACAATAATGGTATATAAAGTTTTTCATGTTTCCAAAAAGAATTTCAAAGAACTTTGAAAATACAGTTATATGAAACATGTTTGGTTTGAAAAGTTAAACATTTCAAAGAACTTTCAAAGAACTTTCAAAGAATAATTCAAAATTTATGCATAATTTGAGAAAACTTTATATATGAAACATGTTTGGTTTGCAAAGTTAAAAATTTCATAGTTTTGAAGATTTTCAAGTTTTATTGAAAACTCAAAAGTAATTTCAAATGTTTATTTCTAGGGTTTTATTCCCCTTTTGTATTTGAATTCATATTTCAAAATCTATATAGAATTTGAGGATGCCAGTTGAATAAAAAGTGTAAATCTTAAAAAGTTATGCAAATTCTATTTTTAGAGATTTTTATGTTCTTATATAAATTTTGGAGTAATTTGTTATTTTTCGATGAATGGCATTTCTGTAATTTGCTTGAACAGCGCTGAAGCCTATGGGCGGCTGCCATTGCCGGCTTCTCAAGCCGCGCCGCCATCCACCGACACCCTGCCACGACCGCCAGCTCACCTCGCGATCGAAGTGTCCTCACCGTGTGTGGCCCTCTCTTTTCCCCAAGCCCCGGCTACAAATAGGAGCGCCGTGACCGACTTCTCCTTCTTCCTCTGCTCCGTCGCCGCCGTCGAGCTCGTCCTCCACCACCGAAATTCACCACCACCGAGCGCGCTCCACCTCCATTTTATTCTCCATTAGCTCCGCCCCATCCTTGCGCTCTGTTTGAGTCCACTCGCGCCAGCTATTGCCGCCGGAGTCGCCAGTGCGCCGTCATCTTCCTCGCGCATGGCAACTGCGCCGCCGCGAGTCTTTTCAACATCGACCGCCGCCGTGGTTGTTCATTTTCTTCCCTCTTCTTCCCTAACATGCTCACCTTGATCTCCTCTATCTTATAAGCAACTTTGTCGGCCCGCTGGTGTACAGGAGCTGCCGTGACGCCGACCTCGCCGCCGCCATCTCTGTCGCCGCTGAGCTTCCACCTCCGGCCACTCCAAGCCTTCATCTTCAAGCGCATCCACCTCGTGGTGAGCTCTTGCATACTCCTGTGCCCTTGGTTGAGTCTGAGCTGCCCTGTCATGACCGGCTGCCGTGTGCCGCCGCCGCGTGCGAGGCTGAGGCCGCTAGGATCACGCTTTAGCCAAATTGGCTCATGTTTTGCGTCTGCCTAGTCATGCTGGTCATGTTGCTTGCGTTAGCCGCACCTGAGGAAGCTCCGGTGAGCTCGGCAGCCGCGCCGCCGCGCCGTCGGCCAGTGCGCCGCCGTCGCCCCGCCACTCCATTAGCCAGCCCAAGTTGCTCCCCGTGCCGAGAAGAACCTGTAGGGCCAAGCCCCGACGCCGGAGACCTCACCATCGGTGAGATAACGCCGGTTAACCGTCGCGCCGCCATCGGTCAACGCAGGGAGGGAAAAAGGATTTTCTTTTTCTTTTTCCAGAAAATGATTTAAATACTATTTTTTTGAAAAATCATAGTAATTTTTGTATAGCTCCAAAAATTTTAAAAATTTTTATGTATGTTCTTTATAATATTCTCTATTTAGGAAAAATATGAAATGCCAAATTTGAGTAATTTTTACATAAGTTAAAATTAGCTATTTTAATTGAAAAATACACTTTCAATGATTTTTAATAAATAAAATAATTGGTTTTTATTTCTGAAATTTGTTTTGCCATCTAATTAGACCAAGATCTTTCCAAAATAAAATTTTGAGCTCAATTAGACAACTTTAATTTTTATGCCTTTATTTTATGCTTTTAAATAATTAATTAATCCCTTTAAATAAGTTTAATCATTATAGGGTTGTTTGGCTTTGGGATTGATTGATGACCTTAGGTTAATGACCTTTGGCATTTTAATAAATTGTTTGCGCTTACCTAAATCATGTCATTAGGGCTTAATCGATGTTATTTCATGTGCTTAAATAATTTCATTAAAGATGTAGTTAACCCAAACGAACTTAGTGAGTAAGTTTTGTTGGCTTGCAACTTCATCGTGAAGGAAAGTTGTACTCAAGCCCTTAATCTGGTCATGCATCCATCAAGCATCATGTTTACTATTCCATCATGTTGAAGCATATCATTTTCTCGTATAGTTTCCGTTAACGGAGAGTTTAACGTTGTCGCACCAGATCCCAAGGAAGAGCAGATTTAGGAATCGGGAGTTGATCCAGAGCTTGAGACCGTCTTCTTCGAATACCAAGGCAAGCCCCCGATGCATTCAAACTCTATTCTATTTATAAAAAGTTTTATCGCTTCAGTTATGAAATGTTGCATTAGGTGGTAGGAGATGAGTGAAAAACCACCAATTACATTACCTGTCTTACTTCCTTATTCCTTGTTACCTGTTACTAGAAGATGCATAGTAATGCTTAGCCCTGCTTAATTAGTTAGGTTTTCAAAAGGTAAAAGAATGAAAAAGATGAGAATGGCTTTGTTTGGGGAATCATGGTGATAGTTAATAAATCGAGTCCGAACGGTTAACTTGCATTGGGAAAGGAGTCCCTCTGTAGTGTTTCCATCTGTTGATGCCCTAGGTCCCGTGTCGATGGTGAATCTGTGATATCGAGAAATTAGAAAATCCACATGCATGAAGTGAGATATAGTGGGCCAGAGTCCCCACGTATATCATGGAATGGTTTATAGTGGGCCAGAGTCCCCACATATTTCATAGTGTGTTATACTGTGGGTTTAAGTTCCCATGTATATCGGTACACTGGGTCGAAGTACTCATGTGTATCATGTGGTGATATATGGCTGCGGTTGTTATCCCGGTCTTCGGTATCCCAGTGATCTAGGTCCCAGCTGGGTATGAAAATGGATTTGAATCACCGTTGCTTCTCGGAGAAGAAGACTCGATCGGTGTTCATCATCGTAGTAATAACTGAAATGATGATAAGGTATCAAAATGAAGTTGGTTGGTAATTTGGATCTAGAGCAAGACAGCTTTATTTTCTGTAAATACTTTTCCGCAAAAATCCTTATCTCTTGCAAGCCTTACCTTGTCCCTCTAGCCTGCATTTCCTGAGTCTTCACCCCTTTTCTTTCGTCGGGTCAGTCTTATTGAGTACTTTTGTACTCAGGGTTTGTTGAACCCTTGTTGCAGGTGAGTCCCATGAGCAGGAGTGCTTCGCATCCTGCTGCATGACAGTCATTGCGGAGAGTGACGACGAGTAGGATGTTTGTCTCTTAGGCAGAGCTTATCGCCTGGTATTGTAATAAAGTTATCTATCGCTACTCCACTACTATTATGGTTGTATAATTTAAACTTATGGTTTGTAAGGTTTGAAACTAAATGTTTGTAAAATTATGTTATTGTAATCCTTTCACTGTTTCACTCCGATATATCTTAATTGTATAAAACTATTGTAATACTGCAATGTCTCTTTGTAATGATTGATCCTACTCGAAGAATCGTGGATGATTCGGGATTTACCTGACAGACCTTTTAAGTCATATGGGACACATTCATTATTATTTGGAGTTTGTTTAGACAATAATAATGCAAGTGGACCATATGATTTAGGAGGTTCTGCCATAGAGTGTGCGGCAGCAGGCTCGTCGGGAGCGCTTTGCCCGGCATCGGCGCAACGAGGAAAGCGGGGCAGCGGCATCGCTGACGCTGGCGGCCAGCGAGTAGGGCAGGGGAGGCAGGGTGCCATGATGGGCGAGGCGGGCATGCGCCCTGCAACATCGCTGTGGCACTGAGGTGCTGGCGCTGGAAACAGAGGGAAAAGGGAAAAGTGAGAGGAGGCGGATGATGACGTGTGGGGCCGAGTGAGTCCCACCCTTTTTGACTTGATCTGAAAACCTTGACTCGCTGTAGTTTGCCAATAAAGCTGAATTTCAAAAAAACTTTGAATTTGAAAGTTGTTCCATTTGAAGAGTAGAACATTTCATATATAGAAAGTTTTGGCTAATTCGGCCTAGATTTGAAAATGTGAATTTGGGTCAAATTTGAATTATAAGAATATAAATTTCCAATATTTCTCTCACTGTTGTTTCCCTTTTTGAAGGCCTAAAAGCATTTTTATGATTTGGTGAAAATAGAGAGTTGGCTCTAAATATTTTTCTCTACAAACCATATTAAGTGTTCAACTTGAGATAAGCAATGTAAATTGCACTTTTGAAGAGGGATTGAAATCGCACTTTAGGGAGAATTAATTTAGATTTCAAACTAAATCTTTTTGGGTCAAATGACCAACACATGAATTGATCCTAGCAACATTATAAACATATTTCAAATCATCTAAGTATCAATTACATAGCAAACCACAATCTAGCACTCAAATATTCTATTTGAAATATCAGCAAGCAAGCATCAAACATCATGGCCTAATTATGTGATCACCATGCAAATGCTATGATTATGCTCATGATATGCAGTGCAAAGATGTGGTTAACACCAGGGGTGTTACAGCCTACCCCCCTTAAAGAAATCTTGTCCTGAGATTTGAAGCAAGAAGTGGGGAAAGAAGAGAATCATGATTTCATTTCATAGATCTAGAATTACATCGAGGATTACACGACTTCAATTACCAAGCCATTCAGGACTTGGAGAGAACATGGCTATGAGCAACTCACAATAACCAGTAGCTCACTCTAGATATCGACTGAGGCGGGGACAGTGGAAGAGGAACAAGAAAATGATGATCCAGACATGAAGAATGTCCACATGATCCAGAACACGGCGAGTGTGAACTCGATCATTATGAACCCAACCATCAAAATCAATCCAAAGCAGATTAGAACATCTTCCATTAAATACATATGTTTCCTTCTCTTTGAGATGGTGATACTAGCTCCACTAGCAATCACCAGATCTTGCAACTTTGCTCCGGATTGCTCTCTCTTTCTATCTGGATGGCTTCTTAGGTTTAACTTCTCTGAGCACTGCTTCAGATTTTTGGGACGTGGAGAAGAAGAGATGCACAAAACAGCACCCACAGCGGAGTGGCGGAGGGGGTGATGTAGTACCCCAGAAGTGAAGGCAGATGGAAGAGGATCGATGATGAGTCACTGAGCAGGCAGAAGGCAGGCTATGGCATGGTTTTGGTGCTCGAGCTCGGGTGGGGAGAAGAAAGGGAGGGGATAGATATGCTCGACGAGGTGGCGCGCAAGTACTCAGGCCTAAAGCCAAGAAGGAGAGGGCCTGGTACAGGGACGAGGATGAGGCGTGAGGGCCGACAGGGATGTAGAGAAAAGGAGGAGGGCACACTGTGCAGGTACTGCAAGTGCGGCACCACAGTCACACAGGAATAGTGCATAGGTGGTCCCCCAGGGGTGCATCGGTCCTCACTTGGGTTGACTTGATGCAACCGTCTAAGCTTCAGTAGGATTTTAAAATGCTGAATAGGCAAGGCGATTGGCTTTCAAACCTGTTTTGTCGATTGACACTTGAAAAGCTTAATTGGATATATAATCACTTTTCCTCCTTACATTCCATCCAAAGATATTTTTCAACTTATATCCATACTTCCAAAATGATGTCAACTCTTTTTCTTCAATCTGAAGTATGAAAATGATAAGAATAGTATGATATACACTCGCATTGGACCCGAGACTATATCCCGTTAGGGGAGGTTATCGTAAGATATAACCGACAATTACCCGTTTGGAGACGTCGAAGGGTGGAATGTGAGGAAATCTGCTATTCACGTCATCAAATACATCAAAAGGTGCTTCAAAATCTTATCGTGTTTACCACTAAGAACCAGGGCAAGAAGAGATTTGAACACCCATCAAACTAAATCCAAATTAAGTTTGCTGTCAATAAGGATAGCGCCTGCAATACTTTCTACAACATCACCTAGAACCAGTGTGAAAGGAGACAAAGCATAATGTGTGACAACATATGATTCTTTGAAGCTAGTTCAACACTAGCATAGCCCTTTATAGGAACACTAGCTAATAAAATGCCGATATGAGCAAGCTGGACTAAGAGAGTCCAACTTTTACATGTGGAAGTCAAAGTTCTTAGGTCAGAGAGATCCAAGTCTTCTCATGTAGAAATCAAAGTTTTTAGGTCAACAACTCTCTAACTTAGTAGAAACCTCCAATTTCCTCTTTCCACTAAGTAGAATTGCTAACCGAGTGAATACTTTGAGAAGGGCTTACGATTACCAATCTAACGTAAGACCTATATTCTCGTAATATGGTCTTGCTGACTTTTGTTATCCAATACTCTTCCAAAAATAATCATGCCGATCTCTCATTCCAAGGGTACCTCTACTAAACCAAATCCTCACGTTCAAAGGATGATTGCTTGTCACTTGAAACCAAGCACTTTGGTAAACCCATGGTTATACCAAATCATGCATACCATGAGTACCGGACGCACAATCAAATCTGACATATGGGTGATTTGATACAATCCAGGTACAATCCCAATAGTGTTGCCAACCTCTAGCCCATATAGGAGACCTAGTGCCTTGGAAGCAGGACATGTTATATCCCTGTATAGGGACAAGGGTAACGATCGAACACTACTAGGTTGTAAGAACAAGGTCATGACATTAGTCAGGACAATTCTCGAGAATGCCTAAGTAAATGTTTTTGTCTGAGGAATTTCCTTCATTGGTTCCCCTAAGGCATGGATACTCCATAAGGCATTAGAAGATCTAACAAATGTAGAGGAGTTCTAATTCCTTTTAGGAGAAGTACCATGGAACAGGGAATCATTCCTATGATCAGACAAAACCCATAATCCGATTGAAACTGATTTAGCTGTTTCAAAGACTCCAGCATTCATACTGATTAAGCGCTTCATGGACGAGTAGATAGAATGACCAGGTAGCAATGAAAAGACATCCAGCCTTATTCTTATTCCAGTCCAAAAGGCTCTCACTTAGATCGATGTTCATGCGAGGCTCATCCAAAGTGAATATGGCGTATCTCCAGTCAAGCCATAGAGAAAGACACACATTCTACAAGAGATAGCGTAATTCCAGGAGAAACACTTGGTAGAGTCCTTTCTCTACTATCTCTCATAATTAACAGTGTTAATGTTAGTGACCAGCTCCACTTATGTCATCTTTCGTTATACTCCATGAGAAAAATTCATTATCTACAGGCCATCACAGACTGATTAACGAGTATCAAAGATAATCAAGGTAGGGTCACGCAAAATAGTACCTCGTGGCAATTTTCTTAGTAGGTCAAGAATAATAACCGTGATACCTACGCGTGCGGAGCAGCACAACCATGTGTTGCGTACCACAGGAGGCTCTCAGATTCATCATGACACCTTCAGTGATTAATCAAGACACCACTACAGATCTTACTTTCGAGACACTACTTCACATGATACAGGGGGTTCCTACACGAATAGGCATTACGTACAAGATAGAAGTTGAGAAGAAAAGGATAGTCGTAAGGTCACAAGACAACAAGGATGGGCCAACTAGATGGATATGGCATAACGTATATGCGGATACGCCTCATACCTACCGTATCTATCCCTCGGTGCAAGGCCTTCCTAACGAGAATCTGATAGTAACGTTTGGGAAGACGTCTCTCTATTTACGTATGTCCTAGAATCGAGAAGGATTCACGAGGCATAATTCATTACCAACGGGGTGACAAGGATTCACCACCATTGACTACAATATCATCAAACTTCCAATTGTGTGAGTTGTGGGTTGGTGGACTATCTCAAGGAGATATTTATACACAATCATTTAAGGAAAGTTGCATTTTGGATTAGTTCAGGAGTAGTTGAAATAACAGGTCATGATCAAATATTAGAATACCAGTGGGTTCCCTAGAAAACCAGCCATGTGCTGATCAATTCACAAGGGTAATCCTAGGTTCCTTCGCAACACTGTAAAAATCTTTAATCAAAATTGCATTACTAAACTATGACATGTAGAATAATCCACCAGATAATTGAGTCATATCTGGATGTCTTGTACAGCTAAGCTTGGTGCACAAAACAAGATAAAGGAATTACCAGGGATTACAAAAATTAAGGATAGCAAGGGTAGTTCAGGAACGATCATGGCAATTACCATGTATTCTATCGTCATGTCGTTCACCGAGGTCATTCAAAAGCAATCTTCACAGAAATTTGGTCTAGGCAGGTGACAACAAGGAACCAATGTCGACATATCATCATAGACCGAGAGGAATAAAGCGAATTCGTAGGGACAAAGATTGAACCAAAATAGAGCACAATGTAGTTCTCTTTTGCAATATTAGGGGCACATAGTATTTGTTCTTGCAGACTACATAGGACAGATACACATTGAAGCACGCTACTTCATACACGTTCACTGTCCCTCATACCATTGCACTAACTGCTTAGTATTACAGGCCAATACCTAAAGGTCTAACAAAACAAGGCATCAATCCTATAGAGATGCATCAGCCGGTCTACTCCTCATGGTCATGATCCATGTTCTCAACACCACCTGCAGTTCCAGCATTAGCACCATCAATGTCAGGCACTACTCAAGGTCCTTCCTCAGTAGCTCTAGGAGAATTGTGGTGAAGCTGATTGTAGATCCATTGCAGTTCTCCTTGTAGAGCACCATTGACTCCTAGGGAAATCACCTGATCCCTCAGGCAGTATTCCTCATTCCAGGCTTCATTTCGTTGCTGCACAACCGTATCAAAGGCCTATTGCCACTGACCGAGTAGGGCAAGCAATTCCAAAAATTTAATTTGCACTACTAAGATCTCATGGACAATAGCATTTTCTCTCTGAATAGCCTGATCTTTGGAAAACGTCATCTGCTCAAGCAACATGGTCACCCTTTTTACTTCCTCCTCATATTCTTTCTTTATCTTACCCTTCTCATAGGTGACATAGACGAAGTCATGATTAAGGGACTCGAATGCATTCTCCAGGCAAAAGTAGCTCTTCATCATAGCAAACATGATGCTACTAGTAGGGCCATTGCTGTTCTCAGCCTCATCTTTACCACCAACAAGTGCAGTCTCACTAAGCTGACGCCACACAACATGGTATGGTTCACCCTTAGGAAACACACTGGCAGTGGCACGAGCAACCTCATCTGGACATCTTTTAAGAAAATCCCTCAGGGCCTTGTATGCAGCCACATTCACACCTTCTCGAGGGTTCCTGCCTCGAGCAATGAACCGACGTCCACACCAGAGTGTTGCATCTTCGCTCTTGGCGAGAATCACTACTTCAACGGGGAGCAAACTCGGGCACTGGCTCTCCAGTTCCTTACTCCATTGATAGCGAGGTTCTTTACTCGTAGGATAGCCCACAGAGTACAAAATTCTCCATAGTAAAGAAGGCATTCCATACTCCTTCAGAAACTTTTTGGCACCACGTGGCTCACGGGTGGCAAGCTGTTGATGTGAAACCTTTCCTTTGGTTGCCTTGGACTTGTTGCGCTTTATACATGCCATTTGTACAACTGAATTACAACTCCCATGAGTCAGAGATTAAGTTGGCTATTTTTTTATTAAAAGAGAATTATTCTTTTATAAGGAAATATGTGATGCAATTGACATGAGATGAGCATATGCCATGATGCATGCATGTCCCGTACGTCCTCACAAACCTAGAATACAGTGTATGCTAGCACTCTAGATGGGGGCATACCTACGTGCTCTCATATAACGAAATCTAGTCGAGCTACATGATCTTGCATGGTTAGTGTACCTGCAAAAAATTCCATTTCAGCCCAAACCCCGAATGAATGCAAGCGACAAAAAATCCACGCACCTTCCAAACAAGGTGAAAACACCGATTACTCACACCCATTCCCATGGATGTATACTACCCAACAAGTCACCAAAAGACGACATCCATACATGGGGTACCTTCATATAAACATGTGTAAACATGTATATAATTCAGCACCATATGAGCGCTCCCCTAGATCGGCAGTGTATCCGATCATGCGCTCACAACTCACACTTACCTTAGCATCGAACCAACCTTACCTTGGCGTAGAGGAAAAATGATCCACACATAACCATTCAAGTGAGCATGACAAAAAGGAAATATGATGCAACCCCCATACATATCCATCGTGTATGAGCGCGACAAAAAGGAAATATGATGCAACCCCCAAGTTAGTACTTAAATAAGCCACTTGGAGTCCTAAACTAGGCATAAAGGATACGACCACTGGCATACTCTTAAGTTCAAACTCATAGTTTTTAAACACCTATATAACTATAAGTTGGCAAATAGTTTTGGTAAAATAGATTCTTTGTTTTGTAAATACCCAAATGAACAGTAATAGCTGAACCATTGCTCTGATGCCAACTATAACAGAACAGCCCAATTAATATAAACCCAAGGTACTAAGTAAACCGCTAAGGCAAGTTACAAATAAATAGCGGAAGTAGATTGCCAGTTTAGGATCAGCATCCAACAACAGTAATTAGACGAGATATAAGAGATGACCTTGCCCAAGGTCTAATCCTCCCATAGTGGGATACAAGTCCATCTTGTTGCCACTACAAAAGTCTTATGATATGTAACAAGTGGGAATAAAACCCTGAGTACGCAAATGTACTCAGCTAGACTTACCTGTCACAAACTAAAAATAAAGTGACTCCAAGGAGTATGCAAGGCTTTATAAGGAGGCTGCCTGACTAATTTCTTTGCATAAAAGCTTGAGCTTATTAAGAACAATTATTATAACCTTCTAGCTTTGCATTTTAAGGTCATTAACCTGATCATGCTATATTAGCACCTGATCTAAATAGTCATGGTGTAATTAATAAGAAAAAATAGTAACCATTTTTGGTTGAGCATCTTTCAGCATCAACATCATAACCATCTCATCTCTTTGTTCAAGTTTTTATTTTGATGCCGGTGCTCAAGACAGTGTCCACTATCCAGGGACGATGGCGATTATAATCGATTGCAAACCAGCTACCGAGGTATGCCCCACACAAACCCAGACAACTCGTTCCTTGGTCGCCTTAGGTCACCTTAGTCTATTCGGGTAGATTCGTGGGATAAACAGGAACCATCGTACCCAGGGGCCGCCCGACTGCATACTAGTCATGTAATGACCTCAGGCTTACTCTCCGCGCCCCTATGATCACACCACCATCTCCAATATGATGCATTCAGGTCAAAGCCCAGCCCAAATAGAACTCGAGGCTTCGCGGTCGGATGATCGCACCCTTCCAGCTATCTGTGGGGGCATGCGTTCAACATGCCGTGAGGGCCGTGACATCAGACGGGGTCCTAGTTCAACATAGATGGGATAAAACCACACAGAACCTCCAATTCTATCCACAGCACCAATCCCACCTGGTCTCGATTTATTACTTCCCATGGTTATTCCAAGACAACAATATAGCTCACTAGTAGGAGGTACCACCTATCACTCGCGGATGACAGGAAATCACCCGACTTCTACCGATCTAATTAAGCAGGGCTAAGCATATATATGAACCTATAACTTAACAGGGTGTATGGGTAACTCAGGTGGACAAGGGTAATCATAATGCATCAACGGTATCGATCAACTCCTATAAACCCATCATCAACAGTAAAGGATACAAAATAAGTTATTTGTAAAATTATAGTGAGGAATGCTCCGGGGCTTGCCTTCCTCTGACGAGTGAGGTTGAAGCTCCAGGCACTCAATCACTCCATGTCTAGCTCCTGGTTCTCAATCACCAGTTGTACGGAAGCTTTCTTCTGGGATCCCTCATCTGGATTCCCATTTCACGTCACGTTCTGTTCTCCTAGCGATCCTGTATGATGCATATGCATGTATGAATATGAAGAATGCACATGGTATGACAATGGAGTAAGATGATGATGAATGCTTGCATATTCTTTCTACAAGGTAGTCAACATCATCCAAGAACATATACCATAAGCACATGTCACTACTGTATTCCCTACTATAAACAATACAAGTCTATCGGTGAAACCTTCTTTCTACCTATCGCCAGTAAACAAGCCAGTAAAGCAACTAACCATCTTACTATCACTAGCAAACAAGCCAATAAAGCCAAAGGTCCATAATCATAAGCACAGTTACATCAAACTAAACTATTCATCGGGTTCTAATCATTACTCACTACAATTCCATTTAATCACCGTAACTCACACTACACTTGGCTTCCACAAGACAAACATGCAGTAGTCATGTATATAACCTACAACTAACCATCTACTGATACACACTCATCATCACATTGTCCTTAACTAACACATCATCATTGCTAACCATGTATATAGTGCTAACATATCATGCTATGTTAACCATGATGATCCAGTCCTAGCAGCATACACATAGCCATACATAAATAAAGCACTTGCACACCTTACCATTGAATTATAGATTCTATGAGGACTATAATTTAGGTTACGTACTAACCTAAACCATTCTTAACATCATATCATATGTATCCTAAACATCTCCCAAAACTAATTATGGCCCCAGCTAACTCAATGCTCAAGCCGATTTCATGCTAAAAAGGGAATAGCTATAATAGGGACTACTAGATCAACATCTCATAAAATTCCTAGAAAATCACAGTAGATAGTACATGCTAATTCTAGGCTACCATCCAATTTTTACCTCATTTGAACATGTCTACTTCCCTACACAAAAATCACAAGGGAGCACAGTTAAATGGACCTAAAAATACTTTGTACTATGAAGTATGCAAGACCTCATGTTGCACTACATCAAGGGCTACCTTATGACATGTAAGTAGCCTACAAAAATGATCAACCCCAAACTAGGTCCACACAATACATTTATGAATTATTCCAAGAATAGCCCCTTAATCCCACTTGAACTATAACTTATATTTTTACACAGCAAGCATGCATAAAGTATTTTTCATAGATAGAGCATAACCAGAAAAAAGACTCACAAAATAAGAACCACATTTTTTAGAGCAGTATATGATTTAGTATGCATTTTTAGTGATTCTAAGCATTTAATGTAAATAAATTAACTTAAATAAAACTATACAGAAAAGTATCCTAAACATGAAATATTATCTTTTTAATAGATAGAATACATCTTGAGAAAAATTTGGTAACTTGAACCACTCAAATCGGAGCTATATTCACTGAAATATTAATTTTAGAAGTTTAAAACCATTTTCTAGAAATTATTTTCAGGATTAAATAAAAATCCATATAGAAAAAACACTTTACTTCGAGGCCCCTGCTATATTCGCAAATTATGGAAGCCAAGATTTGCAAATCTATGTGTCTACGTACTTTTGCAGAAAGACCTAGAAAGTGTATTAAAATTGCGTTTCGGTCCTCTTTCTTCTACCTTCGTACAGGATGGAGCAGGGGAGCTCAGGAACTCGCCGTCCCCGGCCAATGACGGCATGCCGGCGGTGGAGAAGGAGCAGCAAAGCGGCCGGGTGCCGATGCGCACCCGTGGAGGGGCCCAACGTGGGCAGCGCAGGTCCGTGGCGGTTCAGCCATGACGACCGGCGGCCCATCGACCGGTGCTCCGGTGGAGGCAGTCTTTGGCGATGCTCGGCTCAGGCGTGCGCACGAGAGGGAGCGCGACGAGGCGAACACGCTGGTGGTTGCGGTGGGATGCAAGGGAAGCTGTGCAGTGAACATGCAGCGGCGACCGGAGCTCGGTAACGGCGAAGGCGAAATCGCTCGATTGGGCTTCGTCGTGCGTCTTTGGCTGCGAGGCGGCTCGGGAAGTAGAGAAGGGTGAGGCGTAGCTTCGTACATGAGCCATGAAGAAAATGGGCAGCCCTCGCTGTCCTATTTAAGGCAAGGGAGGCGCACGGCAGGGGCACGCGGTCAGCGGCTCGGTACCGTCCGTGAGCGCTGACATACGGTGATGATGGCGGGGCAGCCGTGTGCGCGCTCAAATGCGCGGCAGCGGGCTCATTGGGTAGTGCTTGGCCTGGCATCGGCGCAGTGAGGGATAGCGGCAATAGCGGCATCGGCGTTGCTGATGCTCTGGCACGGGGAAAGCGGGGCACTGGCGCAGTGGCGAGGCAGTGGCATCGCTGACGCAGGCGGCCAGCGAGCAGCGCAGGCGAGGCAGGGCGCCACGACGGGCGAGGCGGGCATGCGCCCTGCAGCATCGCTGTGGCACTGAGGCACTGGCACTGGAAATAGAGGGAAAGGGGAAAAGTGAAAGGAAGTGGATGATGATGTGTGGGGCCGAGTGGGTCCCACCCTTTTTAACTTGATCTGAAAACCTTGACTCGCTGTAGTTTGCCAGCAAAGCTGAATTTTGAAAAACTTTGAATACAAAAGTTGTTCCATTTGAAGAGTAGAATATTTCATATATAGAAAGTTTTGGCTAATTCAGCACAGATTTAAAAATGTGAATTTGGGTCAAATTTGAATTATAAAAATATAAATTTCCAATATTTCTCTCACTATTTTTCCCTTTTTGAAGACCTAGAAAGCATTTTCATGATTTGGTGAAAATAGAGAGTTTGCTCTAAATATTTTTCTCTACAAACTATATTAAGGGTTCAACTTGAGATAATCAATGTAAATAGCACTTTTGAAGAGGGATTGAAATCACACTTTAGGGAGAATTAATTTAGATTTCAAGCTAAATCTTTTTGGGTCAAATGACCAACACATGAATTGATCCTAGCAACATTATAAACATATTTCAAATCAATCCAAGTATCAATTACATAGCAAACCACAACCTAGCACTCAAATATTCTATTTGAAATATCAGCAAGCAAGCATCAAACATCATGGCCTAATTATGTGATCACCATGCAAATGCTATGATTATGCTCATGATATGCAGTGCAAAGATGCGGTTAACGGCAGGGGTGTTACATAAGGGAACCTGAAAACTATTTTCATGGAGGACATATCCCACATTATTCAACAAATCCCTGAATTTAATTAAAAAAGGACTAGTGCTAATTATATTTATGATTCCTTATAGCAACTGAGCTGAGTGGGGGTACCATATAGAGTAGTGTTTCCCAAACAACATTGTCAGCCTGCAAAAAGCAGATGGTCTTCTGAATATGTTCACCGTAAAACAGTCATTTATCAGCCTAATTAAGCTCAGATACACAAAACTTTTGGTTGTTTTGGGTTTCTACCTACTCTTCTGTTGGGAGCGCAATCTTAGATGTTGTTCCTTGTTCAATCTATTTAGGGTTGGTTGTGCAAGCCATTTTTTTGGGAGCTACAGTATTTCAACTTTTTCATATTTTTGAACCATAATGCAAACTTAAATTGGTGAGGTGTTGCTGTGTGCATTACTGCAATCTGGGTATCATTGATATCAAATCCCAAAATAATGGTCTATTGACGAAATACCTAGATAAGTTCTATAGCAAAGCTAATGTGCCTGGGGTTAGTCTCACTTGGAGCAAATTGTATGCAAATCATCAAACCCCACCGCATGCTAGAAGCCCTGTTGGGTCCTTTTGTTGGAAGGAGGTACTCTCACTATACACTCAATTTCAGTCCCTTTTATGCTTTCAGGTTAATACAGGAGACATTGTGATGATCTAGGAAGACAGATGGTGTAAGGAAAATCATGATTAGCCAACTAAGGATCTCTTTCAACAACTTCATTCTCCAGGAAAAGCAAATGCTCTCTACAGTACTTTATAGGACAAGATTGTGATAGGCTCTTCAGGTTGCCACTTTCACAAATTGTTGCCAATCAGCTCACCACCTTAGAGCAAATGATCATGGATACATACAGATATGGATGACTAACACAAGGACATTATTTCTTATTGCTGGACTCAGAAATACAGTAGCAAAAAGGCCAATGGGAGAATCTTTGAACATTATGATGCTTCACCACTCTTTAAATGGCTCTGGGCCTTTGCAAATATAGTTACTCATAAATTCTTCTTTTTGTTTTTATTGAGGGGCAGATGACACAAGAGAGTTACTCAAGTGGAAAAATATGCACCATGATGACTATTTATGTATGCTTTTTAACTGTGGTGAAGAAGAAAGTAGTTTACTTCTCATCTTTGATTGCCCTTTCGGCCTTATGTGCTGGAGCTTCCTGTCTATCACATGGACCTTGAGTTTACAACCCCTGGACATGATGATTCAGGCCAGCGAAGACTTTGTAAATTGTATCTTCACGGAAGTGATCATTACAGGATGCTGGGCCATTTGGTTGGTCAGAAACTCCATCATTTTGTTTTGACACCGAGGATATAGTTTGTTTTTCATTAAGAAGAAGAGAGTGGTCAATAGACCTACACATAGTTGATCCATGGATTACCAACAAATTAAGTCTTCGACATAAATGAAAAGCAAGAAACATGAGGGGTGGGGGACCCTCCCCCAAACAACGGATAAATTCTCAACACCATGGAAGCCAATAGTGAGAGGAGCCATAGGGATTACTCTAGATGGCAAAGCATCCATCCAATCAACCTCAGTAGCCTCAGTAGCAAAGCATCTATCGGAATGCCAGTGGCCTCGGCAACAAAGCATCTGCTAGAACACCTCAGCAGTAGTGCATCCGCCAGAAATGTCTACAACCTTAGCGATAAAGCATCCATCAAAAACACGACCTCGGTGGCAAAGCATCCACCGGGAACCCCTCGGTGGCAAAGCATCCACTAGAAAACATCCGGCGGCAAAACATCCACTAGAAATGACCACAACTACGACTACAACAAACACCAATTGGACATATCATGAGGGGATGGCAAGCCCGCTCGATCGACATCTGCCTCACCACCATGACACTGCAGATGCGCAAAATGAGCGAGATGACACCATCAATGCCACCACGGCATCGATGACGCACCACTAGAACAGCCGCCCACAACACCACGATGCCAGACAATGAACACAACTAGCCACACCACCCAAACCATCGTTTGCCCACACTACCAACCCCCTCGAAGCACCAGAGTCCCAAGAGTGAGGACAGCCAATAGACACCGACCACCATCATGGACAGCAGGGCCACCGCTCACCGGGTGCCATATATGGGGCATAGGCCGCTAGATCCAAGCCACCAGCACGCCACCGACTTTGTGCAGGACCCAACGCCCAACTGGCCGCCGGCAGACTGGCCTGCAAGACAGTCAACCATGCCATGGACGCCGGTGATTGTCCAAGGAAGAAGAGGTAGGGGGCCATGAGGGCGCGGAACCGGCCGCAACCCACTAGATTTTTCCACAAGGGTGTGGATCCAGCTGGCCACCATCAGCCCTAGCCCCAAGAGCCCGGGCGCGGCCACCCGCCCGCTTTGGGTGGCAACATCGAGGAATGGAGTGGGGGCATTGCAACGTGGTCGTCACCCCAGGGAGGAGGGCCCTGCACCTACCAAGTACCGAATCAGGCCGGCCATGAGCCATCACTGCCGCCGTCTTGGTCGGAGAGGAGGGGTGTGGTGGAAGGGGGAGAGTAGTGTGGGGGTATAGATGTCCAACGGGCCTTGCTAGCCCAGCACGGCCCACCGTCGTGCTGTCCTAGCCTGGTGGCGGCCATGCCTATGGCGCACTCATGCCTGGCCTTCACCCCAAGGAACGGCCTGTGGGTTGTTTTGTCAGGTCATGCAGGCCCACTAGGCAGTCGTGTCAGTCCATGGCCCACTACCTGCAAGAGAGGGGAAGGTGAATAGAGAGGACGGAGGAGGTCGAGGTCGCGTGGTCATGTTGCCTCTACACTACTTGCTCTGCTCGAGGCTATGTCTAGCTTGAGGTCTAGGAAGAGGAGGAAGCGCTAGCAGTAGGTGGCGGTGGCCGCCAGCAAGCTCGCCCAGGCGGCGGCATAGCTCAGGGCCAGAGAAGAAGGAGCAATGGCACCTGCGCACCACCAGGGACAACACAGCAGAGGAGGAGGTGCTAGCCGGAGAAGGAAGTGAAGCTGTGCCGCTAGGTGCAGCAGGCCGGAGAATGCGGTGCTTGGCATGCAGAGGGACACTCGCAACTCGTGAGTTGCGCGTGCATGCTGCTGCTGCGTGGGGGAATAGGGGTGGAGTCTATCCAATCGCGCAACTGTCCTTCATGTTGGACTTCCTGATGGGGATGTTGTTCTCTTATACTTCTTAGTAGGCCAGTGGAGATGTTATTTTCTTAGCAGGCCCGGCCACTTTACTGGGTTGTGCTCGTGCCGTGCCACGGGCTAGGGTGGCAGCCCAGTCATGCCCTGGTGCCTTGGGCTAATGAGCCACGGGCTGCATGGCCATATATATAGCGGAGGGTGGGATGGGGGGCACAGGCGCCTTTTGGGGGAGCCGCCGCTGGCTGCCGCCATCTCGAGCAAGGGCAGCGAAGGCGGCCAGAGGAAGACAGGGGAGACGGGGGCTTGGCGGTGGGTGGCAGCACCGCCCAAGTCGCCGTCTGCGAGAGTGACACGGGGCCGTGAGTCAGAAAGTCCTTAAACTCCATTTTTTTTACCATGGACAAGTTTCTCTCAATGCTTGGAAGGTCAATTTTAAGAGAGTTTGGATTTGCTTGTGCAAAGGCCAAACCAGAAAGAGCTGGGCTTCTTAATATTTGGAGAGATAGTTTCTTTCAATGAATGTATTTTTCTTTTCCTTTGGACATTGGACCTAGTTGCCTTGTAATCCGTACATGTACATTATCATTTTTCATTTAATATATAAAAAAAGGTAGGGAGCTTCCTGTCATTTTAGTAAAAAATTAAGATTGCCACCTCTTTGGTAATAAAAAGAAAACATGTTAGTTTTATGCATCTTTTCCTACTGAACCATTGACATCGAGCTGAACTGACCTATGAATGGTCCACGCTTCACACTATGCCTTGTCACTGTAACCGTTCAAGTAAATGTTTTGGAAGAATATGAAGTTTGACCGAAATATAGAAAGAATTACAAAGACCTGTGACATTAAATAGCTATGGAATATAATTAATCAAATAGATATATGATTTAGTTTGATCATACAAATATATATGGTATCAAATTTTGGGAAACATGACTTCGTTTGATCATACAAAATATGGTTTCAAAATTGTAATAGGAAATTATCTGTTCAATTGTGCACTTATAACTACATAAAATGGTAAAGTATATGGAGAAGAACATCTGAAGTGGAGATCGAGACCCTATCAACTGTCATCACCTGCCGTGCATGTCGATGACGGCATCCTCTGAAATGGAATGGTGCTCCGATAAATTTACAGCAGAAGATGGTGGACAATGGGTCTCCGGCGGGAGATTGACGGTGACCCAGCATTCGAGCCTATCCACCACATTTTGCATGCTTGGCCTCATGTCCCTCTCGTGCTGGATGTAGCAGAGTGCCACCCTCAGCACCGTCTTCACCGCTTCCTCATCTTTATCCGCCATGGCTGCGTCCACCAACTCCATGTGCTTGCCTTGCGCCATCTTCTACTGCATGTTTCGCGCAATGTTTGGGTCCAGAATTGAAGATGATGAGGGGTCGAATTTGCAGCACCCACCGATGAGCTCGAGAAGTGTCATGCCATAGCTGAAGACATCAGATCTGTCCGATACCGCGTTGACAAGCATCTCTGGTGCCATGTACCCAAAGTTGCCTCTCCCCCGCGTGTTGATCATACTGGTCAGGTCCCGGGTGATGGAGAGGGAGATGCCGAAGTCAGAGATGTGCGTTCGGAGGTCACCATCGAGCATTATGTTGTCCGGCTTGACGTCGAGGTGCAGGATCCGCCGGTGGCAGTCTTTGTGGAGGTAGGCGAGCGCCCGGGCCACATCAACAGTGATGCAGCTGTTAGCATATTTACATTTTTTGCTACACTTGTAATCCTGATTGTACCTACATCATGCTTAAGTTTAGACGCGTAGAACCATGTGCCTGGATGGAGATGTGCCCAGTCCGGGGCGTGGCCGCGTGAATCGGGTGCGTGGTCACCACCACTACATGGTCGTCGTGCATGTCGCTCGGCATGGCGCAAGAACCAAAATGAGCAACGACTGTGAGGTGGTGGGGATGGCCTCAGGCCACTTATTTGCATCGTTTATAAGCATCAAACAAAACCTAGAAAAGCTGTGTGGTTGTGCAGCGCAAAAACTCTCTGTGTTTATTCTCCAGTTCTCGTGTGTGTGCGTGTGTGCCTGATGATTGCGCTCCAGCTTTCACTGGCGTTCCAACAGCAGTAGGAGCCCGGCGGCCACTGTCGGATCCAACATGTGGTATCAGCTCGTGGTTGTATGTTCTAGGTGGGTCTATCAGCCCACCACGAGAGCCACCTCGGAAGAAGTTTGTGATCCCGTCCAAGGCGGCAGCGATGGGCGATCCTGGTGCGACAGTGAGCATGGTGGTAGGCGGCCCCCGTGAAAGCTCGTTGATGTGGCCGATGCTCACACGGATGAACTACTCTGATTGGGCCATGTTGATGCAATGCAACTTTGAGGTGCTAGAGATTTGGGAGGCAATCATCCGGGAACGGGCGTCAAGCGTTCCAAGGATCGACAGGCGCTGAGTGCCATGTTGTGATCCGTACCGAAGGAGATGTGGACGACGTTGGGGAATAAGAAAACCATCAAGGAGGCATGAGAGGTGGTTAAGATGATGCAACTCAGTGCCGATCGCGTCAAAGACGTTAATGCCCAGAAGCTGCTGCGAGTTTGAAGACATCAGCTTCAAGGAAGGGGAGACAGTCGATGATTTTGGCATGAGGATAAACAATCTTGTCGCCAATCTCAAGGTCCTCGGAGAGACGGTGGAGGAGACCCGAGTCATGAAGAAATTCCTTCATGTGGTACCTACAAGATTGAGCTAGGTTGTGGTGTCAATTGAGATGTTTTGTCTCAAAACCATGACTGTGGAAGAGCTGGTGGGCAGGCTTCATGCGGCCGAGGACCGCATTGAGGAGAGAGTGGATCAGATCATTGACAAGGACAGATGGCTGATGATGGCCGAGGAGGACTAGGCAGCAAAGAACAAACATCGCCTCCAGCCCATCCAAGGCAGCAGTGGCGGTGGCAGCGACAGTTATCATAAAGGCAAGTCGTCGGTCAAGCGTGATGGTGGCGGCGGATCAGGCGGTCAGGGCACCGTCAAGCTCACGTTAGAGGGCACTCCCCGATGTAAAGGTAGGTGCCACAATTGTGGCATCTACGGGCACTGGGCTGAAGATTGTAAATGGCCCAAGAAGGAGAAGAAAGCCGAGAAGAAGGAGGAGGCGAACGTGGCTGTTGCTGATGCACAGCCAGCGCTGTACCTGGCATCGGCGAGAGGCGTCGTGCACACATTGTCAATGAAAACTATACATTTGGCGGAGGAGAAAGTGGTGCCAATCCACTGTGACAACGGTGTGTGGGTGCTGGACACTGGAGCCAGCAACCATATGACCGAAATGCGTGGACCACTGATGAAGCTAGACGAACAAGTGTTAGGCACTGTTCGGTTCGGTGATGGATCCTGCATTGAGATCAAGGGACTCGGCTCAGTTGTCATGGAAGGACGTGATCAGCAACACAAGGTATTGACCAATGTGTATTACATTCCTAAATTAAAGAGCAACATTGTAAGCCTAGGACAGCTAGAAGAGGCTGGTTGTGATGTGAGACTGAGGAATGGCAGACTGACAGTAGTTGATTCAGAGGGTACTTTGATCATTAGTGTTCCTCGCACAAGTAATAGATTGTATACACTAAAGAATGTTGTTGTAGCACCTGTCTGTCTGCACATGAAACTAGATGATCTTTCTTGGTTATGGTAGGCTAGATATGGTCATTTAAATTTCAGAGAACTTCACAATTTAGGTAAGAAGGGAATGGTAGATGGCCTACCTATTGTTGATCAAGTAGAACAAGTATGTGATGCCTGCACTCTAGGCAAGAAACATAGAAAACCATTTCCACAGCAATCTGCATTCAGAGCAAGCCAGGGGTTAGAACTGGTCCATGCAGATTTGTGTGGAAAGATCAAGCCACCAACTCCTGGTGGCAAGCAGTACTTTCTGCTAGTGGTGGATGACCACAATAGGTACATGTGGTGGAGCTCTTAAGAACAAAAGATGAAGCATTTTCTTATTTCAAGAAGATAAAACAACAAGCTAAACTAGAACATGGCAAGAAGCTGAAAGGTTTCAGAACTGACAAAGGAGGTGAATTCAATTCAACTCAGTTCACTCTATTCTGCAATGAGACATGCATCAAGCATTTCACCACCACTCAATATACCCCACAGCAAAATGGAGTGGTTGAGCGTTGAAATCAAACAATAGTTGAGATGGCTAGGTGTCTGTTGAAGTCAAAGGATGTGCCACACAGATTTTGGGGAGAAGCTGTTGTTACTGCAGTATATATCTTGAATAGAGCTCCAACAAAAAGTCTTCAGAACATGACTCCTTTTGAAGCATGGCATGGGAAGAAGCCCAGGGTAGATCACATGAAAACCTTTGGGTGCCTAGTACATGTGAAGGCATTTGGAACTGTATCACTAAACTCTTTGACAGATCCACCGAGATGGTGTTCCTTGGATATGAGTCAGGAACCAAAGGGTACCGAGTGTTTGATCCTGTAAACAACCAACTGCATGTGAGCAGGAATGTTGTGTTTAAAGAAAAAGAGAAGTGGAATTGGGATTCACCAGTGGGAGCAGAACAGGCTGTGATAAAAACTTTTATAGTCGAGTATGAGCCCACTGATGAAAATCCGACAATAGGAGAACTAGCTGATTCAGAAAATGGTGGAGGCAGTATGCAGAACCAGGAGGGGCAGAGCCTAGTGCAGTCACCTCAAGCATCACTACCAGTTGATCATGGGTCAACATCAACACTAGCAAACCAAGGCATTGGCTCAGTATCAGGCTCAAATCAGATTGGGTCCAGCTTAGCAGGCAACTCAAGTTCAGAGGAGGGTCCATTGAGATATAGATCCTTGACTGATCTGTTTGACACAACTGATGAGATACATGACTATGAGTACAGTGGGTTATGCCTACTTGCAGCTGATGAACCAGCTAGTGTTGATGAGGATCTAGAAAAAGACTGTTGGAAGGATGCAATGAATGCAGAATTGCAGTCCATCAATGAAAACAACACTTGGAGACTGACAAGACTACCAGAGGGTCAGCATGCAATTGGTCTCAAATGGGTGTTCAAAGTCAAAAGGGATGCATCTGGGAATGTGGTAAAACACAAAGAAATACTTGTTGCAAAGGGATATGCCCAGAAACAGGGGGTGGATTTTGAAGAAGTTTTTGCACCTGTGGCTAGAATGGAGACAGTGAGACTGTTACTTGCCCTAGCAGCAAATGGTGGATGGGACGTCCACCACATGGATGCAAAATCAGCATTCCTCAATGGAGATTTGTTGGAGGAAGTGTATGTTCATCAACTACCAGGGTTTCAAGATCCAAAGAATGCAGGGATGGTGCTGAAATTGAATAAAGCTTTACATGGATTAAAGCAGGCTCCCAGAGCATGGAATACAAAACTTGACTTTGTATGCCAGCTTGGTTTCAGGAGGAGTGAAGATGAGCATGTTGTGTACAGGAGGAGTGAAAATGGTTCATTTCTCATAGTTGGTGTGTATGTAGATGACTTGATTATCTGTGGGCCTGATAAAAACAAAATTAAAAAATTCAAGCAATAGATGATGGAGCTGTTCAGTATGAGTGACCTAGGCTTATTGAGCTACTATATTGGGATTGAAGTAACTCAGAAAGATGGTGAGATCACCATATGTCAGAGTGCCTATGCATCCAAGATTGTAGAGTAGATTGGGCTGATGGGGTGCAATCCCGCTGACACACCAATGGAACAGCGTGTTAAGCTTGTTGCAGGAACTGAGGACAGGGTACTTGACGCTGCCAAGTATAGAGCATTGTGGGAAGCTTAAGGTACATGGTGAACACTAGACCTAACATTGGTTTTGCAGTGGGCATGGCAAGTAGCTTTATGAAATCACCAAATTGTGAGCATTGGGCTATGGTCAAAAGAATTGTCAGATAAATATCTGGGATAGTTGACTATGGCTGCAAGTATACCAAAGGGGGAGAAGCTGGTCTGAACTTGTTGGGATACACAGACAGTGACCATGGAGGAGATCTGTCTAGAAGGAGAAGTACCACAGGCATGGCATTCTTCCTTGGTACAAATTTGGTGACATGGACCTCACAAAAATAGAAAGTTGTCACACTCTCATCCTGTGAATCTGAATATGTAGCTGCATGTGCTAGTGCTTGTCAGGGAGTCTAGTTCAGCAGGCTCTTGAGTGATCTGATGGGAGGAGAGGTTCAGAAATTCACGCTCCTTATGGATAACAAATCAGCAATTGAATTGAGCAAAAATCCTATTTTCCATGAAAGGAGTGAGCATATTGACACTCGCTTCCATTACATTAGAGAATGTGTCAGAAATGGTCACGTCGACATTCAACATGTGAAGACTGACAATTAATTAGCTGATATACTAACGAAAGCATGCCAAGAGTCAAGTTTGTGGAGCTAAGACAGAAGCTGGGCATCATCAAGTTAGATCTGGATTAGGGGGTGATTTGTTAGCATATTTACATTTTTTTCTACACTTGTAATCCTGATTGTACCTACATCATGTTTAAGTTTAGACGCGTAGAACCACGTGCATGGATGGAGATGTGCCTAGTCCGGGGCGCGGCCGGGTGAATCGGGTGCGTGGTCACCACCACTGCATGGTCTCATGCATGTCGCTCGGCATGGCGCAAGAACCGGATCGAGCAACGACTGTGCGGTGGTAGGGGACGGCCTCAGGCCACTAATTTGCATCGTTTATAACCATCAAAGAAAACCTAGAAAAGCTATGCGGTTGTGCAGCGCAAAAACTCTCAAAGAAAATCCAGAAAAGCTGTGCGGTTGTGCAACGCAAAAACTCTCTGTGTTTGTTCTGCAGTTCTCGTGTGTGTGCGTGTGTGCCTAGTGATCGCTTGTTCTGCAGTTCTCGTGTGTGTGCGTGTGTGCCTAGTGATCGCGCTTCGGCTCTCACCAGCGTTCCAGCAGCAGTAGGAGCCTGGCGGCCACCGTCGAATCCAACAGCAGCTCCTCTTGGGCCACGTCAGGAGGCGCCTCTGTTCGTCGGTGCCTTGGAAGAGCCACCTGTCCAGCGAGCCATTCTCGAAGAATGGGTAGACCAGGTACAAGCCGCCCCCGCGCTGGAGGCAGTAGCCGAGGAGGCGCACCAGGCTGCGGTGGTGCAAGTTGGCAATTATGGAGACCTCTCTTCTGAATTCTTCTTCGCCGGCCTCGGTGCTTCCACTGTGCATTTGTATCCGCTTGACGGCGACGGCTGTGCCATCGTCGAGGCTCCCATGGAAGATTTGGGCTGAGGCGCCATGCCCTATTCTGTTTATGAACTCTTGCGTTATGGATTGGATTTCATCGATTGAGAATTCCTTCGGGAGGTCCTTTATGCAAAACGGGATCTGTTGGACTTGGACTCGAAGCACCGCTTCTTGTCGGCGTGCCGGTTCGCGTGGCTCTGGCTGCTCGATGTGATCATCAAGAGCATCCCACAATCGTTGGATTTCTTGGGCATCAAGAGCATTCAGCCATCGTAGGATGACTCGGATCCTCGGATAAAGCTTCCAGATGCAATAAGAGGAGCCTGTTTTAAATAGCAGGCTAAGGATCTTAGCGGCTATCTCTTTCAAAGGCTAAAAAGGCTATAGCGGGCTAAATAGCGGGCTAAGTTATTTAACGGTTGAGCAAAATATATATCGAACATCAGTGGATTCTACCTCTATATAAACATAAAAGATGAACTATGTATTAAAAAACTAATTAAGAAGTGATAGTCTTACAAGTACTATCATAAACGCATGAGTTTAAAGTGGATTATCTTTGCATAACTAGTTTGATAGCCTTGTTCATCTTCTTCATATGCTTAGCGGGCTAAATAGGTGCTATTTAACGGATTTAACGGGCTAAATGAAGCTAATAGCGATAAATAGCGTTTAGGGCTAAAAGCGACGTAGCTTAACCTTCAGTCTTCTGAAAGGCTATAGCGGACTATATAGCGGGCTATTTAAAACAGGGGGATACAGCAACGATGTTGGCCTCGAAAATGAGATCGGTGCGAATTTGGGTGTTGGCAAACGAGCTGATTAGGAAGATAAGCAGAATAAGGACAACATGTCCACCGGAGATAACTTTCTCCTTCCGACTGGTCGAGTTGCAAATGCATAGGAAAGCAACGGCGTTGTAGGCTACCAACTGAATGAGTATCCATAGTTTAGCAGTTTTGTATTCTGGCATCACGTGGCCGTAAAAATAGTAATAATCTAGAAAATTAAATTCAGGCTCACACTCATCACGATAAAGAACATAGGCAGATATAATCACAACCAATAGGGTAGTTACAATTGCACGATGTAAGACGGTTCTCACAAGCTTGTTCAGCTCACAGTAGTGCAGGACTAAGCTAAACTTCCAGACGCAATACGAGGATATAGCTACCATATTGGCCCAGGAAATGAGTTCAACGCGATAAGTGCCGTAGTCGGCTGGAATTTCAAGAGAAGAGATGAGGAACACAGACATGACAAGTAGAAGATATCCAGCAGAGATATACTTGTCTTGCTGACAGGAGGAGTTGTAGATGTATAGGCAGCCAAGGGCAAGGTAGGCTATTAACTGAATC
The DNA here is from genome assembly GCA_023333625.1 of Bothriochloa decipiens. Lineage (NCBI taxonomy): Eukaryota > Viridiplantae > Streptophyta > Magnoliopsida > Poales > Poaceae > Bothriochloa > Bothriochloa decipiens. Next base: position 6,189,471 of record CM041646.1, read on the forward strand.
GCAAGCGATGCAACAGCGTAGCGATTATGGCCGATACGATAAAGATATATGTAGGGGAACATGATCACAAAGAATAAGGTAGTTACCATTACAACATGTAAGGTGATTCTGAATGGCTTGCTGCATCCTCGAGAAGGATCGATATCAGGAGGACTGCAGCCTTCTACATCCACCATGTTTATTGTACCTACACTGATATAGGAGACTGCAGGTTGGGACGGAATAAAAAGAGCTGCGGAGAAGGAAACCCGGGATAGTGCGTGAACTTCAATGAATGGGTTTGAGAAGAAGAAACAGAAAAGAGGCGTGAACTACAACGGTACAGCCGTACAGGCGCAGAGTGGAGACAGGCTACACTGCTTAGCATATCATATCATACGGAGATTCCAAAACGACCAAAACATTGGTGTACTATGTACATTAATCTGAATTTGTTCATGTACCAGGAACTTCCCAATCGTATAGATTATACTTCTGTCAGTTTGTCTAAATAGACATGAATCACACCAGTACCCGGGAGTCAGATATAGCTTGAGTGCGTAGTGATAGCTAAACATCTTTCGATATCCTTCTACCCATCTATTTTAGAAACATTAGCTATCTGCATGGCTGCCAAATGTTTCTATTTGAAGACATATAGCATCTCAATTCTCAACATCACAATCCTTAATGTTCTGACGACAATGCTACAAAATTACTTGCTTTGTTCATTCCAAGCTAATACAACATTAATCTGCAAACTCCGGTAGCAACGCACAAGAAATTTACCAAGTATATGTAAATCAACAAGCAGGCCAGCGTGCGTTTGACCCGGTCGACGATGGTTGACAGGTTGCATAATTGTCAGTAATACCCCATGATTCTCTTCCACTATGGAGGGCAGGACATATTGTGTAACTTTGTAACCCCACTAGTGTGTCAAGTTCATGGCGTGTCATTGTAACTTTCACTCTTTCTTGATCATGATAATAATACAAAGATAAGCACACTTTTTGCATAATTGAGAGAAAAGAATACCCACAAAGATATTTGCAAAAAAAAACAGTTGGCTCTTTGCCACAAGGTATTTTCCGTTGATGATTAAGGTTGGGCCGTGGAGCTCGGGGCTTGGGGCTTGCATGGCGTGGGCCAGAGCTTTGAACGTGGACAAACATTCATCCATGACCACAACTTGATGGTATGGTAATGAACTCAAAGCTGGGCTGAGGATAGGCCCTGGCCCGGCCCATGAACATTCGCTTTCACTAGCCTAGAATACTACTGTGTGGCCAGAACCCCAATCCGCTCGATTCCCTTCCTGCCATCGCCGGCGGCGGGATAGGGAGGGACGTCGGCCATGACGTCTCCGTCTCCTGCTCTCCCTGTCCTCGCCTTCCTCGACGCTGCCACAGAGCCGTACAGGCCGCCGCCGGCACTCATCAGCGACGTTCTTGAGCAGATCTTCTTGCGCGTCGCCTCCCCCGCGGACCTTGCCCCCCGTGCCTCCGCAGCGTGCTTCTCCTTCCGCGGCCTCATCAGCAGCCCGTCGTTCCTCCGCTGGTACTGCTCCGTCCACCCGCCGCTGCTTCTCGGCTTCTTCAACCGAAATGGCCTCCACCCAGTCGAGGTAACCCATCCCTCTACGACCGTCTGCCATGGGGAAAATGCAAACTTAAATTGATCATGTGAATCTGTGTTTTCTACATTGGTACTTACTGCAATAAGATTGTCACCTCTCAGATAAAAAGACATGTTGGTTTTGTGCATCTTTTCCTTCTTAGTCATTGACATCGAGCTGAGCTGAACTAAACTATGAATAGTCCACCCTTAAAATTACTATGTGTTGGGGAACAACTTTGACATACAAACATCCTTTCCAAACTTTGTAGACAAACATTTCATTACAAAACTTTTGAGACACTAACATGTGCAGCAAAGATAACGTAGATACTTCGCTGCACGTATTTCCAACTCCGCTTATGAATATCCACATATTTTAAGTTGACTGACGAAGATGACTTCACCACACTCAGGATGCTCAGCGAAGACTACGTGGATACTTCGCTATGACTATCAAACTTCGCACATATGATTTCACAAGTTTCAGGTTATCCGGCGAAAGATGACTTCGCCAGACCCTTGATGACCAGTGAAGCTGACGTGGCAGCTTCGCATAAAAGGTCCATAAGGTTCTCAGCTAAGTCAAGAGATCAGGATCAAGTCCAAAGTTGCCTCAAAAGACAAAAAGGATAAGGGCGAAGTGCGTTTCAACAATTCGCCGATATGTTTTCTAGCTAAATATATAGAAAGTTCCATGGCAAATTCTGTAAGATTCCTGAGATGGCGAAGCCAGGGGATCTATAAATACCCCCTGGAATATAAGTTTGGGACAGGAAAAAATATAACGGCAACCCGTACATCACTTCCATCTTGTATGTGTGTGTGATTTTTTCACCCAACATCTGGCGCCGTTTGTTTATGTGATCGAAGACACCCACGACCACCACGCAGACCCAAAATGACAAGACTCAGCAAAAAAGCAACTTCGGCTGAAAACAATTCAAACCAAGACAAAGACCCACTTTTGGAAGATGAGACAGAAACAGAAAATAGACGGTTACAAGAAGATGAAGAAACTCAGGACGAAGAAAGAAGACTCAAAGAACTCAAAGAACAACTCATCGTCAAGAAAAAACAGCTGGAGGAAGCAAGAGCGAATACGAGAGAAAAGTCTTTAAGGCAAAAAATCATAGAAGCAGAGGCTGAATTAAGAAAAATCAATAATGAAATAGAAAACGAAAGCGAAGTCATGATTCAAGATCCAAACTCAGCAAGCAAAAACACCAACAGCAAAGAAAACCAAAGTCAAATAGCAACAATTGATACAAAGTCGCCCTTGTCAATTGACATTCAGCTAGCGAAGTGGCCAGCAGGTTTCAAATTCAATATCATCCCAACCTACAATGACATGTCCGACCCAAGACAATTTCTTATGAGCTTCGAAGCAGCAGTAGCATCAAGCGGGGGAGATGCGAACACCCTAGCGAAGTCGCTCATCATGGCAGCAAGAGGACCAGCACATCATTGGTACTCTTCGCTAAAACCAAGGTCAATCAAATCCTGGGATCAACTTCGCACAACTTTGCTCTTAGACTTCCAAGGCTTACAAAGAGTCGAACTCACCAGCGATGATCTTTTCAACATCAAGCAACAACCAAAAGAATCATTGAGCCAATATTACAAAAGATTTATACAAACAAAAGCTCAAATACCAAACATACCAGACGAAGTTGTCATCATAGCAGCAATCAAAGGACTGCGAGTAGGCCAACTCTCATCACACTTCAAAAGGGAAAGACCAACCACAGCAGAAAAGTTATATGAAGAAATAAAAAATACTGTGAGTCCGATGAAGACTACAGAAAAATAATAGAAGAAGAGAATGGAGAAAGAAACATGTCAAGATAAAATAACAATCCCCAACACCCAAGAACAAATGCTGAGCGAAGACCATTTCAGAAGATAAATCACATCAACAACATGAGCGAAGCTGCTGGTCAAGGTCCAAGACCAAAAGTCAAAGAAATTTTTAAAACAACAGAAGTTACAAGGAAAACTTCCACCAAAGGGCAAATTATAACAACCAAAGCCGAAACTTTAAAAGAAAAATTTTGAGGCCCGAAGAAATGTACTGCATCATACATAGCAAAGGGGCTGGTCACACATCAAAGATGTGCCCAAGAGTAAAGAAAAGCATTGAAGAAGTACAAGAAGAAAATAGAGCAACTTCACAGCTGAAGGTTGTCAATCATCTAGCTCCCCAAAGAACAAGTTACATGCCAATAACTTACCCTCAGCACATGTTGCCACCACCTCCGCCAATCTATAATTGCCAACCGCTAGCAGCATGCCTGCAAAATCAATGGAGCCCAAGTCAGCAGCAAAGTTTCCACCCTGAAAGCTCAGTTAGCAACCACCAAATTCAATACAACAACAACATGCCCGAAGCGTCAACAAGCAATGGGAATGCAGTCATCCCAAGCAAAGGCAAAATTATGACAATCTTCGGAGGAAACAGCATGGAGCTTGATTCAAGAAATGAAAGAAGAAACTATTTCAGAAGAGTAAACTCCATAGCAGTCGAAGGTCCATTCAAGAAAATAAGATGGTCCCACATGCCAATCACATTCTTAGAACAAGATCTCAAACTCAAAGATTACCCTCACATGGACGCAATGATCATAGAAGCAAACATTGAAGGCTGGGCAGTAACAAAAATTCTGATAGATGGTGGCAGCTCAGCAGATATAATATTCACAAGAACTTTAGATGTAATGCAAATTGACAGAAAAACTTTGGGAAGAGCCGAGCACCCATTAGTCGGCTTCGGCGGAAAAAAAATAAACTCTGTTGGTAGAATTTTCTTGCCAGTCTCATTCGGAACAGTGAATAATGCAAGGACAAAGCAAATAGCATTTGATGTTGTCAAAATACACAGCCAATACAACGAATCTTTGGAAGAGGAAGTTTAAATGCTTTCGAAGCCATAGTAAGCTACTCATACTTATGCATCAAGATGCCAGCAGTCAATGGCATCATAACCGTCTTCGATGATCAAACTGAGGCAAGAAACATAGAAGGAGATGCAAGCCCAGCTTACGTAATACAAGAAGAAGAAGATGATGAACTTGAAACAGAAAACGCAAAAACACAAGAAAAAGCGAAGCCGTGCGAAGACACAAAGAAAGTACTAATAGACCCGATCATGCCAGAAAGACAAGTTATCATCAGCACAAATCTATCAAAAGAGGAAGAAGAAAAGATAATACAAGTCCTGCGAAGTACCAAGGATATCTTCGCCTGGTCTGCACAAGACTTAGGAGGAGTAAGCAGAGATGTTATAGAATACAAGTTAAACATCGACCCAAACTTCAAGCCGAAAAAGAAAAAACTCAGAAAGTTGTCAAAAGACAGAACACAAGCTGCAAAAGCCAAAGTCCAAAGATTGTTAGATGCAAAAGTCATAAGAGAAGTCCAATTCACAACTTGGCTTGCAAACATAGTCATGGTGCAGAAGAAAAACAAAAAGTGAAGAATGTGCATAGACTTCACAAATCTCAACAAAACGTGCCCAAAAGACAACTTTCCACTACCAAGAATAGACACTTTGGTAGATCAGGCAGCAGGAAGTGCAATGCTCAGTTTCCTCGACTACTATTTAGGCTACCATCAGATTTGGATGAAAAAAGAAGATGAAGAGTACACAAGTTTTATTACACCATTCGGAACTTACTGTTTCCAAAGAATGGCCGAGGGGCTTCGCAACACAGGAACAACTTTCATCAGAATGACATCCACAGTTCTCAAAGATCAAATACCAAGAAATTTGCTTGCGTATGTTGATGACTTGGTAGTCAAGAGCAAGAAAAGAGAAGACCATGTCAAAGACTTACAAGAAACCTTCTCAAACCTCAAAAAAGCAAACTTAAAGTTGAACCCAGAAAAATGCACATTTAGAGTTCAAACAGGCAAAATTTTTGGGTGCATCGTATCCGCAAAAGGAATCGACCCAAATCCAGAGAAGGTAAAGGCAATACTGAATATGCAAGTGCCAAGAAACATCAAGGATGTCCAAAGCTAACAGGAAGATTAGCTTCGCTGAACAGATTCATATCCAAATCAGCTGAGCGAAGCCTCCTAATATTTCAATCACTAAAAGGAAAAAAAGAAAAATTTAGCTGGGGTCCAGCATAGCAAGAAGCTTTCAAAGAAATAAAAAAGCATCTATCCAATCCCACAACTTTGGCAACACCTGATCCAATGGCAGATTCGCTACTATATGTATCAGCAAATGAAAGCACAGTTAGCGTAGTACTGATATAAGAAGAAGAAAATAAGAACTCAATAAGACAAGTTTCAGTATACTTCGCATCCGAAGCTTTGTCTGGATAAAAAATTTTCTATTTAGAAATCGAGAAAATCGAATATGCAGTACTTATGGCATCAAGAAAGTTGAAACACTACTTCCAAGCATACAAAATAAGAGTGTCAACAAATCAACCCCTCAAAGAAGTGCTACAAGGCTGCAAGTCCTCAGGGAGATTGGGAAAATGGGCTGCAGAATTGTCCCAATACTTCATCAAATTTGAGAAAAGAACAGCAATAAAATCTCAAGTGTTAGCTGACTTTGTAGCAGATTGGACACCCTCAAGGTACAATCAAGAAAGAATAGAGCAACCAGAATGGATAATCTATTATGACGGTGCCTGGGGCTTTGCTGGCGCAGGAGTAGCAGCAATCATAACCTCACCTTCTGGAATCAAACTCAAATACGCAGCAAGATTAGACTTTCAATGCACCAACAACATTGCGGAATATGAGGCAGTACTGTTGGGACTTCGCAAAGCAAGAGCAATGGGAATTCAGAAGCTAATAATCAAGACAGATTCTCAAGTTGTGGCAGGACATATAGAGAAAAACTATAAAGCAAGAGATCCAGAGCTAGCAAAGTATCTCCAACTTTTGAGGGATCAAGAAAAATACTTCGCTAGATTCACAGTGAAAAGTATTTCAAGAAATGATAACACAAATGTAGATAAAATTGCAAAAGCCGCTGCCCAAAAGTTAGAGTTACCACCAGAGGTATTCTTCCAAACTTTCACCGAAGCCTCAACAAAAACAAAAGTCGAACAACCGAAAGAAGTACACATCATAGAAAGCGAAGACTGGAGAGCTCCAATCATGGCATTCCTCAAAGGATATTATGAACCAGAAAACAAAGTTGACAAAATAAGAATGAAGCAAAAGACCAGAAGTTACAAAATCATCAACGAAGAACTGTACAAGGAAGGAATTTGCCAACCAATACTAAAGTGCATCTCAAGAGAAGATGGAAAAAACCTGCTGAAAGAAATACACGAGGGAATCTGTGGGTGTCACGCTGGGGTCAGATCATTAGTTGGGAAAGCCTTAAGGGTTTTTCTAGCCAACCGCCCAAAGTGACAGCAAAGAAATTATTCGGACTTGTCACAATTGCCAAATGGCAGGAAGTAAAGTCAATGCACCAGGAACAAACCTACATCCAATTGAACCAACTTGGCCACTAGCAAGATGGGGAATCAACATAGTTGGAAAGTTACTTCCAGCTCAAGGAAACTACCAATACGCAATAGTTGTAGTCGAATATTTCACCAAGTGGATTGAGGCGAAGCCAATCACAAACATGTCTTCTCATACAATGAAAAAATTCCTATGGGAAAACATCATATGCAGATTTGGAGTTCCAAGACACATCATAGTAGATAATGGAACCCAATTTGATAGCGAAGACTTCAGAGAATACTGCCACTCAATAGGAATAAAACTCTGTTTCGCATCCGTAAGGCACCCATAGTCCAACGGAGTAGTTGAAAGAGCAAATGGGATAATTTGCACAGGAATCTTAAAGTGCCTAACAGATTTAAAAAAAAGGAAAATGGGTCGACGAATTACCAAGAGTTATCTGGTCTCACAATACATCAAAGCCAAGGCCAATAGATTTTTCTCCATTCAAGTTACTTTACGGAGATGAAGCAATGACCCCCGAAGAAATAAAATATGAAGGTCCAAGAACAAACATTCAAATAATCACAGAAGAGGATCAGATAACAAGCAAAGATTTACTCGAAGAAGAAAGAAATGAAGCACTTGAGAGTATTAAGAAGTACCAACTTAAAACACGAAGTGGTACAACAAAAAGAAGCCAAGAGAGTTAGCACCAGGAGATTTCGTCCTAAAAAGAAAAAGAGATGAAGACACAGTAGGAAAATTCCAACACAAGTGGGAAGGTCCTTTCATCATCACAAGAACAAATAAAGAAGGTGCATATCATTTAGCAAATCTGAAAGGTGAGAAACTCAATCACACTTGGAACATAGAAGCACTCTGTAAGTATTATCCATAAGCAAGATTGCAAGATTGGTCTACTTTTTAGCAGAAGTAGAAGTAGAAATTCTCTTTATAAGCAAATTTACATTCCTAAAAGTATAACTGAGTTGCACTCTTTTTTCACTCAGGGGAAACCCTTCGCAGGGTGAGTGGTTTTTTAACGAGGCAGTCTCTTTGTAAACCTCATGAAATATAAATGAGAAAGTAGTTTCCCCAAAGATATGTCTCTACATTGCACAACTAAAAGTACAAAATACCGAAGAGTATATCCAATATATACTCTTATATCGGCACAAATTTTGCAAAATTAAGTTAGCATCAATATTTTATTAAATCTAAAAATGCTAACTTATTCAACTCAAATTTGCTAAGGCAAATTTTTCGACTGTGTTTCACTAAGGTGAAATGTTTTTAGCTTCTAAGGAAGCGTACGCGTCCACTTCGCATGAAAAAGAAGGGACGGCGTTTTAAAATTTGCTAAGGAAAATTTTTCGACTGTGCTTCACTAAGGTGAAATGTTTTCACCTTCTAAGGAAGTGTACGCGTCCACTTCGCACAAAAAAAAGGGATGATATTTCAAAATTTGCTAAGGCAAATTTTTTGACTATGTTTCACTAAGGTGAAATGTTTTCAGCTTCTAAGGAAGCGTACGCATCTACTTTGCGCGAAAAAGAAGGATAGCATTTTAAAATTTGCTAAGGCAAATTTTTCGACTGTGTTTCACTAAGGTGAAATGTTTTTAGCTTCTAAGGAAGCGTACGCCTCCACTTCACACGAAAAAGAAGGGACGGCGTTTCAAAATTTGCTAAGGCAAATTTTTTAACTATGTTTCACTAAGGTGAAATGTTTTCAGCTTCTAAGAAAGCGTACGCGTCCACTTCACACGAAAAAGAAGGGACGGCGTTTCAAAATTTGCTAAGGCAAATTTTTCGACTGTGTTTCACTAAGGTGAAATGTTTTCAGCTTCTAAGGAAGCGTACGAGTCTACTTCGCAAGAAAAAGAAGGGACAGCGTTTTAAAATTTGCTAAAGCAAATTTTTTAACTTTGTTTCACTAAGGTGAAATATTTTTAGCTCTTAAGCAAAGTGCACGTGTCCACCTCGACATTTTAAAATTTGGAAAGACAAATTTCTCGACCTCTTTTCTCCAAAAAAGAAAATATTTTAAACCTCCAAGCGAAGTACACCCGTCTACTTCAAACGAAAAAGAAGGGACGACATTCCAAAATTTGCTAAGGTAAATTTCTCGATTACATGTTTCTAAGCAAAGTACTTACACAATCTAATTCAAAGCATTTATTCCGTACCCATTCATACAAGCGAAGGAAAACTCTCAAACTTCACAATACAACAAGATGTCTACAATACAATTTACCCAATTACAAAAATGTGTTTACAAAATTAGTCATCTTGAGAACTAACTACTTTGGTAGCATCATCAAGTATGTCGCTCACAACTTCGTTTATAATTTCATCTGCTTCATGATGTAAATAGTCCTTACAAACACTCGCCGGTGAAGTACTTGACTCAGACAACTATAAGAAAAAAAAGGTTAGAAAACAAGAGCAATCACAGAAGAAAAGTAAACTTCACAGTCAAACTCTTACCTGTGCAAAGCCCGTAAAATCAAAAACTCGGCAATTAGGAGGCCTGATGTTATGGCATCGTTTATTCATGTCTATAAAAATTTTTTAAGAAAGAATCACCAAAAAAGTTCAAGTTCAAAATAACAAGAGCAAAACTTACGAGCAAGGAAATCATCGACATCACAGCCATCACACTCTGCGCGAAAATCATAAAACTCGGCAGGCTCGAAAACGAAGTCATCTTTACACATTAACAGCGGAACGATGTCTTCGACATCCTGCGCAGGCTCGGCATGAGGAACCTGCGCAGGATGGACAAATTGTCAAATAGTTTCCAAACGTATATCTTACAAGGACCATAACTTAGAGCCATTGTATCTTAAAACCTCTCATCTCACAAAATAAAAAACAGCTAGAGCCTAAGGACGGCCGCCACTAACATTGCCGGGCCCGGCACCGCTTCGACCTCTAGCATCAGCCTCCCTTTTCGCGGCTTCCTCCGCCTCCCTTCGAGCAGCCTCCACCTCCTTTGCAATTTGCTGGCATAAAAAGAGAGGAAAGTTAGATACGAAAACACAATAGAAAACAAAAACAATTAAAGTGTCAAATTTACCTTCTGTAACTTCTCTCTACCTTTGTCAAAGCAATGGGCCCGACCACCTGACCTTCAGTACTGCTCAAGATACTTGTTGCACAAATCTATGTAGCCTTCATCACATTGGTAAGTTCACTCACAGAAGAAAACTTATAGTTGGCATCACAAAGTTACGTAAACAAAGGATCTTGACTCTGTTTCATCAAATGAAACAGAGCATGAGCAGAGTAGTACACTCCAATATCAACTGTGGTCTCAGTAACTCGGGACAAATCTTCGTATTGATGACAAAGCCAACTGAAGAAGCTATCACGGTCACCAAGCTCCCAACATATTTTCTCATGGCAAGCTCCAAACTATATATTTTCTCATGGCAAGCTCCAAACTTGTCAAAGCATTCAAAAAAAGCTCCCAAATCAGGTTGCAGTTGTTGAAGAAGGACTTGTCCTGTTACTGCAATTTTTCTCGATACGCCTCATGCCTTCCTTTAACTTCTCTTTATCTTCCATAATCTTCTTGATATCATCCTCTTTTTCTTCAACTCGAGCAAGAGCACTGATAAGCTTGCCTTCCAAAACATTATGAGCATCTACAGCATCAGCTCTTTTTTTTTCTTTCTCGGCAAGTTGCTTCTTCAAATTTTCAATTTCAACCTGATAGTCACGCTCGCGAAGAGCAAAATTTTTCTCTTTCTCCTCCAAACCCATTCGCAATCCTCTCATTAGGATAGAACCTTTGTACATCATCGATAACCCCACATCAGCAACTTCGAGTAAGGGTTTTTTGGATATTTCAAGCTCTACATCAGGGACAGTGAAGGCCTCATCTATACACTTCAACAACTGAACCTCAGAAGTACGAGGCATCATCCGAAATTTATCAGCCCCAATACCAATGAACTTGAAGCTATCAAGACTTAAGCTCTTCTCTTGACAAAACGCCAACCCACGCTTAAGAGCATCAGAAACCTCTCCTTCGCCAGCAGCAGGGATAACGGGAGTAACAGGTTCTTGACTGTTAAACTTGCTCAAGTCAACACTCTTCCGAGGAGAAGACAGTGCATGAGGAAAGATAGTTTCTGCAAGAAATGTCAAAAATTAACAAAACAAGACAGTTCAAATCAAAAAGAAACACGAAGTCACAGTACTTAACGGTAGAAACGTACGCGTCCCCAAACTGCACTCAACATTCTTTCCACTTTCAACATGAATAGTAGAACTAGACAAGCGCGCCAAACGATCATCGTTGGTTTCATCATCAGAAACTTCCTCATCACTATCCTCAAAGTCAAGAGTACAAACTCTGAAGCCTCCAGTTCTCTTCAACATATTTTGAACACCAACTTCGCCAATCTCAACTGCAACCGGGCTGCCAATCGAAGTGGTTTTCCCAGTATCAACATTTTCTTCGTGAGATCCAGCAACAGGGGCCTCAGCATCAGGCCTCGGTGAAGTAGAACTAGCAGCTCTTCGAGTTTCCCTCTCAAAAGTTTCTCCCTCAAAAGTTGCCACTCCAGAAACACCACCACCTTCAACACCAACAGAGCCTCTCGTAGACAAGCTCATATCCTGTACATTCCGCAACACGTCACTCAGTGGAGTAAGCAATGACGAAGTTAAATTGTCAGAAGAAAAAACAACAGTAATTTTTCTCACCTCCTCTTCAACACGCTGAGATTCGGTAACACCAACATCACCAACAACTTTTGAAGTACCAGCATCCTCTCCTCCAGAACAACCCAAACCAACAACCAAATTTCCCTCTACATCCAAACTTCGCTCCAACACAGCTTCAAGCTCTTCAGAATCAAGCAAGACAGAAGGACTCTGATTCTTCTTCAATTTTTAGCAACAGTCTTGCTAGGACCAGCCTTGCGCTTCGTACCCTTAGTAGTCTCCTTCTTCTGGCCTTGTTTCTTCTCGCGGCAATAAGCAGGAGGAGGCCGTTCACCGTACTCAACTTGCACAACTTCAAAAACTCTATTTAAATGTTTTATGTCATCACCAAGAATTCTATCGATATTATTCTTCTCACACAATATATCTTTTCCAAGTAGATCTTCGGCCCGACTCTCAACAGACTTCACAAAATCTTCATCAGTAGCAAAAGTCCGCGGGCGATGAAAATCATTATCGGGATACTTATAGTTATACCTCAAACATTCTTAGGATAAAAATGTTGAAAGGACCATCCTTTTCTCAGTGGCCAAATCCTAGCAGCAGCATACTCTTCTACAAGATCTCTAGCACACTGTAACGAAGTTGTGCACTTGTACGCCTTAACTGCAGTTTTCGAGATCATAGAAGAAGGGAGAGATGGAGACAACTCAAACTTCTCAATCTCCATCCTAGCAGCCATTGGATATCTTGTCACTATCCTCTTAGTAACAGAATCTCTTTCCTCAACCATGGGCACCTTATGGTAGAACCAATACCTCGACCAGTCCCCAACTCCCCATTTATTCCTTGTCGCCGAAGAAATCTGGACAGCATTGCGGGCAGCCTTAACACTTGAACAAGCAAAATACTTGGTAACCACTCGCCCTTCAAGCATAAACTCCTTGAACTGAGTATGCATCTTAAAAGTTCACAAAAAGCAGCAATGTCAGCATTAGCCTCCTGAGATTAGACGGCCCAAACAAACTGAGCCAGTCTAACTACACCGTTTGGAGTCAAATGGTGCATCTGAATGTTGAAATCCTTTAACACATCCTCAACAAAGTCCTGGCAAGGGAAGCGAAGACCAGTAGTGAACAAATCCCGGATAAACAATTGTATTCATCAGGATGTGGCTTTGGATTAGTCTCCAAAGAATCAGGCACCCTTACTTGATCACGCTCAACAAGCTTCAATCGCACCATCTCATCAAGATCACTTTCTTCAAACAAAGTCTTCCCAAAAGTGAAAGTAAAATCTTCGTCATCTTTAACCAAGTCCTCGACCGACGCATCAACGCCGTCAAGGCCCTCTTCGTCAGAATCCAACCGAGTTTTATCTTCCTTAGTTTTGGAACTTTCCTGAGACTGAAGTTGATCTCGCAAATCCCGCGAAGACATCTAAAAAATCAAAGATCAGAAACGCTATTCGATAAAATCATGAAAATGAAAAAGCTAATGGAACAAACCTTGGCAAAGGCGTTACACAAACTTCGATCAAAGATCTGAGACTAGGTGAAAACAATGACAAAACGTCAAGAAAAGCTATCTCAAACTTTAGAATTCAAGAAAAATTTTGGCAGAGTCTCCCTTCTTCTGAAAACGACAGCCTCAGGAGGGGGAAGGCCTCGCTATTTATAGGTAGTGTCTGGTCAACCGGTCAAAGCTAGCCGTTAGATTCAAAATTCAAATAGTCCAATTCCAAAGTTTGGACGGCGTTTGTCAGGCAAAGTTTCATATAAACTTCGTGGGATTCAGACCTTTGGAGTAGGCCTTCGCCCGCGAGGGGCTGCTGTTGGGGAACAACTTTGACATACAAACATCCTTTCCAAACTTTGTAGACAAACATTTCATTACAAAACTTTTGAGACACTAACATGTGCAGCGAAGATAACGTAGATACTTCGTTGCACGTATTTCCAACTCTGCTTATGAATATCCGCATGTTTTAAGTTGACTGGCGAAGATGACTTCGCCACACTCAGGATGCTCAGCGAAGACTACGTGGATACTTCGCTATGACTATCAAACTTCACACATATGATTTCACATGTTTCAGGTTATCCGGCGAAAGACGACTTCGTCAGACCCTTGATGACCAGCGAAGATGACGTGGCGGCTTCGCATAAAAGATCCACAAGGTTCTCAGCTAAGTCAAGAGATCAGGATCAAGTTCAAAGTTGTCTCAAAAGACAAAAAGGATAAGGGCGAAGTGCGTTTCAATACTTCGCCAATATGCTTTCTAGCTAAATGTATAGAAAGTTCCATGACAAATTCTGTAAGATTTCTGAGATGGCGAAGCCAGGGGGTCTATAAATACCCCTGGAATGTAAGTTTTGGGACAGAAAAAATATAACGGCAACCCGTACATCACTTCCATCTTGTATGTGTGTGTGATTTCTTCACCCAACACTATGCCTTGTCACTGTAACTGTGGAAAACCCTTCATCAAGTGAATGTTTTGGAAGCATCTGCTTTCTGCCTTAGGTGTTTCCTGCTTGAACTGATCATATTGATGCTTACAATGTGATTGCTGCCCACGTGCTGCAGAGTGCTTGGAGATTGAAAGGGACTGTTGACAGGGCAATTGAATTTTGATGTACAAGATTGATGTCTTACCCAGCTCAAGCATGTTATTTTGAATGTTCCTAGCTCAATTATATTGAGAAGCTGCAAAAGTGTGGAGAGATGTGCAGGAAGGAGCTTGTGAAGTGTGTCGCACGGCAAGTGGAATATTCACATTGTGTTTTTTTTATCTGAAATACAAATGGCATGTTGGCTGTTTTGAAATTTGTATGGAAGGTTTTGACCTGGACTATGCGAAAAATCATTCTCATTGATGGAAAAAAATTATTGAGAATGATCTCTTGTTAACTTATGTAACCGTTGAAAATTTTATTAAGATTTGGGAATGATATCTTGTCAACTTGTATAACTATTGAAATTTTATTTAGATTTGGGAATGAAAATTTTATTGAGATTTGGGAAAATTTCATTGCGACTGACATGGTGGATACTCATTGTTGTATAAAATTACTAGTTAGAAAGAAAAACTAAGTCTCATGTACTGGGTGATTTTACATTCATACGTGTCACAAATCCGTAAGGTGCCCATGACTACCTCATTTTGGACTCACCACTGATTTCTTTTTTTACCCAATTGAACATCGGATTTCGAATGCCAAAACCATAATTTTACAAATGAAGTGATGTTTTCTGAATTTGCTCAGACCACTCCTCTTCCTTCATGTTCATTGAGCATGCAACTAACTCGTTCGAATGTGTATATTAGTAGCAAATCTAAGGAGAATATAAAAGAAAAGGAATAAGACATCATGTTACTAGAACCCATGACTATTGTCGGCAGAGAGCTGTCAGGGGTGCATCGTGAGGACAAAAATGTCACCAAAGTTAACTTCAACATTTTCCTGTTACGTCGTATGCACACAACCGAATTACAAAAGCCATAACACTGAAAAAACAAGAACGAAATCTATGCTATACATGTTTCTCTCCACCTATGTAATGTTATAAACGCCTCATCGTATGCACAAATCATGCCGTATCCTGTAGTACACATCCGAACACTTCCTAGCAACCTGGCAATGACTGGGCTGATGTCATGTCGGACAAACTGGCATCTGAATCGCCACAGCGTCTCAGGTAGGACTGCCGCAAGGACTGAGCTGATGATGTGCCTGCCGCCACATTGGCCTCCGACTGAAACTGTTGTGGCAATGACCGGGCTGACATCATGTCAGACAGACTGGCATCTGAATCGCCACAGCCTCTCAGGTAGGACTGCCGCAGTGACTGAGCTGATGATGTGCCTGCAGCCACATTTGCCTCTGACTGAAACTGCTGTGGCGACCTAGGGACCATGGTAGACAGGCTTGGCCCTGATTCTCCACATCGCCTTAGGTACGACCCATGCTGACTGGAGCCTCCCAAATAGTAGTAGCCTGAAGATCCATACCCAGAATTCGAGATGAAGGGTGAACTGACATGTGGACTGGGCGATCCATGCCGAGAATGTGCCAATTGGGGCAATGAATACCTTATACTGATTGGTGGAGACAGATGGCTGCCAACAAGAGAATGTGTCGATGACAAATGTGACATGCGAGGGTGGGGAGATGACATATTTGCAAGGTCTGCAGTGCTTCTACTTGTATGGATGCCAGGTGAGTTTGTGTGAGATCTAAAGGGGTTGGGAGAGTGAGGGGTACTAGAAACAGAGTAAGCACGAGAAACTGAGTGTGATGAAGGATGCCGGCTTATTGGCCTTGGAGGGGAAGCTGCCACACTCGACCTGAATGAAGATGGTTGAGAAGGTAACCGAAGAGCAGAAGAAAGCAAGGGGGTAGCCTCTGTGGCAGGAAGTTCTGATACTCCACTCATCGCATCTCGCTTGCATACAGGACAGAATGTTCTCCAAGAAGTTAGCCACAAGTCCACACAAGCTGCATGGAACTCTGCAAGGCAAAGGACAAAAAACTTATCAGTCAATTTTACACATCCCATTAAAAGCACAACTGTTTTTTATACAAGGGTACACATTACACTTCATTCACGGCAATAACTTGTTTTTCCCCATCGGTTAAATTTGCAGTATTCTCGATGCTTTAAGGATAAAAACTCAAAACTTTACATGAAAACACTTGCCTTACATTCAGTAATCAAGAAAATCTGTAATTGTTCTCTAAACATAAGCATTAAGTGATTACTACAAGAAATGGACTGCCCGATGTCCCCCACACCAATTAAAATTAGTTTGTTTAATGAACTTGCTATATTACATTTTTAAATCACTGAACTGTTTTGTCTAGTTCTTGTTGGCTTTCATACAGACCTTGCACAAGGTTTTGTTTCTTTTCATCCCAAATCAGAAGACTGTAAAGCACAGTCTAGAAGCTCAGTTGGATGGGATAGAATCAGTCATAATATTATAGTAGCATAATATGACAAAAACGTAAGGTGTCAAAAGTGACACAAACATACTGTGACAACAAGGCAGCACTCTCAGCTTTTCTCCAACACTGTAGTCTTCCAAACAAATGGCGCACATTGACGATGTGCAGTTATCTTCTTGAACTTTTGTGAAAATAAGACTTGGCATTGCCTTAACTAATTGACTGCTCATTCCATGGAATTCTCTAGCTTCCGGGATTCTAGGGTGGTCTCTCCTTATTCGATGCCTTCTCACAAAGAAACATGTAGCTAATACAGCAGACATGGCAAGCAGTGATATGAATGAGATTGCCATGATTGACCAGGCTGAGTTCTCGAATGTAGGTAGTATCCACACCTCTACATCAGCATGGCCTGAAAATTTCTTCAAAACCTCTCCTGAGGCCTTCGAAATGAAAACAGCATATATATGTATGCCACTTGAGCTTCCAGCCACTGCAATATTTCTAGTTAGATAGAGAAGGTACACAATCAACTGTCAATAAAAATTAGTGGAATGAAATTGCATCCAGTTATGCAGTTAATTTTTGTTGTATACTTGAGCATGATCAACAGAAATAATTGTTTTGACTAGTTTGTAGAGCGCAGAGCTGAGAGTAATTGCTTGTGCACCAGTCTTGTCTCTACTTAGTGCAGAATGCTACAGATAAAGTGCATCATGCATCTATACAAGTTGCATTAATTAGAAAATGAGAAAGAGCAAGTGCAAGTGACAAGGAAAATTACTTGAAACCAGGACCCCACTATTTTCATTGTCATACACAATTGCAGCTTTGAATCCAGCATCCTGTGCATTTTTTACTTTCTCATCAAATGTGCATCCGCCTCTTACAATTAATGCAAAGGGAGATGGCGGGCCCTTGACTGCCTTGATTGTTAACGGGCTGCAGGCATTCAAAGGTTCAGAAGCATAAACTAAGCCATTGACTCCTGACCCTTTCACTCCTGGAGCTGCAATCAAATTGAAATGGCATGTTTGAATCCTTAAGGAAAATAAAATATTTGATGAATGTGAAAAAGACAAAGAGAGTAAGAAAAAATTGAAGCATACACAATCAAAAGTCCAAGCCTAATGTTAGTCAGAGAACTGGAATAAAACAGCCACAAGAGCATGATAGTAGGCAGTGCAATGGACTCACTCGTCACCATGAATTAGCTAGTCTACAGTGTAAGCAAGAAGGTCAAACATAACACCTAAATTGAGCACACGGGCAAGCCATGCAAACAAAAAGTTTTAAATTAAGTGGCATACAATGCTAGCAGTTGATAAGACAATAATTAAATGATTGCAAGGAGTGCAGGACTCACAAAAGCTTGCCTCAATGTCATCAACAGACAAGGTCAGATTATTCCCCAGTAGCACGACATTGGCATCTCCCATATGAGCCATGAGACAGATAATGACACAAAGAACAAGAAATCTACTCTTCATATGGGCAGTCTCCAAAGCCCTAGTAGAAGAAAATGTAACTCTTTTTTATGAAGCACAAGCACATAGGTGACAGGACGGAGAGCCAAATAAATACTTCAAATATACTCCAAATAAGCGTCTCCAAGTGCAGCTAAATGCTTACAACCGTCAGCAGTACCTGTGGGTCACAAAGCAACAAATCAGGTTCATTTCATTCTTGAAGGAATTTTGACTAGAAGTTGGAGATATTAATATTTCTGATTTAGTAGAAGGAACAAAACTATTCCTCTAAATTTTGTTTATATTTCCACAATTGGCAAGGCAAGATCCCAGGGGCGGAGCTAAGTTATGGCCAAAGTGGGCCATGGCCACCCTGCCAATGTGATTTTTGCACTAGTTAAACAGTAAAATTAGTACTGTTCATTATTGTTTAATTCACAAATCTATGAACTGGCCCCTCCTATTTCTATGGTCAGGCTCTGCCACTGCAAGAGCCAATTTTCCAGAACTATGTAGTCATGAAACACAGTAGCAAGTCCGCTCGATGGCCTTCCCTAAGAAATTGAACTATAACGAAAGAAGAAATTGACATGGTATGGTACTGAGCTAGAAAATCTCAAATCTTCAACAGTCTACCAATGTTAGAACTCAACCATAATCTCGGTATTAAGTACACAATACTAGATAATGTCAGTCCAAATCCGGAAGATAAAGCTGGATGGTTTAGAGTCAATGTAAAGAAGTGGACGGAGGGAAACTATCCAGCTTTTATCTCCCAGAGTCAAAAGTGTCACATCTAGTGCCGTGTTCCTTAATAACGAGATTTTTGCTCAGTCCTAACATTTGGAGATTCTTGGTGATTCAGAGCCAAGCAGATCACATAAAAAAGAATCAGTTGCTGGTGTTTGTTTTCAGTTTTCCACGGCAATCTACCTTAACAAACCCGCAAACATAGCAGCATCACTAAGACAATCAAAATATAGCTAATTTTGGACTATAAGGTATTGCAAGTTACTAGTACAAAATTCTAAATGGCAATAAAAGGATGCTAGCTCCTAATCAAGCCACTGTACCATGCATTTTTCTTCTTGATCAACCTTGTTGGGGTGAATAATATGTAGAACTGCATAATTATCTCTGCATATTCCGGATTGTTCAGAACATTAAGAGACAGCACTTCCAAACACATGATTTTGACATTACTCACAGAAGCTTCATGACGAAAAGGTCCGTCGACTTCCCCTAGAACAGCAGCGGCATCAGCTGACCACGGAGTGCCACCGCTGGCTCCAATCCCTTGCCGGACACAAGAGGCCTTGGACCACTACCACTCACAACCTGCTGTGGTCGGGACCCTCCAGCGCCTCCAATCCGCCGGATCCGCTTCGAGAAGGAAGGCCACGAGCCCACGACTCACATTAAGGTCGGGGTCGGAGAAGAAATCCCTGGCCGCGGGACTGGTGGCCGGCGGCGAGACGGAGTCCTAGACTCGCCGTCATCCCTGTGCCCCCGGAAGAGCTACCTCGCGACAACGGCGTCAGGAGGAGGAGACACAGCGGAGGATGGTGGTGACGGAGTGGGTCGACTGCAGCGGCGAAGCGAGGGGGAACGGGGACTGAAGTGCAGCGGCTCCTCACCGACGCTAAGAGAGGAGGGGGACTGGAGTGGGGAGGCCGGAAGCGGAGGCGGAGTCGATTCTTGGTTTTTCTCGCCGGCGAGTCCGCGGGACGGAGACGGAAGAGACGGTATGATGATTGGATAGAATTGGGAGGGCAAATTGGTCTTTTGATCAATCATAAGCCACGTGCCATTCTTGCAAGTTGCGAGTGTAGTAAGTGCCAAGACTACACACCCTGGATTTAAATACAAAACACACACACACAACAAAAAAAAAATTGGATTTCAGATATTTCATTCACTCGCTGTTTTAACTCTTATATTATTACTTCGCTGGCCTTATTTCTTACTACATCGAAGGACTATTACTTAAAAAAAATCGAAGGCTCTTGATTTAGGCTTAAGTGAAGGGGCCTCTCCATGTAGATTAAATTATACCATATAAATATAATATTGTGTGGAATGGGAAGTGATGATGTTCTCATTCGTTCTCAATAACACCTTTTTCATCATGCAAGTAGAATATATATTACTCTTTTTTTTGTATCATTTCTAACTCATCTTGCACGTTTAGTTTTATGTTTGGAATGGATTATTTAGGCAATATTGGCTCAGGGACACCACTCAAACATGTAATATATTATTGGTCATCGACAACTAAAAAATTAGCCAAATACCATAATGAGTTCCAGTATATTTGCCATAGTAGAACAATTCGAGACACAAGTAAAACACTTCACTTGGTTGTACTAGACAACTTCACGTTTAGGCTAGAGAAATCCTAGCCCTTGTTTTCAGTCGCCTTGTTTCAGTTGTCGTAGTCTGCCATAGTTGCCGAATTTGCCTTCCCTGCTGCTGCCAATCTCACACCCTGCAATCACCAGTTTGCCATTGTCGCCATAACACTTGCCTGCATCTTGATGGATGAGTGAAGATGGTGTTGCCACTAGGATTAAGAAATCCTTGCCCTCATTTTAGTCATTGCAGTTGGCCACAACAGCAGCATTTGTCATTCTAGCCGTCGCTAGTCCCACCACTACTACAAAAATAAGTTTATGACACTGCCCAAACATTAATTGAGGTAGCCACAGAATCCAATTGCCTCGCCAAATGCCCGACGACTAAGTGAGGCGTACGCTTTATTTACCAAGGAATAAAAAATAACTACCTCACAAAATCAATTAACTGAGATGATCTTTTTGTTTACGGAGGTGCCCACAAAGTCCTCGCCTCCTAAAATTGATTTACGAAAGCGCCCATTTTCGGAGGCTAGCCTATGGGCCGACCTTGGGGAAAAGGCCAAGGCCCAAGAGGCCCAGGTGAGGCCTAATAGGCGCATTCAAGTATAAATACATAATTTAGGGTTTAGACCGACTCCCCTCCTCTCCCAATGAGCAGCGGCACCCCTCGTCCCTCTCCTCATGACATCATGTGGCGTCCTCTCCTCCACATAGGTGTTGCGTCCTCTCGACGGTGGCAGTGCCATCTCCCTCTCCCCTAAAGCGTTGCAGCTCTCCATCTCCCCCCTCCATGAGTGTGCCCCCTCTCCCTTTACGTCTTCCTCTCCTTCTCTCCTCCCCGAGCGGCGCGTGGGGCTGTATTTGCACCCCAATGGTGTGGGGCAGTGCACCTTGGTGGCTAGTGGTGGGGATCTGGTGGCTAGTAGTGGGGATCCGACGGCTAGTGTCGTGGATCCAGCGGCTGGTGCGCAAGGATACGACGGCTGGCGACACAGATCTAGCTCTATCGTGCCCTCCCTCCCTCCTTCTCCGACAGCGAGTGGCGGTGCAGACCACCCACCTATCGCCGCCTCCAAAAAAATTTTTGTAGTAGTGCACACCACGACCACCCACCTACGCCACCACACCGTCACAGCAACCCCTCCATCTCGCCTCTCAGCTAGCTAGTGCATGTCGCCCCAATCGCGGTGTGCAGCATGCCTGCATGCTGCATCGTCCGACGGGGCCATGGTCTGCTTGAAATCCTACCTCGATTGCCTCCCTGGATCCTCACCCCTTTGCTCCCCATATTGGTCTGTTGATGGCCAGTAGGCACCTGCTACCACTACTGCAAAAAATGAATTTATGAGACACTGTCTAGACATTTGGAAAGTCAATTGACCCATTGAAACGGAAATATGTCATGCACACTATATATGTTGTTTGTTTTTATTTTACTAGTATATTGCTCATGCTAACGCCACTGCTTCATTTTAGATATGCATATAAAAACAACAAAATGATGGCATTTTTTCATATTTTTAAGTCTCACGTAATTTTACAAGACCATGTATATATAATCTAAATAAATAACACTCATACATAACAAAGGCTTAATAAAGTAGTGTATCGCACACTACAAATGATTTATGAATTGCTTAAGTAGATTCAAAAGGTCAACGCGAGTTTCCTTTAAAAAGGGAAATGGAAATGGGCGATGAACAAAATGATGACGAACCTTTATAGTATACTCGGAGGAAAGATGAGGAAATATCATATACCCGCCAGCCAAGCAAGAACTCATGGAGTTAAGCTGATCTGTTTGTTTGCGACCCCTTGAACTATTGGGAAAAATTCCTTTCTTTGCGAGAAGGTTGGCTTGGGGAAAGAAATACAGTACAGAGATTATATATTAATCACAAGGTGTGTCTAATCTTTATTTGCATGAATTACAATTCACATACCTCTGTGGGAACACACAAGTATATGAAGTGTTAATAAGCAGATCAGTTTGTTGATTTTCCCTGTGACGAACATAAAGATTCCCTTCCTTATCTGCACAATGATTGAGACCACCACATTTTAGAAATGAAACATGGACGCTTGACATGATTGGAACCACCAAATTTTAGGCTGCTCTGGTTTCGGCGTCTGCGGTGTTGCCTCTGGCTGCTAGGACGTCGATGACGAAGCCCATTCGCTGGCCAATGGAGCCGTAATGGTGACACTAGATGGTACGATCTGCTCTGGCTGCCTGGTTGCTGACAACGTGCCCCCTTGGCTCAAGCGGCGGGGGGCTGCTCTAGCGGCGGATCTCCGTTGCTGGTCGGCGGGGGTTGATTGTGACACTAGACGGTGAGTAGAGTCTGGGGGACGTCCTGGTGGTGACCTCAAAGTGAGTTGGCAGAGTTGAGGATAGTGGCGTGGCGGGCGTGTGTGTGGTACGAGACGCTTCGGCGCTGGGTCGACTGTGTACATTATTGTGACACGTCCATCGATCAAAGTCCATGGGTATACATTTGATTTGATTTAATTTGCAAAATCAATTGATCCATTGGAATGAAAATGTGTCATGCACACTATTTATGTTGTTTATTTTTATTTTACTTGTGTTTATTCTTTCCATTTGATCATGTTTGACCTGATACTTGTTTGTTTTAGGCACATGGGTCCCTTAGTTCATTTCCATACAATCTAAGTAGAAATGAACAAATTAGGTAAATGTTTCTTTCTTTATGTGTGACACACTTACACGAGACCTATATGAGTAAAATTGCCTATGCACAACTTCTGATTGCGAAGTGCTTTTGAATATTAATCCATTTTTAATCTAGATCAAGGACACGATGATTTGTTTATGCATATCATTAGGCTTCCTGGGTGCTGACAACGCACCCCCTTCACTGGCCGCCAGAGAAAGAAGTCACCTTGGTGAGATCGGCAATCGCCATATTGGCGTCGCTGAGGTCGAACTCCACCTGGATGAACCCCACACAGGTGAGTCTCTCTTTCCAGGCAGTAAACAACTCATGCCGCTCGGTGCGGGCATTGCCCTCATCGTAGATGATGTCAAAGATCTCGGCCCGGAGGTATGCCTCCGCAATTCATGAACTAGGGCAGCGGCACTAGTAGTGACGACGAGGCATGCCTCTAAGGAGTCAAATATGGTGGCATAGTGGAAGATGGCGTTGGTGAACCTCTCTAGTAGCACTGGCTTGTTGTGAACCTCCTGCTCCACCACCATGAGGATCTTGGGCTTTAGCTTCATGGCTAGCTTGAGGAGGATGTCTACCGGCACAGTGAAATCATCGTTGGCGTCCGGATTAACGAGGAGGAGGTGGAGCTGCAGGATGGAGTTGATGGCTAACACCTCATCACTGATGACCTTAAGGTGAAGACAGGCGCTCAATTCATCCAGACGGTCGACACAAACTCCCTAGAAGGTGAAGGGAATTTTCAACTAGCCGCGCACTCGGCGAGGTGGATTCCCACCACATGGAGCTCGTCACGGCCACTTGTTTATGCCAGTGATGCGGAGCTCTGGTGGCCCACCCTCATGCTTGGAGAGCTCGTCCATGAGAGTTGGTCAATGGAGACCTGCATGATGGCGATGTCGATGACGTGTACGCATTTGCCACCCTTAAACGCTTTTAGGATGGCTCGATTCGCCTTGGAGTAGGCAAACTTTAGGTAGGGCCTTGCATCATGGAAATAGTTGTATGTTGTTGTCAGCGTTGTAGGAGGCAGAGTAGGCAGCGCCACCTGCGGGTACGCTGGGAGGAGGTGCCGCGTGAGCACATCAGCGAAGTGGCTCCCTACGCGGCCGGTCCCAGTTGAAATCAGGATCTCCTTGAGGATCGCACGTGCCTCGGTCAGGTTGCCATGAGCGACCGAGTAGCTGCCCATCTGGTTATTAGTATTTTGGCTACACTCTATCTTGTGTGAGCTGGTATTCTACGTGAAATTATTGCTTTCTTCACTATTGCTGATTTTCGATGAATGATTATTATTTGTGTGAAAAGAAAAGACTCGGTAAACTATGCTGACTAAACTATGCATTTTTATTGAGCGACCACTCAAAAGAAGAGTCCGTGTGCTTGTTCGGCTAGTATTAAAAGCAGAAACACGTGGTTGCGGCTGGTACGTAATACCAACCACATAAGAATATTTATCTATTGAGGCAGCTAGCTATGGAGCACAATTACTTCTAATGTTAGGGATTTATGCCAGGAAAATGTGCTATCCACTACCAGCGACAACAGGCATGGGAGTGAAAACCCACACAATAACAACTTGGTGATAAATACGAAGAACATGCATGGTTGATCTCCACCAGAAAGAAGTCACCTTGATGAGATCAGCGATCGCCATATTGGCATCACTGAGGTCGAACTCCACCTGTGTGAACCCCAAACGGGTGCGCCTCTCCTTCCGGGTGGCACCGCCCTCGTCGCAGATGATGTCAAAGATCTCACCCAGGGGTATGCCTCTGCTAGCTGTGCGTTGTTGCTGCTTGTGGTGCTTTTGGCTACTAGGGCAGCGCCGCTAGTAGTGACGATGGGGCATGCCTCCTGGGAGTCAAACGTGGCGGCATAGTGGAAGATGGCGTTGGTGAACCAGCTTGAAGATCTTGGCTTTCATGACCAGCTTGAAAAGGATGTCTACTGGCGCGCCGGCGAAGTTGTCGTTGGCGTCTGGGTCGAGAGGAGGTGGTGGAGCTACAGGATGGAGTTGATGGCTAACACCTCATTGTTGATGAGCTTGAGGTGAAGCCTGGAGCTCAATTCATCCATATGGTCAGCGCAAACTCCCTGGAAGGTAAAATGAATTTTCAGGTAGTGCCCGCACTCGGTGAGGCGGATGCCGGCCTCATGGAGCTCGTCACGGCCACTTGTTGGGTTGGGGCTAATGCCGGTGATGTGAAGCTCCGACGGCCCACCCTCACGCTTGGAGAGCTCGTCCATGAGATTCGTTCACTAGAGACCCTGCATTATGGTGAAATCGATGATTTGCAACCCTCAAACGCCAATGCTGAGGTAATTCATTGCACACACTGACTCATTTTAACACACGTGTTATAACACACTGCACGTATCAGATACTAACACACAAACACACTTATGTATGTCACGTACACTCAGTGACGTGCTCACGTTACTGGCCACTTGGCCAGGCAGTAAAGTCACTACCGACACCCGCTACACACACGTAAGTCACGTACAAAAATATATGGTAATCCAAATATACAGTAGTTATAAAAAATACCATATATGTGACATTATGCATATAAAAATCTTTCATTTTTATCTTCTTTCTGTAAATTTAAAAGACTAATTAAACTAATATTTCGTATATTACCTTCTAGGAGGTAAAAGATGATCGTAACCATGAAATAAATGGATGCCTCCCACTACATGGGTGTAGTGTAGCAAAACCCCAAGCGCTTTTCAGGATGGCTCGGTTTGCCGTGGAGATCAAGGCAAACTTTAGGTAGGGCCTATATCACGGAAATGGTTGTATGATGTTGCCGACATTGTAGGAGGCAGAGTAGGCAGCGCTGCGCGCATCGGCGAAGTGGCTCCCTACGTGGCTGATCCCAGTTGAAGTCGAGATGTCCTTGAGGATCACACGCGCCTCAGTCAGGTTGCCATTAGCGACCAAGTAGTCACCTTCTTGTATGACACCGGTGCATGTGATGAGGAGGTAGACCAGGCGGATGGATGCTTCTTCCTCCTTGCGCCACCTCGCTGCCTCATCGACGGTTGACCATGGGTTGTTTGGCGGCATGCTAGATATATAAGAGATGCGTACAGCTGCGAGTTGAGGTAGTGCATCATGGCGACATTAGTGGTAGGACCCTGCATCATGGAAATGGTTCTATATATGTTGTTGGTGTTGCAAGAGGCTGAGTAGGCAGCGCCACGTGTGCGTATCCTAGGAGGAGGCATTGCGCGAGCGCATCCGCGAAGTGGCTCCCTATGCGGTCGATCCCGGTTGAAGTCAAGATCTCGTTGAGGATCACACGCACCTCGGTCAGGTTGCCATGAGCGACCAAGTAGCCACCCACCTGTATGGCACCGGTGCATGTGATGAGGAGGTAGACTAGGCGGATGGATGCGTCTTCCTCCTCCTGGCGCTGCCTCGCTGCCTCATCGACGGTTTGGACAGTGGGCTGTTTGGCGGCAGGCTGCGTAAGTGATGTGTACACCCGTGAGGTAGTGCATCATGGCGACATCATTGGTTGAGGTAGGATCATGATTTCAAGAGGTTCTAGATACCTCCTCTTCCAATTTCCTGTGGACACCAGCGAACAAATGGAATAGATCGCTGTAGAGGAGGAATATAAATCTACTATCTTACGGATTCTCGGGCTTCCCACATAATAGCTTTAGTAAACCTTTACGAGGGGTTGATACACATATAATGGGATGAGAACCCTGATCATCAAATCAACTAGTAATATTGTGATTTTGCAACTTCCACCTCCAGTTGTAAGCTAAGCATTAAAGCCGATTAAGGAACTTATACAATAAATCTTTGATAATTGTTAGAATTTCCACATATGTGCTCGAGTGCCTCACACACAAATAAATACTAACATTATCAATGGTTATGTTGCTCTTCTTCAGAAGAAGGATCAAAAGTCTCGCTGTCCAACGTGGCGCCGTGGCACTGCCAGCAGTAGTGGCGTGGGGCATGGGAAACCACGAAACACGAGGCCCCCTTTCAAGTCACCGTGGCCGCAACCACCACCACCGGATCGAGCTCAACACCAACAAGACGAACTCGCCACCACTGATAGGCAGTAGCACAGAACATGAAAGCCTGGCGAATGTGCTCGTGATGCCAACTACCAGGGGAAGGTCGAGGGAAACTCTTCGAGCGGGGGAGTGAGGTAGCGGCGTGGAGAAAGGCCCATGGCATGGCAAGCCGTCACCACATACAGCGGGCAGTTGTGCCACACCTACACCTGGCTGCAGAAACCCTACATGATGCTGAATCTAAAGCTGGAGAAAGAAGTCACTTTAATGAGATCGGCGATCGCCATGTTGGCATCGCTGAGGTCGAACTCCACCTGCGTGGACCCCACATGGGTGAGCCTCTGCTTCCAGGAGGTAAACAGATCATGCGGCTCGGCGCGGGCACTGCCTTCTTCACAGATTATGTCAGAGATCTCACCTAGGGGGTACGCCTCTGCTAGCTGTGAGGTGCTGCTGCTGGTGCTTCCGGCTACTAGGTTGGAGCCGCCAGTAGTGACAACGGGGCATGCCTACAAGGAATCAAACATGGTGGCATCGTGGAACATGGTGTTGGTGAACCTCTAGTAGCACCGGCTTGTTGTGATATGCCTCCTGCTCCACCACCTTGAAGATCTAGGTTTTTTGCTTTGTCATGACCAGCTTGTGGAGGATGTCTACTGGCGCGGTGAAGTCATCGTTGGCGTGTGGGTCGATGAGGAGGCGGTTGAGCTGCAGGATGGAGTTGATGCCCAACGCCTCGTTGCTGATGAGCCTGAGGCAAAGCCAGGCGCTCAATTCATCTAGAAGGTTGCTGATGAGCCTTAGGCAAAGCCAGGCGCTCAATTCATCTAGAAGGTCAATGCAAACTGCCAGGAAAGTGAAGGGAATTTGCAGGTAGGACGCACACGACAAGGCGAATGCCCACCACCTCCTCATGGAGTTTGTCACGGCCACTTGTTGGGTTGGGGCCATTGCCGGTGAGCTCAGGCGGCCCACCCTCAGGCTTAGAGAGCTCGTCCATGAGAGTCGGCCACTGGAGACATCAATGTAAAACAATGTTGCCTACGACAATCAATTATGTGCAGAGGATTATACGAAGACATGACAAGTTTTTAAAACTGACATGACATGTTATATATAGATCAAAAAATTTCCATCAAGCGTACTTTTACTAGATTCTAATAAAGTTATGAACAGTAATTCATTGCACGCACTGACTCACTTTAACACACATGCAAGTCATGTTACCGGCCATCCATGTAATACGACGTATCACATGCTAACACACATATACACACCAAATACTAGCGTGACGAAGTTGCCCTACACACTGTGCTTCTAGTAAATGGAAACATATATGCTCTTGCTCATAAAACTAGAGCAGTAGATGAACGGGGACATGTATTTATGGTTGTCGAACCCAAGGAAGAGCGTCAGAGAGTAGGAGTGTGATTTTTTCTTTGAAAGGTAATGTTCTCTTCCATATTCGAAAATGTCTTTCCTTTTTCATTATTGTTGTGTGACAATGCTAGCAGTGTGGTGCTATATTTAACGGGCAAGCATGATTTATGTGGTCCATACTTCTGCATTTATAAAAAATAGTAGCTCTATTTTCCTAAGCATGTTTATTTGTTGTATTAGTTTTGCCTTTTATTTTTGTTTCATTTTAATGAGTGTGTTGCTCGAACTTTCCATACCTTGTTTTGTGGATGTATATATGATGGATGTTTTCCATTGATAAATGGAAAGAGCGGTTAACACTATTTCCAAAATAAAATAATTTGTTATACAGTCATTTATTTTGTGCAAGCTGCATGGGCATTTTTCAATTATTTAGTCAACTAGAGTAATATGGTGAGCATGGTTTATCTTACTTCTGCGATTATGCAATCACTTGTTGTCTGCAAGCACAATGCAAGGCATTATTGTGACACATTGATAAGGGTGTACAAATGCAAGGGTATACAAAAATATTTTGTCCAATTATATTTAGTCAGTGAACAAAGGTTAGTACATGTTTGCATGTAATGTCACTTTGATGTTTGCAATAACAATGCATGAGCATTATTGTGACACATCGATCAATGCTGTCCAGAATATATACATTTGATTTGATGTGAAAAGTCAATTGATCCTCCACTGGACCCAAAATATGTCATGCACACTATTTATGCTTTTGTTTTTGTTTTACTTTTTGTTATTCTTTCCTTTATTTTGAGCATGTTAGACATGATACTTGTTTCTTTTAGGCACATGGTCCCTTAGTAAATGTTTATTTCTTTATGTGTCACCCACTTACATGAGACCTATGAATAAAATTGCCGATGCACATCCTCTGATTGAGAACTGCGTTTGGATATTAATCCATTTTTTAAGTAACCGCAACTGCATGGATTTAGCCGTGTGTCAAGTGCTAAAAGATCGGGAGGTAGAACTGGGTGTTGTTGGAGATGTGTTTACTCAATCTTGCCAAAAAATCAAACGAATGGTTGTACCGGTAGGAATGGAGTAAAACAAGCAAATTGGTTGTACCGGTAATTGTTGGAGATGTGTTTTCTGGATGGACAGTCTTTTGGGAATTCTTGGTGATGCTCTTATAAAATAGTTTCAATTGGTTTAGGAAATCGTATTCTTAAGTGGGACAGCTGCTGGGGGCGCCAAGAACACTTGTACTCTGGTATAGCTAGCCAACTCCGCTTCAACCCGTGGGGACAACCCTTTGGTGTGAGCCATGGCGGCACCAGCAGCGTTTCCTCCCCAAGGCATGCCAAGCCATTACCACATACAGAGGGCGGCCGAGCCACGCCAGCTCGAGGCTGCTGCAACCCTGTAGGATGCTGAACCCAGAGTCGGAGAAAGAAGTCACCTTGATCTTGATGAGATCGGCGATCGCCATGTTGGCATCGCTGAGGTCAAACTCCACCTGCGTGAACCCCACACGGGTGAGCCTCTCCTTCCAGGCAGTAAACAACTCTTGCGGCTCGGAGCGGGCACGTACTTCCCTTGTCGTAGATGATGTCAAAGATCTCACCTAGGGGGTACGCCTTCGCAAGCTGTGAGCTGCTGCTGGTGGTGGTGCTTCCAGCTACTAGGGCGGCGTCGCTACTAGTGACGATAGGGCATGCCTCCAAGGAGTTAGAACTTGGTGGCAAAGTGGAAGATGGCATTGGTAAACCTCTCCAGTAGCGCCGGCTTGTTGTGATGTGCCTCCTGCTCCACCACCATGAAGATCTTGGGCTTTAGCTTCATGACCAGCTTGGGAAGGATATCTATTGGTGCGCGGGTAAAGTTGTCATTGGCGTCTGGGTCAACGAGGAGGCGGTGGAGCTGTAGGATGTAGTTGATGGCTAACGTCTCATCGTTGATGAGCTTAAGGTGAAGCCAGGAGCTCAATTCAACTAGATGGTCAATGCAAACTCCCTAGAAGTGAATTTTCAAGTAGTGCATGCACTGGGCGAGACGGATGCCCATCTCATGGAGCTCGTCACGGCCACTTGTTGGGTTGGGGCTAATGTCGGTAATGCGGAGCTCCGGCAGCCCACCCTCACGCTTGGACAACTTGTCCATGATATTTGGCCACTAGAGACCCTATATGATGCTGAGGTCGATGATTTGCAATCCTCAAAGCTTGGGCAATGCTAAGGTAATTCATTGTACACAGTGACTCCTTTTAACACACATGTGTTACCGGCCACTCATGTAACACTGGACATATCACACATACACACACGCACACTTTTAGGAGGTAATAGGTGGTCGTAATCACGAAATAAATGGATGGCTCACACTTACTTTTTGTGCCGCGGCAAAACCCTAGACACTTTCGGGATGGCTCTGTTTGTTGTGGAGAAGGAAAACTTTAGGTAGGCCCTGTGTGATGGAAATGGTTGTATGCTTTTGCCAGCGTTGCAGGAGGCGGAGTAGGCAGCGCCGTGTGCGCGTATGCCTGGAGTTGGCACTACACAAGTGCATCGGCAAAGTGGATCCCTACGCAGCTGATCCCGATTGAAGTCGAGATTTCTGTGAGGATTGCACGCGCCTCGGTCAGGTTGCCATGAGTGATTGAGTAGTCACCTCCCTGCATGTATGGCACCGGTGCAGGTGATGAAGAGGTGGACTAGGCAGATGGATGCGTGTTCCACCTCCAGGCGTGCCTTGGTGCCTCATCGACGGTTTGGACCACGGGTTGTTTGGCGGCAAGCTACATAAGAGATGCGTACAGCCAAGAGTTGAGGTAGTATATCATTCCGAAACCATGCAGGATGCTAAACCCAGAGACGGAGAAAGAAGTCACCAATGTTGGCATTGCTTAGGTTGAACTCCCACCTGCATGAACCCCACATTGGTGAGCCTCTCCTTCCATGCAGTAAACAGCTCATGCGGCTCGGTGCGGACATTGCCCTCATCGCAGATGATGTCAAAGATCTCACCTAAGGGTTGTATGCCTCCGCAAGCTAGGAGCTGCTGTTGCTGGTGCTTCCGGCTACTAGGGCGGCACCGCTAGTAGTGACGATGGGGCATGCCTCCAAGGAGTCAAATATGGTGGCATCGTGGAAGATGGCGTTGGTGAACCTTTGCAGTAGCACCGGCTTCTTGTTGTGATCTACCTCCTGCTCAACCGCTGTGAAGAACATGGGCTTTACTTCGTAACCGTCTTGAGGAGGATATCTACCAACGTGGTGAAGTCATCGTTGGCGTGCAGGTCGATGAGGAGGTGGTTGAGCTGCAAGATGGAGTGGATGGCTAACACCTCATTGTTGATGAGCCTGAGGCGAAGCCAGGCGCTTAGTTCATCCAGATGGCCAGTAGCGCAAACTCCTCGAAGGTGATGGGAATTTTCAAGTACCATGCACTCAACGAGGCTGATGCCCACCTCCTTGTGGAGTTCATCATGGCCACTAGTTGGGTTGGCCCCAATGCCGGTGATGCGGAGCTCTAGCGGTCCACCCTCATGCTTGGAGAGATCGTCCATGAGATCTGTCTACTGGAGACCTTGTAAGATGGCAAAGTCGAGGATTTGCAAACCTCAAACGCTTGGGAAATGCTGAGGTAATTCATTGAACACACTTACTCATTTTAACACACATGTGTTACCTGCCACTCATGTATCGCTGGACGTAACACACATACGCACACGCACACTCACACTCAGCCACATCTCACGTTACTGGCCACTTGGCTAGGCAGCAGTCACTACTAACGCCTATACACCCGCTACACACACGTCAGTCACATACAAAAATATATGTGAGATTGCGCATACATATCGGTCAAATCTAGAAAAGGAATTATATAAAAGCTTTCCATTTTATCTTCCTTTTGTAAATTAAAAAGATTAATTAAATTATTATTTCAATATTAACTTTTAGGAGATAATAGATAATCATAATCATGAAATAAATGGACGGCTCACAATTACCTTTTGTACCGCAGCAAAACCTCACACTTTCTTCATGGGTTAGTTTGCTATGGAGAAGGCAAACTTTAGGTAGGGCCCTGCATTATGAAAATGGTTGTATGCTTTTGCCGGTGTTTAGGAGGCGGAGTAGGCAGCGCCTCATGCGCATATGCCAGGAGGAGGCACTGCGCGATCGCATCGGCAAAGTGGCTCCCTACGCGGTTGGTCCTGATTGAAGTTGAGATCTCCGTGAGGATCGCACATGCCTCGGTCAGGTTGCCATGAGCAACAAAGTAGTCACTCACCTGCATGTATGGCACCGGTGCAGGTGATGAAGAGTTGGACTAGGCGGATGGATGTGTCTTCCTCCTCCTAGTGTGCCTCGCTGCCTCATCGACGATTTGGACCACGGGTTGTTTGGCGGCAAGTTGCATAATGTTGGCATCGCTTAGGTCGAACTCCACGCGCGTGAACCCCACACATGTAAGCCTCTCCTTCTAGGCAGTAAACAGCTCATGCGGCTCGGTGCGGACATTGCCCTCATCGCAGATGATGTCAAAGATCTCACCTAGGGGGTACGCCTTAGCAAGTTGTGAGCTGCTGCTACTGGTGCTTCCGGTTACTCGGTTGGCACTGCTAGTAGTGACGATGGGGCATGCCTCCAAGGAGTCAAACATGGTGGCATAGTGAAAATGGCATTGGTGAACCTCTCCAGTAGCACCGGCTACTTGTTTTTTTGCGATCTCGCCATAGGCACGTATTTCATTTAGCAGAAAATGGAGAGTTCAAAAAGTACAAGAACAATGAGCCAGCAAACACGCACACAAGCACCAGCTACTTGTTGTGATCTGCCTCCTTACTTGACCACCATGAAGATCTTGGGCTTTAGCTTCATGACCATCTTGAGGAAGATGTCTACTGGCATGGTGAAGTCATTGTTGGCTTCGGGTCGATGAGAAGGTGGTTGAGCTGCAAGAGAGAGTTGGTGGCTAATGCCTCATTATTGTTGATGAGCCTGAGGCGAAGCCAGGCGCTCAGTTCATCCAGACGGTCAGCGCAAACTCCCTGGAAGGTGGAGGAAATTCTCAGGTAGCGCGCACTCGACGAGACGGATTCCCTCCTCTTCGTGGAGTTCATCGTGGCCACTAGTGGTGTTGGGCCCAATGCCGGTAATGCAGAGCTCCAGCGGTCCACTCTCATGCTTGGAGAGATCTGACTACCGGAGACCCTGTATGATGACGAAG
Source organism: Bothriochloa decipiens (assembly GCA_023333625.1). NCBI lineage: Eukaryota > Viridiplantae > Streptophyta > Magnoliopsida > Poales > Poaceae > Bothriochloa > Bothriochloa decipiens. Next base: position 6,223,311 of record CM041646.1, read on the forward strand.
TCGATGATTTGCAAACCTCAAACGCTTGGGCAATGCTGAGGTAATTCATTGACTCATTTTAACCCACATGTGTTACCGACCACTCATGTATCACTGGACGTAACACACTTACACACACACACTTTTTTTTGAGAATTACATACACACACACACACTTGTGTAAGTCATGCACACTCAGTCATGTGCTCACGTTACTGGCCACCTGCTGGCCAGGCAATAGTCACTATTGACACCTTTACACTAGCTACACATGTAAGTCACGTACAAAAATATATATATGATATTCAAAATATATCTAGTAGTTACAAAAAAATACCATATATGTGAGATTATGCATGCATGTCGGTCAAATCTAAAAAAGGAATTATATAAAAAGCTTTCCTTTTATCTTCTTTTTTAAATTAAAAAGATTAATTAAACTAATATTTTAATATTGCCTTTTAGGAGGTAATAGATGATCATAACCACGAAATAAATACATGACTTGCAGTTACTTTTAGTACCGCAGCAAAACCCCTGACGCTTTTAGCATGCATGGCTCAGTTTGCCGTGGAGAAGCCAAACTTTAGGTAGGGCCCTGCATTATGGAAATGGTTTTGTACTTTTGCCGGTGTTTCAGGAGGCGGAGTAGGCAGCGCCGCGTGCGCGTATGCTAGGAGGAGACGCTGCTCGAGCGCATCGACAAAGTGCGTCCCTATGCGGTTGATCCAGATTGAAGTCGAGATCTGCATAAGGATCGCACATGTCAGGTTACCATGAGTGACTGAGTAGTCACCCTCCTGCATGTATGCCACCAGTGCATGTGATGAGGAGGTGGACTAGGCGGATGGTTGCGTCTTCCTCCTCCTGGCGCGCCTTGAGGTAGTGCATCATGGGTTGTTTGGTGGCAAGCTGCATAAGAGATGCGTACAACCACGACTTGAGGTAGTGATCATGCCAAAACCCTGCAGGATGCTGAACCCAGAGACGGAGAAAGAAGTCACCAATGTTGGCATCACTTAGGTCAAACTCGACCTGCATGAACCCCACACGGGTGAGCCTCTCCTTCCAGGCGGCTCATACGGCTCGGTGCGGGCACTACCCTCATCGTAGATGATGTCAAAGATCTCACCTAGTGGGTACGCCTCCACAATATGTGAGCTATTGCTGCTGCTGGTGCTTCCAGCTACTAGGGCGGCACCGCTAGTAGTGACCACAGGGCATGCCTCCAAGGAGTCGAACATGATGGCATAGTGGAAGATGGCGTTGGTGAACCTCTCCAGTAGCACCCGCTGCTTGTTGTGATCTGCCTCCTGCTCGATCACCATGAAGATATTGGGCTTTAGCTGCATGACCACCTTGAGGAGGATGTCTACCTGCACGGTGAAGTCATTGTTGGCGTGTGGGTCGATGAGGAAGACAGTTGCGCTGCAAGATGGAGTTGATGGCTAACGCCTGTTGATGAGCTTGAGGCGAAGCCAGGCGCTCAATTCATCCATACGGTTAGTGCAAACTCCATGGAAAGTGAAGGGAATTTTCAAGTAGTGCGCACTCGACGAGTCGGATGCCCACCTCATGGAGTTCGTCACGGCCACTTGTTGGGTTGGGTCCAATGCCTGTGATGCGGAGCTCCAGTGGTCTACCCTCACGCTTGGAGAGCTCGTTCATGTGTTCCGGCGACTGGTGACCCTGTATGATGGCGAAGTCGATGATTTGCAACCCTCAAAGCTTGGGCAATGCTAAGATAATTCATTGCACACACTGACTCATTCTAACACATATGTGTTACCGGCCACTCATGTAACACTGGACTTATCACACACACAAACTTATGTAAGTCCCGCACACTCAGTCACGTGCTCACGTTACTGGCCACTTGGCTAGGCCAGGCAGTAGTCACTACCAACACGTATACACCCGCTACACACACGTAAGTCAACACACAAAATTATATGGTAATCAAAATATATATAGTAGTTGTAACAACCCAAAAATACGAACTACAAAAATTTTTTGACAAAACCCTGAGTGATATGGTGTAACATGTCATCATCTACCTCTTAATTGTGCATCAACCCTTGTCATGCATGGCATTCATATGTTGCAAATTAATTAACATCTCATAACAATGCTCTATGTTCACATGTTACATTTTAATGTTTCAATAGTTCAATCATCATGTTGCATTAAAAGAGTGAGTTGGATTCTTATTTGGTTTATGTGATGATTATTAAAAATGGCAACATAATATTTATTTTGACAAATAAATATTAAGAGAATAATACCCTAGCATTATTTGGGCCATGTATACCCACTATTTTGTCGTCATATCTAGCACACCACAAATATATATATGTATATATATATAAATATATTTGAAAATGAAAAAAGAAAAGAAAAAGGAAAAAGAAGAAGAAAAGGAAACCGGCCCGAGCAGCCCAGCCAGCCGGCCCGCACGCGCGCCCGCGCGACCACGCGCTGCGCGGCCAGCCCAGCAAGGCGGCCCAGCCGCGCTCGCCTGCCCGTACGCTCGCCCGCGCGACCGCGCGCTGCGCGGCCCAACCAGGCCGACGGCCCAGCAAGAGCCGCGCGCGTCCGCGCGCCGCACCGAGCCGCCGCAGCCGCTGACGATGGGGTCCCACAGCGGGACCCACATGTCATCGCGCCCGCTGAGGTCACCCGACCGGCCGCGCGCGCTCGCGTCAGCACTGTTCCCCAGCGTCGCCCCTAAGCAACCCGCCCCGACCGCTCGATCCCGTGTCACCCCGCATCGACGCGCGCCCACAAGCCACCTGGACCGACCAGCCCGCGCAAACTGCCCACGGCCGCAGGCGAGATTCTCCACGCGCACCTGCGCTGCCGCCGCGGTGGAACGCTGCCGCTGTAAAGAGCTTTGACACCCAGCACTGCCTAGCCCTCCCTCGCTGCTCCATGAACCCAGATCGAGCCTCAGCTGCTGACCTGGACATCCCTTGGCCGCTTGATCAAGCCGAAGCCGTGATCGGCCGTCCGCCGGCCACCTACCTCCGCGTCCGCCCTATAAAGCAAGCACCCCCGGCACCCTAGGGTTCCTAGGCCGCCGCCACCGCTCTGGTGGAGCCCAATTCCTTCTTGCCAGCCTCAATTGGAGAAGAGGTGGAGGAAGGGGGAAGAAAGGAGTCAGGGAAGGAGAAGAAGCCGCCGCTGGAGTTGGGGAAGGAGACCTTCGCTGCCAACTCGGAGCCACCGTTGCTGCGTCGGGAGCACAAAGGAGGAGCAGAACCGCGAGCCGGAGCCGCTTGGACTTGTACCGCGCCTTCATCCCCGTCCACGTCGGTGAGCACCTCTGCCATGCCATCTTCTCGACCTCCGCCGTGCTGCTGACCATGGCGCTCCGCCGCGAGTGCGTAGGCCCAGGTCGCTACCGACCTCGCTGGACACACCCGCACACACGCATGAGGCCAGCCAAGCCCCCTTGGACCACGGCATCGGGAGGATGCCGGACCGGAGCACCGCCTTGCCCGCCGCCACGCACCAAGCGCCGCCGCGGCGAACCCAGCCGCCTCTCCGTTGAGCTCTGCCCTCCATTGACCCCGGATCCGCCCCGCCTTGATGAGACGGACTCCGTGTGCACCCTAGCCCCGCGCTTGCCTCGCCAGAGAACCGACCCGAACCACCTTGCCGTCGATGTGTCAGTGCGTTGCCGCTCCAGAGCGTCGCTGTTCACCGTCGTTTCCTGCCACCTCCGACCACCCCGAGGAGAAAGAAGAAGCCGGGAAGCTCCACCTTGACGTGCTGCATGGATTGGGCAAGGAGATGGAGACCGTGGACCCTCTCGGAGTGCCGTTGCCGTGCACTGAGGACCTGTCGGAGCTCCGCCGTGGGAGTTGCTGCCCACGCGGACTCCGCCGTGTGTTTTGGTCACCGCCGGCACCTCGGGCAGGTGTTGCGTGACTCCAATCGCCCATCTACGCCACCAATCGAAGCTGGAGTGACTCGGTGTGAAGTGTACATCGAGCGCCGTCGCCACCGAGCCGCCGTTCGCCGTAGAGCTCGTCACCGGAAGCAAAGCTGCCGCCCTGAAGCCCATCAACGTGACCGTCGTGAAGTCTCAAAACCGATGGGCGGGTTAATGGTGCTGGAGATCCATTGTGGCACCAGGAATCGAGGGTTCCCCCGCCGCCGATCGCCGAGGAGGAACCCTGCGCTCGAGCCGATCTCGTCTGAGACGGATCACGCGCTCGAACCGACCCTCGAGTTTGACACTTTGATACGTCGACCCTCGAGTTCGACGCCTCGAGCACCGTCACCCTCGAGCCGCTGTCCGCCGTAAAGCACGTCACCGGAACCAAGCACCCAACTTGATGACCACCTTCGTGTCCGCCTTGACGACCCGAAGACGATGCACGGGTTAGCGAAGTCCTGGAGCAGCCCTCGCCGGATATTTAACCCCGCCGTCACCGGCCTAGCACCGCTGTGGAAGCAGAGCAGTTTTCCGCCCTTGAGACCTTACCCTCGAGACCATACCCCCTCGAGACCTTACCCTCGAGACCACACCCTCGAGACCATACCCTCAAGACCGTACCCCCTCGAGACCATACTCTCAAGACCGTACCCTCGCGACCATACCCTCGAGCCCTTTTTCTTTTTCAGAAAATGGTTAAATCTTTGAAAATTCATAACTAATTCATACGAGCTCAGAAAATTACGATCCACATATCCAAATTTTCTATAAATCGAGCCCTATCTATCTAGGCTATGTTTGAGTGCTTTTGGATCTTCTATTTTGCATTTGTTCTTTGTGCTAATCTATAGGGGTCGCCTCCACAACCGTTAAATCTCGTTACAGGCTCGAGCGAGGACAAGTCTGACGATAGTGACTACCAGGAGAAGTCTGACAGCCACGTCAGTGAAGGTGCCACACACCATCCAACCTCGTAGATCCCATTAGCATGGCAATTATAGTATGGCTAGTGCTTTAAATTCATGTTGCTATAATGCTATGCCTGTGCTAGGACTGCATAATAGATTATTTACTTGATGAGCCCTACCTTGTTGTAAACTTTCACCTGCTTACCCGCTGTTATGATAGCCACTTGCTTATCTGCTATATTTAAATTTCTATACTTCACTCGCTTACTTTTTGATGCGACGTGATGAACCCGGGAAAGGCCTGGAGGGTGCCAGCCTGGATGTGTGAGTTGATGGATCAGATGGGCATGTGAGCTGATGATGTTGTATCCGGGTTTGGGGTGGAGCTTACGGCAGGGAGTAGGGTGAGGGTTAAGTCGATCGAGACGGGATCTACGATGAGCTTTTGGAGCAAGTCTTGCCAGGGAATGGTTCTGGACATTCCCCTAAGAGGAGCCTATGGCGGGCTAACTGGAGATGTGATGGTGGTCCTTGGGTGTGATCCTCTGAGAGGTGGAGCCTGGGACGATGGTGCCGTGGTAGCACGTTAAAGATAAACCCTGATGAAGATATCCCGGTTTGGTCAAATCTAGGAACTGTTGCGCTGGTATCCGGACCTAGGAATCTCTTGCTTTCCACTCGCTCTCCATGGGGGGAGACGGCCGAACCACTGGATAGGTCGATGCCACTACTGCTAGGCGAGAAGTGATAGAAAGGTATATGCATGGGATGGAGCTAACACCCTACCGAGATGATCATGGCACCCCCTTCGGGAGTGGGTACATGGCATGGCATCCTCTACGGGAGCAGATACATGCTCTCTTCACAGTTCCAGTGATCCAGTGCTGGATGGTAGAGTGGCATCGCCTATGGCAGTAGGCGCCCGGAATCTGCCTAGGTGCTCGCGTGCATCGATGATGGTTATCTGGTGGATTAGTGAAACCTCCACAGAGTGTATGGTTGATCGATCGATACATATGCCGAATCTTCGGCTATGGACCTTTCCTATGTTTCGCATGCACCGGACTAGTGAGTGGAGTGTTCTACCTTCCTCCTGAGTGTAATTTCCGGCCGTGAGCCAGGTTGAGGGCTGCGGGCCGTTGAGGCAAGCCGAGAGGGAGTCGGCTTGTCGACTTGAGTCTGAGATGGTGTTGGAGGAGTTGGGATAATGCTACTGACATGGAAAGAGATCGATGATGGGGATGAGAATGTGTTTAAAACTTGATTTATTGTTATTTAAATACCTAATTAATGCATAGGAAAGCCCCAGCCTTATAGGTTCCTTTTGAGATACCCTTATGTTTGCATCCACTCCCACAAAGCAATGCATAGGATGGGAGTGTGGCCAGTACAAATCGTACTGAAAATTTGGTTTCAGGTTCAAGGAGTGAGTACTTATCTGGGGAGTACAGCGATTGAGGGTTTCGTGTCTACGCTCAAATTGGAGAGAAGATGAAAGCTTCCGCACCTCAAGTTTTTACTGTTATGCTGCATGAACTCTGATTCTGCCCAGTGGTGATGTAATAAGTTATTGTAACTCCCTCTATTTGCACTCTTTTGTTCGATGTATGGATTATAGATTTCAACTGTTATCGGGTAATGTGATTTAATTGGTCATATTACACTCCGACACTGTGGATTTCCCTACACGGAAATCAAGGTCGTTTCAGTAGTAACAAAAAGATACCAAATATGTGAGATTACACAAGCATATCGGTCGAATCTAGTGGAATTATATAAAAAACTTTCCTTCTTATCTTCATTTTGTAAATTAAAAAGACTAATTAAATTAATATTTCACATATTACCTTCTAGGAGATAATAGATGATCATAACGACAAAATAAATGGACGCCTCCCGATAATTGGGTGTACCATAGCAAAACCCCCAGACACTTTCCGAATGGCTCGGTTTGCCGTGGAGAAGGAAAATTTAGGTAGGGCCTATATCACTAAAATGATTGTATGTTGTTGCATTGCCTGTATCATTGCAAGAGGTGGAATAAGAATCGCTGCGTACGCGTATGCTAGGAGGAGGCGCTGTGCGAGCACGTCGACAAAGTGGCTCCTTACGCGACCAATCCCAGCAGAAGTCGAGATCTCCTTGAGGATCGCACGTGCCTCGGTCAGGATGCCATGAGCGACCGAGTAGTCACCCACCTGTATGGCACGGATGCGTCTTCCTCCTCCTGGCGCCGCCTCGTTGCCTCATCGATGGTTTGGACCATGAGCTATTTGGCGGCAGACTGCATAAGAGATGCGTACAGCATTGAGTTGAGGTTGTGCATCATGGCGACATCAGCGGTAGGGCCCTGCATCATGGAAATGGATGTATGTTGTTGCCGGTGTTGCAGAGTAATTCAGCGCCACATGCACATCAACCAGGAAGAGACGCTGCGCGAGCGCATTGCCAAAGTGGCTCCCTACCGGGCTGATCCTGGTTGAAGTCGATACCTACTTAAGGATCACACTCACCTTGGTCAGGTTGCCATGAGTGACCAAGTTACTATCGGAAACTCAATCTTTGCCGAGTGCCAAAATCTTTGCCAAGTGAAAAAACCCGGGCACTCGGCAAATAGGATCTTTACCGAGTGCCAGAACAAGCAGTCGACGAAGATCTCTTTACCGAGTGGCAGGTACTAATGAGATCACTTGTCCTTTGTGCAGGAACAGTCGGCGGGTTAGAACCCGACTCCTCCAGGTGCCAGCCCTCCACTGGGCCCTTCTCCACCGCACGGGTGTCCGGCTCATCCGACCTTCCCGACTCAGGGCTTCACGTGCCCAGGTACCGTTCCTCCTCCACCGACGCAGTAGGAGCACTCCGGGCCTGCAAGCGGCCTTCTGCGGGCACTGCCCTACTGGACGTTCCAAGCGGCACCGCAGCTAGGGTGGTCTCCGTGGGAGCAAGGTGGGGGCTCTGGGGGCCCTGGGGACACCAGGTCGAGCTAGGTACCTCTACTGCCCGCTTGTGGACTTGTATCGATGAACTTATCGCTCTTTTGAACATGTTATGAATTTATATCGATGTAACAGATGAATTTGAAGACCTTTATGTATGAATTCATGTTGAGATGTCATTTGATGATAAAATATGATTTTTATGTGATATTCTAGTCTATTGTCATGAATATATGTGAAATTGCATGTCTGGAATACAAAAAAATAGAAAAAAATTCCCAGCTTTGCCGAGTGCCAGCACTCGGCAAAGCTGGGCATTTTTTCCAGCAGAGCCCAGCTTTGCCGAGTGCTGGAGTGGCACTCGGCAAAGTGACCATACCTTTGCCGAGTGCGAACATTCGGAAAACAATTTTTCAAAAAAATAAAAAATCTTTGCCGAGTGCCAGGCGTGGCACTCGGCAAATAATTTTTTTTAAAAAATAAAATAAAATATCTTTGCCGAATGCCTGCCACGTCAGCACTCGGTAAAGGGTGCCGTCAAATTGACGTCGCCCGTTACCTTTGCCGAGTGCTGGCATGGCGCTCGGCAAAGCCTTTGTCGAGTGCCTGCCAGGTGGCACTCGGCAAAGCCTCCTTTGCCGACCAATTCTTTGCCGAGTGGGCTTTGCCGATACGGCCGGCACTCGGTAAAGGCGGCGGATCCAGTAGTGGTAGTCACCCCCGGGTGGTGGACTAGGCGGATGGATGCGTCTTCCTCCTCCGGGCGCTGGCTCACTGCCTTATCGATGGTTTGAACCATGGCGGCAGGCTGCAGCGTACAACCGCGAGTTGAGGTAGTGCATCATGGCGACATCAGTGGTTGTGGTAGGATCACGTTAGCAAGAAGTTCTACATACCTGCTCTCCCAATTACCTGTGGACGCCAGCGATCAAATGGAATAGATTATGGTAGAGGAGGAAAATAAATCTAATTTATCTTAGGAATTCCCGGGGTTCCCATATAATAGCTTTTGCTACACCTTTAGGAGTGGTTGGTACATATATTGGGATGAGAACCCCTATCATCAAATCAACTAGGAGTATGGTGATTTTGCAACTTCCACCTCCAGTTGTAAGCTAAGCATTAAATCCTTTTTTTGTGAAACAAGCATTAAATCCCATTGGGGAACTTATACAATGAATCTTCAAGAATTGTTAGGATTTCTGCATATGTGCTCTAAATGTGTCGCACACATATAAATACTAACATTATCACGGGTTATGTTGCTCTGCTTCATAAGAAGGATAAAAAGTTTGCTAAAAACAATGTGTTGAATACCAAAACAACTTATCCATGGAGTGGCATTGTATTACCCATGGAATTGCTCAAAATATCAAAATACAGTAAAACCATCAGGCTATCTGAAATTGTTATATGGCGGTTGGTTGCTCTATTTCAATTGTTCGGACATTGCCTAATAGTTTTGATTCCAGAAGACTACTTTCTTTGCACACGACGATCATCTCAAGGGAAAGAGTGCCCAACCAATTCACAATGCTGTTCTCCTTCTGGCAAAAAAAAAAAAAAAGTAGTCACTGCAGTGAATGTTCCGGCCGCAATAGCTGAAGAAAATGTTCCAAACACAAATCACTGACACATAAACCGCTGAAGAAGTGTTCTGGCGACAAAAGGTAGAGCTGAACTAAGTGAATTGGTGACTAATACTTTAGTACGATAAGAAAAATATCATAGTATTTATATCCTCCAATTTGTGAGTAGGACATAAAACCTCATGGCGGATCACAACCAGGTGCACGTACACGTACATCACGATTTCATTTACAGCAGCAGAGAGCCGGTGGGATTCTTCTTGACTGCTGGGAGAGAATGTGTCCAGAACATCAGAGCCATCCACGACGTCAGGACGCCTATTGCGTGCAGTGGTTTATTTGCTCTAGCCACAAGGCAGCCACTGCAAACCATCATTTGAAGCTGCACCATCGTCATCTGCACTCATAGCTAACATTCAATCTCAACAGACTGTCCACCACTGGCCTCACCCGGCACGCATGCAGACAGACACTATCTCTATCTGCCTAAAGTATCTTGCAGATATCTCACGTCATTTTGCTTTGTTTTGCAGCTACGTGGCTAGGTAGTTGATGGCGTCGGCGGGACCGTTAAAGCTGCCGTAGATTGTGGCAAACATCCCACCGTGCTTGAGCTCCTTCGATAGTCCGACACCACCACGTGCACCCTGTGTCCTCCCCGTCTTCAAAGTTGACCTGGCACTGGTGATCTATGTGAGAGTGATCAAATCAAAATGACAATTGAGGAAGAAAATGATAGTTGACAATCAGAAAAGTGGGCAAAACACACAGGAGTTGACAAAAAGTGAGTGAAACACATAGGAGTTGGCAAGGTAGACAATTTATCTTCTCGAATGAACTGATTGAAACCTCCTCAGACACAAGAATCTTGATTCTCCAACAGTTTCTAATCCACACTACTATAGAACTGATATATATGTAGCAACGAGGAGCCTTTTGGACAGAGGTACACGCACGTGCCCCCGCCCGGGGGTGAAGGCGGAGCTCCGGAAATCCACGAGTGCCACCCGCTGAGCGCTTGGCACTCAAGCTTTTGAGTTGGGCGAGGGAAGGAAATTGGAGAACAGGGGTGGCGAGGCAGAGAAACGGGAGAACGAACGACGCTCGACTTTTATAGTGAGTTGATTGTTGTGGCCAAATGGACCATTGCTTGCTTAATCTCTTGTTTAGCATCTCTGCAGAAAGGAACCTTGGCTTTGTGGTTATTTAGTCACATTGTCATCTTTGGGCTGGATGGAGTTTGAGAAATGTGTTATCCTTTATTTAGAGAGTCTAGAACATACAATGCCATGTAGCATAAGAGTTCCATATATAGATTTACGTTCAAAATATGTGTTTTCTAATTCTGTGCTGAGATGATCTTATATAAGTATAAGATTATTTAGTTTAGTAGAGAATGGGGTTTGTCTAGTAGAGAATGTTTGTCTAATAATACACAATATGAAGAAGCCATGAAAGCGAATAGTGTGCGTATTCTGTTAGGTGACTAAGCCTATATGTTAAAGTGTGCAATGCCTCCCACTATCATACATGAACTGAACTTACTCGATGGATGTTTGCAAAAGATGTCTCGGATTGATAAATTACTATATCTTGGCTACACTCTATCTTTTGTGAGGTGGTATTCTACGTGAAATTATTGCTTTCTTTATCAGTTCTTATTATCACTGAATGATTATTATTTGTGTGAAAAGAAAAGATTTGGTAAGCGGTGCTGACTAAACTATGCATTTTTTATTGAACGACCAGTCAAAAGAAGAGTCAGTGTGTTCGTTCGGCTAGTATTAACAGCAGCAGTAAGTGGTTGTGACTGGTACATAATACCAACCACATATGAAGATGTTTTTCTATTGAGGCGGCTAGTTATTGAACACAATTATTACTTCTAATTTTGGAGATTTATGCTAATGTGCTATCCACTACCAGTGACACAAGCATGGGAGTGAAAACCCACACAATAACAACTTGGTGCTAAATATTCAGAACATGCATGGGTTGGTCTCCACCAAATAAATGGTTGTCACCGGAACACTTGTTTCAGCTATTGTGTGTGCAACATTTTCTTCAGGTATTGTGGCTGGAACATTCACTACAGTACTTTGTTGCAAGAAGCAAAATTGCATTGTGAAGGCAAGGCATGGTAAACTCCTGTGTCTCTTTAATAAAAAATATCTCATGTGCCTCGCTTACTACAAATAATTTATGAATTGCTTAAGTAGATTAAAAAAGTCGACATGAATTGTCTTTAAAAAGGGAAATGGAAATGGTGATTAGAAACATTATGATGAACCTTTATAATATACGCGAGGGAAAGATGGAGAAATGTCATGTACCTGCCACACAAGCAAGAAATCGTGGAGTTAAGCTGATCTGTTTGCTTGCACCCCCTTGAGCTATTGGGAGAAATTCCTTCTTTTCTAGAAGGTTGGCTTGGGGGGAAAATGCAGAACAAAGATTACATACTGCCCGTCTCGTAAAATTGATACTTGGAGGTGGTCGCAAAACAATAGACGGGTAAAAACGATTTACAGAGATAAGTATTTTAAGACTTTAGTCTCCGAAAATAGAGTCCATTTTTGGAGGTGGACCCCTAAAGAGGTCTGCCTCTGTTAATAAGCCCATTCGCTATTTGTTGCTTGGCCAAAATTGGCCCGATATCGTAGTCTGTGTATATACAGGGACACTTAGGGTTTTCCTCTCATTCTCACCCCCGCCCCTCCTCTCATCTCCCCTCGTGCAGCCCCCTCTCTCACAGCAGCTTGGCACCCCTCCCGCTCTCTCTTTGAGCAAGGGGCCGGCGATGGCTCTCCTCCTTCTCCAGGGACACTCACTCGGAGCGTGTGGTGCTCCTCCTCTACGGGTGGTGACACACTGGAGGTGTGCACACGCGCAGGTGTGCACACGAGTGGAGGTGTGCACAAGCGCAGCTGGTAGCCATTGGTGGGGCTTGGCAGATCAGTGAGTTGTTAGAAGATCATGTGAATTGCGGTCTTGACACTATATTTAGATATGATATCTGATAACGATTCAATTTGCATACTTGGATGAACAAGTTCCTTATATAAGGTAGTAAGCATGTTGAAACTTCTTTCTTTGTTTATATCTTTGTAGATATGGATAAAATGCAATGAAGAAATAAATGATTGTTTTGGACTTTTTGTTATGAATTGTTAGAGCTTTATTCGGTATGTTTTTCTACCGATAAACTTGTACCTGATGGTATTTGAGCATTGCAAATAAATGAATACTGCAACTTGTGTTTATGGTAATATCTACTACATAATTTATTTCTTTCTTCAGGAAGATGGGTCAGGTGTTTATTGTTTTGGTTTCGATATCACAATACCGCGATGTGACAAAGTTGCCCCTACACAGTGTGTTTCTAGAGTGGTAGATGAACTGCAGCATCTATTTATGGTTGTTGAACCCAATGACATATTGTTCTTCCAATTTCACAAATGTCTTTCCTTTTTTTAATGTTGTGTGACAATGCTAGCAGTGTGATGCTGTTTAATTATTAAGCATGATTCAGAGTACTTCTGCCGTTATGCAGTCCATACTTCTGCCTTTATTATAAATAGATCTATTTCCCTAACCAACCAAGTAGAAGTTAAAAATGATGGAAATGTTTCTTTCTTTGAGTGTTACACACATTTACACGAAATTCATGAGTAAATTTGCCTATGCACAACTTCTGATTGAGTATGATGATTTGTTTATGCATATATCATTTTTGTATGTTGAATTTGGAACCTCCCCGCCCTGCCCCACCCCACTCCTAACAGCCTAGTATATCACACTGCCACCATCATAAAACAGAAAGATATCAACAGATACAACAGTCACTTCAGTAGTGAAAATCCCACCAACAGAACACAAATGCAGTCGCCATCTCACTCCAGCTCGAGCTAACAACTACTCTCGACAAATACAGGGTCCCACAACTCACATACTGCCACCCAATAAGGTGCCTGAAATTCACTCAGCTTTGGCATTTGCCTTTGCAGCTTGTCCCTTGTATCTTACACAATCTTCTTCACCTTCAATTTAGCTATGGAAACAGATCAAGATGCCAATACGTACCACCATGCTTGCCAACATTCAGAAGAAAGGGATCAGGGTGCTATTTAACTGACGAGCATGATTTAGAATATTTCTGCCATTATGCAGTCCATATTTCTGCATTTATTATAAATAGATCTATTTCTCCTAAACCAGCTAAGTAGAAATTAACAAATGATCGAAAGCTGTTGTGTTATTAATTGATGAGGCAGTTGTGTTATTTACTTGAGGTTTAAAAATAACCGGCATGCAAAAGCAATTAACGGAGGCAGTCTTCTTATTTGTAGAGGCGGTCAAAAAATGTCCGCCTCCAAAAATTGATTTACAACTGCAGACCTCCTAAATGGCCGGCATCAGGAAAAAGGCCGAGGCCAAAGACGCCTAGGCGAGGCCCGATAGGCGTGTTCCAATATAAACACGTATCTTTGGGTTTCCTCTCCAATCCCTCAAATCGGCTCTCTCACCTCTCTCGATGGGCTTTGGCGCCCCTCGTCCCTCTCCTGACGACCTAGTGTAGTGTCCTCTCCCCCATATCAGCACCCCTTCCTCTAATCAGCACCCCCTCCCTCTACCCTACAATTCCCCCTCCCTGACCGCACCCTCCCTTTACCTTTCCCTCTCCTTCTCTCCTCCCTATGTGGTGCAGCCACTCTATCCTTCTCCTCTCCTTGAGGGGTGTGTGAGGCCGCATGCACTTGTGTAGCTAGTGGGCCAAACCCTAAGCCCTAAAGTTTTGCTAGGCACTAGGCGGATTCTAGGTGCTGACCCTTATCCTAGAGCCTAGGCAAGATTAATAGAGCCTAGGCGTTCCCAGGCATTTTTTTAGGCATTTTAAATTTGTTCATATATATATATATGTTACTGTAAAAGTCTATGAGAAAAGGAAAAACAGGACACCTGTGGGCCAAGAGTTGTATAGAAAGGCCCATAAGCAGCCCAAGACCATATCCTAACCTCATCCCAAACCCTATCCCTTCATCTTCTCCTCGACCACACGTTGTTCGCTACCTCCATTCCCATCTCTCCCATTCGCCGCCCCCCTCCCGTCCTCCTCTGCATGGTTCTCCACCCTCGTCCTGGCTCCTCAGCGCTGTCCTCCGCCCCTGTCACCACCTCCTCAGCGCCACTCGTACCCTTCACCACCCTTGTCACTGCTTCCCCGCCTCCTCTGCCACGGCCATCACTGCTATCCTCCTCTGCCACCGCTGTGCAATCTCTCTCATCTGCCCGTCGCCATCTCCCTCTCTCACCTGCCCACCGCCACCTTGTCCTCCCTCACCGATGACCTCAGCCTGCCTAGGGTTCCACTTACACACTTAGGCGAGGTGGGCACCCTCTGATCCAAGAGTAGTCGCGCCTAGGAATGCCTAGGCGAGCACCTAGCAGAACTCGGTGTGGACCCGACAGCTGGTGTCAGCGATCCGGCATTTAGCGGTTTGGATCTGGCTCTCCTGTGCCCTCCCTTCTCTGCAGATTTGGCGAGTGGACCCGTGGATCCTACCGGCGGCAGGTAGACCACCTACCTATTGTCATCTCCAAGAAAGTTTTGTTGTAGTGCACAGTGCGGCCACGCACCTACCGTCGCCACACAATCGCATCTCCTTGCTGCATCTTGATTGACGTGTGAAGATGGTGTGGGTGGCAAAAGTGGAAAGCTTCAGACCAAGTCAAGATTCACATTTGAAGGGGCTCAATCTACCATGAGTTAGGGTATGCCCTCTTCTTTCCCTTTTTGCTCGGTTTCTTGCATGGATTGGGCCATTATTATTCTATGACTTATTTATGGATCTCCCATGTGCATCTTAGTAGTTGTTGGGATGAATCTAGGGATTCCATCCTTTTTCTTGTCTGCTTTTTGGGATGAACAAAAATATAGCCTGCAGGATTGATGTGTGGGCCACTATGAATCTAAGGCTCATACAGTTGATTTCCATCTAGTGATTCATAGGAAAACTACAAATTTGAAGCACTTGTCCACTGATGTAGCATCTAAGGGGTCTTATGGACTAAGTTTGTATTCATTTAGGACCTGACTTTTAGTTTTATGGTCTGGGGAATGAATTATTTATAGGTGGTTCTATTCATTTTTTTTCTTTGTTGGGATGTCTAGATAGATCCTTATTTTGTATTCTGTATATTCTATGAGCAAGATATATAACCTTTGTTATCTTGGATGTATATAGTCAATCAGGCCTGCTAGTTCCTTTCTTGGTTTCAATGCCTACTATTTCGATGAACCAGGATCATTGTATGCATAGGGACATATCAAGGGCATAGGAGCCTAGGTCTAGCTTAATGAGCAACCACTACCCCTCCTTCATTTTAGCCTAATATAACAGCCCAAAAATTGGATGTCTAGCAGGCCTAGCCTTGGATTGTGACCTCATTCAACTAGTTAGTAACACCTCCATCTCACCTCTTGGCTCTGTGCATGTCACCTTGTTTGCACCAAAATTTGAACTAGCAGGCGCACAGGTAAAGCTTCTCGAAGAAGACTCTGCCGAAAATCGGCTAAATGTCGGTAACAACTGTTTATTAGAAAATCTGCTAAATCAGAGCGAATCAACTAACCAGAATCGGCTATCTGAAGAAGCATATGAGCCATGACAACTCCAATCCAATTCAACGGGAGACAGCGCATTGACGGCACGGGACTCTACAAGACAGAATAGTAGGGCCAAGTTATCAAGTTCTAGTAATTTCTAGTTATTTCCTTATTCTGCAAGTCGTGTCAGGTTAGGATTTGGTCGAAGCCCAGGGTATAAATATGTAAGCCCCGGCACCTTGTAAGATCTCTCAACAATTAACACAACAATCTTTCGGCTCCGGCCAAACCCCTTAGAACTAGGATTTAGCTTAGGTCTCGGCGAGTTCCTTCATCAAGCTAGGCTGCATCGGGTCGTCCGACCTCTGGTTTGCTGTAAGTACCATCATGGCTTGTGTTTATGTTCGATAAGGCCGGTTTGACCTCTTATTATGCATTGACACAGCTACTTATCGGCTCTATTAGGCTTGGCAACTTGGTAGATTTATTAAATTATCGATGTTGATTATTTTATTTTTGTTTATTTGTTATATCAACATCATTGCCCGATCAAGATTGGTAGATTTGGCTTACATCTCTCTAGATTCAATTGTCGTCAATGCTCATTATGCTTATTCCTATGCCTTGATGATTGATCTCGTACTTGCATTAGCTAGATTGTATCAATCTTGTTCGTGACATGTTGTGCGTTCTAGGATATAAATTGTTTCATGAGTAAAGTAAGTCAATCTTTTCTAGGGGCTCTATTACGGCTGTATTCTAGCGAACCCCACTATTAGAGTTACTTGGATTCAGACTTGTCGGTTAGTGAGCTTTGCTCGTGGGATCATTTGTACACCTAGTTCATTTTCATGTCGGTATCGGCAAATTAGCCGATTCACTATAGCTTTATCCGTAACATTGCATGCATGCATGTATCTGTTTAATTCTAGTGGGTTTGTTGAGCTTGCTTGAATGAGACTTGGTCCAAAGATTAGTTAGTCTAAGGATTTCAAATTCACGAGTTTAGTAGATCTATTAGTTTTAATCTAGATTATTGCAACGCATGTTGGACCTTGATGTATCATATCGATTAGGCTAGATTGGCTAATGGCTTTGTGCTTTCTCATGTGTATTAAAATAGCCGATTGAGTTAAATCTTTACTATTTTAGTTATCTCAGCACGTGTCATGAATGATTTATACTTGTTCTTATTGTTGATTTATTATATCGCGTCATGATCAATTGCTTTAAGTCATACATGTCTATTCAATTGTTTATTCACAAATGCATGTTGGATGTTGACTTTCCAGTCAATGCTCTGATCAGATCGGCTATTTGGCCATACATGAGAAACTGTCTGGAATCACACCGGCAGGTTCCATAATTTGACTATTCTTTTCCTCCTTGTCAATTTTAGGGTCAAATTGACCGGCACGCCTCGGACTCGATCAACCGGATCAGCTGCTAGTGAAGTCGCAGGGATCGGAGAGATGCTCACTCTCTGGTCTACCTGGCTTGCGAGAGACCGTTGACATGAAGAGTCACGTTTTTGCGTCAACACACCTCAATCCTAGCGGTATGTAGCGTGCATGCGTGCTATGTCGTCTGGCGATGCCATGGTGACTCCCTCCCAACCTACCTTGGTTTCCTCCTCAATTCCTCTCCTTGCATCTCCTAATGATGGTCTATTGATGGCTGATAGTGCACACCTGCCATGCCTCCACTGCTCTATTCTTGGGTCCGCCCATGTGGCCCAGCCTTTAAAGCGATCAACAATGATAGTCATAGCAAGGTTGTGTCCTAGTGGCATATCTGGTTTCCCCTTGCTTAATTGCCCAGCTGCATAGCTAAAAGTTGGGCAAGTCTCTGGATTGTGGCAACTCTCTTGTGAATTGTGGTCTTGCCACTATGTTTAGGTTTACTCTGATAATTATTCAAACTCCATATATTCGGTTATGATCCTTTATATAAGTAATAAGCATGTTGATGACACTTATTTCTTTGTTTATCTTTGTAGCTGTGGATAAAATGCAGTGAAGAAATGAATGATCATTTTGGACTTTTGGTTATCAATTATTATAGCTTTATTTGGTATGTTTTTTTAGCCATGAACTTGTACTCTATGATATTTGAGGATCCCAAATGAATATTGCTACTTGTGTTGCAAATAATACCTACTACATAATTTAGTATAGTATGCTACTAAGATGTTTATCCCTTTACTATTTAGCCCCCCCTATTGTGTTCATTGGTCCGCCATTGGGTGTATGACAAGTCATATGCAATGATTTTTTTTTAGGAAGACAGCAGAGGTGTTTGTTTTGGTTTCAATATCACAATACTATTGTGATGAAGTTTCCCTGCACACTATGCTTCTATTAAATGGAACATATGCTCTTGCTCATAAAACTAGAGCAGTAGACGACAGGTGACGTCTTTGTGGTTGTCGAACCCAAGGATAGAGTGAATGACGGAGCAGGAGTGTGATTGTTTCTTCCAGAGGTAATGTTTTCTTCCATATTCGCAAATGTCTTTCCTTTCTTCACTATTGTTGTGTGAAAATGCTAGCTATGTGGTGCTATATTTAACAGGCGAGCATGATTTATAATACTTCAGCTGTTATGCAGTCCATAATTCTGCACTTTAATATCTTGATTTTCCAAAGCATGTTTTGTTGTATTAGTTTTGCCTTTTGTTTTTGTTTCATTTTAATTAGTGTGTTGCTCATACGACTTTTCAGAACTTGTTTTGTTGATGTATATATGATGGATGTTCCCATTGATAAATGGAAAGAGGGGTACACTATTTCCAAAATAAAAATAATCTTTATACAATCATTTATTTTCTACAAGCAGTGCATGGCAATTGTTCAATTATTTAGTCAACTAGTAAAACGGTAAGCATGGTTTATCTTCTGCCATTATACAATCATTTATTATCTGCAAGCACAATGCAAGACATTATTGTGGCACATTGATCAAGGATATACAAAATATTCGTACAATTATACTTAGTGAGTGAACAAAGGTTAATATACATTTGCATGTAATGTGACTTGATGTTTGCAATAACAATGCATGAGCATTATTGTGACACACATCGATCAATGTCGTCCATGGGTATACATTTGATTTGATGTGAAAGGTCTATTGATCCAATGGACCCAAAATGTGTCATGCACACTATATGACATTCTTCACCTTATCCGTGGGTGGGTATCATTTTTTTCCAAGTGCCAAATGAGTAGGAGGAGAAATTAGGAGTTGTTGAAAATGTGTTTTTTCAATCTTGCCAAAAATCAAAGGATTATGATTTGGTGATGCTCTTATAAAATAGCTTACAAGCAAATTGGTTATACCAGAGGAATGGAATAAACAATAGGAAATCGTATTCTCAAGGGTCTCTGGTAAGCCTCATTCATGCCAACAGCTAGCACTGTTACTCTGAGCAGCAAACCAACTCGCTCAATCCGTGGGGACAAAGCTAATAGCCTGAAGATGTCATATTGTGCTCAGTCGAGCAACCCTTTGGTGTGAGCCATGGCGACATCAGCAGCGTTCCTCCCCAAGGCATGCCAAGCCGTTGCCACACACAGCGGGCGGCCGTGCCACGCCAGCGCGAGGCTGTAGAAAACCTGCAGGCTGCTGAACCCAGAGCCGGAGAAAGGAGTCTCCTTGATGATATCGCCTATCACCATGTTGGCATCACTGAGGTCGAACTCCACCTGCGTGAACCCCACACAGGATCTCCCTCCACGCGGTAAACAGCTCATGCGGCTCGGTGCGGGCACTGCCCTCGTCATAGATGCATGATGTCAAAGATCTCGCCTATAGGAGGTATGCCTCCGCTAGCTGTGAGCTGCTGGTGCTGGAGGTGCTTGTGGCTACTAGCGCGGCATCACTAGCAGTGACAACGGGGCATGCCTCCATGGAGTCAAACATGGTGGCATAGTGGAAGATGGCATTGGTGAACCTCTCCCATAGCATCGACTGCTTGTTGTGATCTGCCTCCTTGCTCCACCACCGTGAAGATCTTGGGCTTTAGCTTCATGACCAGCTTGAGAAGGATGTCTACTAGTGCGCCGGTAAAGTCGTCGTTGGCGTCCGGGTCAATGAGGAGGCGGTGGAGCTGCAGGTGGAGTTGATGGCTAATGCCTCAAGTTACTGGCCACTTGGCCATGCAGTAGTCGCTACAGACACCTATACACCTGCTACACAAACGTAAGTCTCGTACAAAAGTATAAGATATTTAAAATATATTAAGTAGTTACAAAAAAATACCATATATGTGAGATTACGCATGCATATCGGTCAAATCTAGAAAAGGAATTATATAAAAAGCTTTCCTATTTATCTTCTTTTTGTAAATTAAAAAGAATAAAATTAATATTTCAATATTGCCTTTTAGGAGGTAATAGATGATCGTAGTCACGAAATAAATGGATGGCTCGCAGTTACATTTTGTACTGCAGCAAAACCCCAGACGCTTTTAGCATGCATGGCTTGGTTTGTCGTGGAGAAGGCAAACTTTAGGTAGGGCCCTGCATTATGGAAATGGTTGTATGCTTTTGCCGGTATGGCAGGAGGTAGAGTAGGCAGCGCCGCGTGCGCGTATGCCAGGAGGAGGCGTTGCGCGAGCGCATCTCGGCAAAGTGGCTCAATACGTGGCTGATCCCGATTGAAGTTGAGATCTCCGTGAGGATCACACACGCCTCGATCAGGATGCCATGAGCGACTGAGTAGTCATCCACCTCCATGCATGGCACCGGTTCTGGTGATGAGGAAGTGGACTACGTGCATGGATGCGTCTTCCTCCTCTTGGCGCGCCTCACTGCCTCATCGATGGTTTGGACCACGGGTTGTTTGGCGGCAGGCCGCATAAGAGATGCGTACAACCACGAGTTGAGGTAGCTCTAGGATGCTGAACCCAGAGGTGGAGAAAGAAGTCACTAATGTTGGCATCGCTTAGGTCGAATTCCACCTGCATGAACCCCACACGGGTGAGTCTATCCTTCTAGGCAGTAAACAGCTCACACGGCTCGGTGCGGGCACTGCCCTCATCGCAGATGATGTCAAAGATCTCACCTAAGGATTAGACCTCCATAAGCTACAAGTTGTTGTTGCTGGTGCTTCCGGCTACTAGGGCGGCACCGCTAGTAGTGACGACGGGGCATGCATCCAAGGAGGCAAACATGGTGTCATAGTGGAAGATGGTGTTGGTGAACCTCTCTAGTAGCACCGGGTACTTGTTGTGATCTGCCTCCTGCTCGACCACCATAAAGATCTTGGGCTTTAGTTTCATGACCACCGTGAGGTGGATGACTACCGGGCGCGGTGAAGTCATCATTGGCGTGCGGGTCAATGAGGAGGTGGTTGAGCTGCAAGATGGAGTTAATGGCTAGCTTCTCATTGTTGATGAGCCTCAGGCAAAACCAGGCGCTCAATTCATCTAGACAGTCAACGCAAACTCCCTGAAAGGTTAAGGGAATTTTCAGGGCGCACTCGACAAGGAGGATGCCCACCTGCTCCTGGAGTTCATCATGGTCACTAGTTGGGTTGGGCCCAATGCCTGTGATGCGGAGCTCCAGCGGTCCACCCTCATGCTTGGAGAGAATGTCCATGAGATCTGGCTACTGGAGACCGTGTATGATGGCGAAGTCGATGATTTACAACCTCAAACAAACACTTGGGCAATGCTGAGATAATTCATTGAACACACTGAATCATTTTAACACACATGTGTTACCGGCCACTCATGTAACACTGGACGTAACGCACATACACACACTTGTGTAAGTCACGCACACCCAGTCACGTGCTCACGTTACTGGCCACTTGGCCAGGTAGTAGTCGCTACCGACACCTATACACCTACTACACACACTTAAGTCATGTACAAAAATATATGGTATTCAAAATATATATATAGTAGTTACAAAAAAATACCATATATGTGAGATTAGGCAAGCATATCGGTCAAATCTAGAAAAGGAATTTTATAAAAAGCTTTCCTTTTTATCTTCTTTTTGTAAATTAAAAAGATTAATAAAATTAATATTTCAATATTGCTTTTGTGGAGGTAATAGATGATCATAGTCATGAAATAAATGGATGGCTCGCAGTTACTTTTTGTAGTACAGCAAAACCCCAGACTCTTTCGGCATGCATGGCTCAATTTGCTGTGGAGAATGCAAACTTTAGGCAGGGCCTGCATTATGGAAATGGTTGTATATATGCTTTTTCTGGTGTTGCTGGAGGCGGTGTAGGCAGCGCCGCATGCGCGTATGCCAGGAGGAGGCGCTGCGCATCAGCAAAGTGCCTTCCTACGCGTGTCTCCTGATGGAAGTCAAGATCTCTGTAAGGATCGCACACGTCAGGTTGCCATCAGCGACTGACTAGTCACCCGCCTGCATGTGTGACACCAGTGCAGGTGATGAGGAGGTGGACTAGGAGGATGGATGCGTCTTCCTCCTCCTACCGCGCCTCGCTGCCTCATCGACGGTTTGGACCACGGATTGTTTGGCGGCAAGCTGCATAAGAGATGCGTAAAACCATGAGTTAAGATAGTGCATCATGTCGAAACCCTGCAGGATGCTGAACCAAGAGACGGACAAAGAAGTCACCAATGTTGGCATCGCTTAGGTCGAAGTCCACCTACGTGAACCCCCCACGGGTGAGCCTCTCCTTCTAGGCAGTAAACAGCTCATGCGGCTCGGTGTGGGCACTGCCCTCATCGCAGATGATGTCAAAGATCTCACCTAAGGGTTACACATCTGCAAGTTGTGAGCTACTGCTGCTGGTGCTTCCAGCTACTAAGGCGACACCACTGCTAGTGACAACGGGGCATGCCACCAAGGAGTCGAACATGGTGGCATAGTGAAAGATGGTGTTGGTGAACCTCTCCAGTAGCACCGCTACTTGTTGTGATCTGCTCCTGCTCAACCACCATGAAGATCTTGGGATTTAGCTTCATGACCACCTTGAGGTGGATGTCTACCGGCATGGTGAAATCATCGTTGGCGTGTGGGTCGATGAGGAGGCAGTTTAGATGCAAAATGTAGTTGATGGCTAACACCTCATTGTTGATGAGCCTGAGGCAAAGCCAAGCGCTCAGTTCATCCAGACGGTCAGCGCAAACTCTTATGAAAGGTGAAGGGGATTTTTGGGTAGCACGCACTAGACGAGGCAGATGCCCACCTCCTCATGGAGTTCATCATGGCCACTAGATGGATTGGGCCCAATGTCGATGATGAGGAGCTCCAGCGGTCCATCCTCATGCTTGGAGAGATTGTCCATGAGATCTGCCTGCTGGAGACCCTGTGTGATGGCGAAGTCGATGATTTGCAAACCTCAAACACTTGGGCAATGCTGAGGTAATTCATTGAACACACTGAATCATTTTAACAAACATGTGTTACCGGCCAGTCATGTACCACTGACGTAACGCACATACACACACACTTGTGTAAGTCACGCACTAGTCACGTGCTCATGTTACTGGCCACTTGGCCTTGCAGTAGTCGCTACAGACACCTATACACCTGCTACACAAACGTAAGTCACGTACAAAAGTATATGGTATTCAAAATATATATAGTAGTTACAAAAAAATACCATATATGTGAGATTACGCAGGCATATCGGTCAAATCTAGAAAAAGAATTATATAAAAAGCTTTCCTATTTATCTTCTTTTTGTAAAATAAAAAATTTAATAAAATTAATATGTCAATATTGCCTTTTAAGAGGTAATAGATGACTGTAGTCACGAATAAATGGATGGCTTGCAGTTACATTTCGTACTACAGCAAAACCTTAGACGCTTTCAGCATGCATGACTCGGTTTGCCGTGGAGAAGGCAATCTTTAGGTAGGGCCCTGCATATGGAAATGGTTGTATGCTTTTGCCGGTGTTGCAGGAGGCGGAGTAGGCAGCGCCATGTGCGCGTATGCCAGGAGGAGGCGCTGCGCAAGCGCATCGGCAAAGTGCCTCCCTATGCAGTGTCACGATTGAAGTCGAGATCTCCGTAATGATCACACATGTCCGGTTGCCCTCAGCGACCAAGTAGTCACCCGTTTGCATGTATGGCCCCAGTGCAAGTGATGAGGAGGTGGACTAGGCAGATGGATGTGTCTTCCTCCTCCCAGCGTGCCTCGCTGCCTCATTGATGGTTTGGACCACGGGATGTTTTTGGCGGCGAGCTGCATAAGAGATGCGTAAAACCACGAGATAATGTAGTGCATCATGCCGAAACCCTGCAGGATGCCGAACCAAGAGATGGAGAAAGAAGTCACCATTGTTGGCATCGCTTAGGTCGAACTTCACCTACGTGAACCCCACACGGGTGAGCCTCTCCTAGGCGGTAAACAGCTAACGCGGCTCGCTGCAGGCACTACCCTCATCGCAGGTGATGTCAAAGATCTCACCTAAGGGTAGCACCTCCGCAAGCTGTGAGCTGCTGCTGCTAGTTCTTCCAGCTACTAGGGCAGCACCGCTATTAGTGACGACGGGGCATGCCTCCAAGGAGTCAAACATGGTGGCATAGTGGAAGATGGCGTTGGTGAACCTCTCTAGTAGCACTGGCTACTTGTTGTGATCTGCCTCCTGCTCGACCAACGTGAAGATCTTGGGCTTTAGCTTCATGACCACCTTGAGGTGGATGTCTACCACACGCGATGAAGTCATCGTTGGCGTGCGGGTCAATGAGGAGGCGGTTGAGCTGCAAAATGTAGTTGATGGCTAACGCCTCATTGTTGATGAGCTTGAGGCGAAGCCAGCGCTCAATTCATCCGTCAGTACAAACTTCATGGAATGTGAAGGGAATTTTCATGTAGCGCGCCCACGACGGCGCGGATGCCCACCTCCTCATGGAGTTCGTCACGGCCACTTGTTGGGTTGGGCCCAATGCCTGTGATGCGGAGCTCCAGCGGTCCACCCTCACGCTTGGAGATCTCGTCCATGAGAAGTGACCACTAGAGACCCTTTATGATGGCGAAGTCGGTGATTTGCAACCCTCAAAGCTTTGGGCAACGCTGAGGTAATTCACTGCACACACTGACTCATTTTAACACACACGTGTTACCAGCCACTCATGTAACACTGGGCGTATCACACATACACACACAACACTTATGTAAGTCACGCAAACTCAGTCATGTCCTCACATTACACTGGCCACTTGGCCAGGCAGTAGTCAGTGCGACACGTATACACCCGCTACACACACGTACGTCATGTACAAAAATATGAGGTAATCAAAATATATATAATAGTAAGAAAAATACCATATAGGTGAGATTAAGCATACAGATCAGTCAAATCAGGAAAAGGAATTATATAAAAAATTTCCTTTTTATCTTATTTTTGCTAACTAAAAAGATTAATTAAATTAATATTTCACATATTACGTTGTAGGAGGTATTAGATGATCGTAACCACGAAATAAATGAACAGCTCGCAATTACTTGGGTGTACCGCAGCAAAACCCCTGATATTTTTAGGATGGCTCGGTTTGCCGTGGAGAAAGCAAACTTTAGGTAGGGCCCTGCATCATGGAAATGGATATATGTTGTTGCCGGCATTTCAGGAGGCGAATAAGCAACGCTCTGTGCGCGTTTGCCGGGAGGAGGCGATGGGCGAGCAGTTCGGCGAAGTGGCTCCCTACACGGCAGATTCCGGTTGAAATCGAGCTCTCCTCGAGGATCGCACGCGTCTCGGTCAGGTTGCCATGAGCGATCGAGTAGTCACCGGCTTGTATGGCACCGGTGCAGGTGATGAGGAGATGGACCAGGTGGTTGGATGCATCTTCATCTTTTTCTTCTTGCTTCTTCTTCTTCTTTTGTCGGTGGTCGGTATATAATAAGAAAAATATGAAAGTATATATATCCTCCTTTTTGTGAGCAGCACACAAAGGACCTCATGGATCACAAGCACATGCAGGTGCGCGGCAAGGTAGTGGGTGGCGTCGGGATCGTTGAAGCCGTCATACATTCCGGCGAACATCCCACCATATATATATGCACCTTCGACAGTCCGACATCACGACGTGCACCCTATCCTCCCCGTCTTCCAAGTTAACCACGCACTGATGATCTATGTGGGAGTGATCAAATCAAAATGATAGTTGGCAATCAGAAAGTGGGCGAAACACACAAGAGTTGACAAAAAGTGAGTGAAACACATAGGAGTTGACAACCTAGAAAATTTATCTTCTCGAATAAACTGATTGAAACTCCCTCCCATAATAAAGTTACTAGATACTAGAATAGAGAAAAAGAGTAGGGACACAAGACTCTTGCTTCCCAATTGTTTCTAATCCACACTGTCATATAACTGATGTGTAGCAAATGGGAGCTTTCTGGACAGAGGTGCGTCGGGCACAGGCACAGACACGTGCGTGCCCTGGCGTGGGGGTGAATTCAGAGCTCGGAAAATCACTGAGCGTCGTTTCGAGTTTGGCAATGGAAGGAAATTGCGGAACAGGGGCAAGACAGAGAAACGGGAGAAGGAACGATGCCCGACTTTTATATATAGCAGGTTGATTGCTGTGGCCAAATGGACCGATGCTTGCTATCTCTGGTGAGCGTTTTTTGCAGAAAGGTAGCTTGGCTTTGTGGTTATTTAGTCACAATAGTCACGTTTGGGCTGGATGGAGTTTGAGAAAAATGTGTTATACCCTTAGGTTTAGAAAGTCTCAAACATGCCATGTAGCATATGGAAGAGTTCCATATATAGATTTATGTTCTAAATGTGTTCCATATATAGTAGAGAATGTTTGTCTACCAATATAATATGAAGAAGCCACAAAATCGAATAGTGCATATTCTCTTAAGGTGACTAAGCCTACGTTAAAGTGTAGAATGCCACCCACTATCATACATGAATTGAACTTACTCGATGGATGCATTCGCAAATGATGCAGCATCTCCACCACCTCTACCTCGCTGGAATCCTCACTGGAACCCTAATCCAACAAATGAAAAATATCTGCTGAAACAAAAAAGAAAAATTCTATTGCAACAAACAGAACCCTCAAATAGCAACAATGTGGAACATCCCGCTGCAACAGATGGAAAACATCATGCACAACATGAACAAAATATTGTAGAAACAAGCATTGGACACCGATTGAAACAAAATGCTCAAATATTTTGAAACAAACATGTGTTGCGAACAGAAATAGAGAGCACGGGAAAATGAAACAAAACTGACAAACAAATAGAAACAACAGGATATAATGAAATGAAACAAAAAAGGAGGGGATCATCGTGCGTCATGTGGTGGGCCTTGGAAAAGCACAAAGTCCCAACTAAGTACATTACCCTCATCAAGGATATGTACAGGGATGTGGTGACGTGTGTCCAAACATGTGATGGCGACACCAGTGACTTTCCAATTAAAATAAGACTACATCAAGGGTCGGCATTGAGCCCTTATTTATTTGCTTTGGTGATGGATGAGGTCACAAGGGACATACAAGGTGATATCCCTTGGTGTATGCTCTCTGCTGATGATGTGGTGCTAGTGGATGAGACTAGGACAGGGGTTAATAGGAAGTTAGAACTATGGAGGCACACGTTAGAGTCGAAAGGGTTTAGACTTAGTAGGACCAAGACCGAGTACATGATGTGCGATTTCAGCGCGACTAGGAATGAGGAGGGAGACGTTAGCCTCGATGGGCAAGTGGTGGCCAAGAAGGATACTTTTCGGTATTTAGGATTGATGCTACAAAAGGATGGTGACATTGATGAAGATGTTAGGCATAGAATTTCAGCCGGTTGGTTGAAATGACGTCAAGCTTCAGGCGTCCTCTGTGACAGAAGGGTGCCTCAGAAGTTAAAAGGTAAGTTTTATAGGACAGCGATTCGTCCGGCGATGTTATACGGGCCGACAAAAAGGCGATATATCCAGCAATTGAGTGTAGCAGAGATGCGTATGTTACGATGGTGTTGTGGGCACACAAGAAGGGATAGAATCCGGAACGACGATATTCGGGATAGGGTTGGGGTGGCACCAATTGAGGAAAAATTGATTCAACACTGGTTGAGATGGTTTGGCCATGTCCAACGGAGGCCTCCTGAGGCACCGGTGCATAGTGAGGTTCTAAAGCGGATCAATAAGGTAAAGAGAGGTAGAGGTCAACCTAAACTGACTTGGGACGAGTCGGTTAAGAGAGACCTTAAGGAGTAGAATATCCCTAAGAATTTAGCTATGGATAGGAGCACTTGGAGACTAGCAATTAACGTGCCTGAACCGTAATCTTTTTCTTGTACCATGTTTTCATGCCTCTTTTGGGTTTCATCTCTAGCCTACCCCAACTTGCTTGGGACAAAAGGCTATGTTGTTGTTGTTGTTGTTGATCATCGCGCGGGGAGATAGGGACGCAGCGCCACCGTCTTCTCCACCTCTAGCGAGAATCCCCAAACGGAGTTGAAGAAGAAAGGGGAGACTGGCGGGACAGGAGAGCAGATGGGGAGGAGACCTACCGGACCAAATCCGCCCAAATCCACCGTCACCCTCATCGGATCCACAGCCAGCGCCACCAGATCCAGCTCCTCCACCAACACCATGGCCGGATCCACCGGCGACCACCATGGCCCGCCACGAAAAACCACCGAATCCCGCAATTACGCGGCCACCTCCGCCGGATCCGGCACAACCAAAGGCCATGCACCGCTGCGTGTATCTACCATGGCCGCGTGCGCAGGAGGCGGTGGGTGCGGGAAGAGGAGATGGCGTGGATGCGAGACCACCCACCGCTGGAGAGGAGCTCGCCGCCCCGCACCGAAGAGGAGCTCGCCGTCCCAGATCCACCGCCACAGTGGCTAGAGCGGTGTCCATTCATGGAGAATGCCGCCACCAAAGCCGGATCTGGCGTATCCATGGCCGGCGTCACTAGATCCAGCAAATCCACGGCCACCACCGCTAGATCTGCGCGGATTGACGGCCGCCGCCGTTGAATCTGGTACCATCGCCATGGTCGGCATGCAAGGAGGCGCTAGTGTGGAGGAAGGGATTAAGGGAGTATGGGGAGGCGGCACGCGCGCGATGGAGCTGGATTGCGAAGGGAGTGGGGGCATGGAGCAACGCGGCGATGGCGACGGCGCGCGAGAAGAGCCGGAGGAGGAACTGGAGGAGTGGGGAGGAGAGGAGTGGGCAGGAAACGACGGGCTGAGTCGGGAGGTGGGGGAGGGGTAGGTTGAGCGTCGGTAGGCGGACAGCACAGTGGTGCAGTGGGTTCGACGCGTGGTGCGGCTCGTGCTGCGTGTCGCCGACTATTGGGCCCGTGCCTGGCCCATAAAGGGCTGTTCGACGCATTGGACGCTCTAGATGGAGCATTTCCGAACTTCAAACGGAGGTTGGAAACTGAACGTATAGAAGAGTTGCCAAAATAACAGAATTGGCAAGGTGCTATACAATAAGACGGAATAGGTGCAGTCAGAAAAGTTAACTGCTTTAGCTTTTATTTTTAGCAATATATACAAGGGCAGCAGCAACGCAAGGTAACAAAGATTGTTGGCTTCATCAACGGAGAAAAATTCGGCCAGGTTTTCTTGCCTCTTTTTTCTTGTTATTACTTCCGATCCTCAAGGTCAAGTCCTCACCTTCGAATTCGAGCCCAAAGAGAATTTCCTATTATCAAATCATACCAAAAAAATTCTTCAATTACCCGTGAGATTAATATATATGTCTGATTGAATGTAACCTTACCCCACGCACCTAGAGCTAGGGTTCCACTTCCCCCGGCCCGGCGCAACTCAATCGAGGTGACCGAGCATATGGCTATGCTGCAAGGCGCTCGGCTGGGGCTTGGCCGGTGGAGCGCGCAAGAGTTTACTGGTCCTCCTCATAGATCGACGCAAGGACGACGAAGAGAAGCACCGACGACGAAGCTGTAATATGTCACCATGGCACCAACAAGGGCATCGATTCGTCGTGTGGGCCAACCGTGACGCATCATCATCCGCCGCCGCATCTCACGCAGCCGCGGCGTCCTTCCGGTCAACTCACTGCGGCGCCGCCCGCGTAGGATCATACCCACATTCGGCCGTAGGATCAGGCCTGTTTGGTTCTCTCCTTAACAAAGCTGCCTACTTGTCCACTCAGCCGCCGTCGCCAGGCCGGAGCTTCTCCAAGCCCCTTGCCGATGACCATCCTCTCAGCGACGACGACGCCGCCCGATCCTATGAAGGTAAACTTATCTCCTCCCTCTCTCACGACGATCATGCAATTCGCTCGACACTTGACATACAGTTACTGAATTTTGCATGAAAAACTGTGATTGGCAGATCTTATCTTGGCCGTGACAGCCGAGGACGTCGAGTCAGAAGAAGCCACAAGGGCGTTATACAAGCGCTGGTGCAAGGTCTTCAACAAGAAGCGGGTCGACCCCGTGGAGAAGGCGTTTGTTCAAGATATTCAGGGACATAGCGATGCACGTGCACAGCTGGAACACCTACCTGCCTGAAGATCCTGAGGAAGCCGCCACCTTCCTCGAGAGGAAAAGGAAGGCGGCTGATGAGTCCCTCGACGACGACGACGAGGAACTTATCGATGATTACGAGGACATGTTTCTAGGCGTCGGGGCGGATGGGGGAGACCCGCTGGACCCTCTTTTCTGGAGCTATTTGGACGGGTGACAGCGCAGAGAACATCCATCTTTTCCAGAAATAATCCCTTACCTGGCCCTGAAGAAAAGGAATTATTATTGTGCTTATGTGATATTATACTTTTAGATTACACAATGTGTTCTGTACGACGAAGCTGTCATATGTCACCATGTAACCATAACGATGGAAGCTGTCGTGTGATATAAATGCTTTGCAGTTGCAGTCTTATGTGATATTATACTTTTAGATTATCACATTGTGTTCTGTATGAACTCAACTCTACAAATCACTCCTCTCTGACAACATTCTTTGTGGTTGGGTTCGCCAATGGATGCTAGACTGGCATGTCAAGTACTCCAGATGACACACCTTTGCGGCCTGGGTTGGATCCTCATGGAAACAGTCCCCTCAGCTCATCTGCTCTACATTATCCAAAGCATATATTTGTGGCATCACCTCACTCACGGGGTAACGGGTCCCTATGTGCAGGCTAGGCATGAGGTTCGGGGGTTTTCTCAGACTGGATGAAGAGTCTTCTACCTTAATATGAATTCTTAGGGCACATGTCATCCCACCGTACAACTCGCTAAGGCCAGTTTACTTAGCTACTTAAATTTTAGATTACTTTAGCACACTTGTTTCGCTTATGAGGTTGGCTAAACTTTGGACAGTTTAGATCACCTGTTTGGTGCCCTAGGGGATAAAGCTAGTATCCAAACATGGTCTAAGTTGTGCTTAGAGGAAGAGATATTATAGTCATAAAGTGGGAGTGGTTTGAGGCTTTAATACTCTTATTATTTTTTCAGTTGCCTTCTACCTTGGATTTGGAGTTTACACTCGATCTCGTGGAGCTCTTTGGCTTGCCAACATACAAAAAAAAACCACTAATGTCTAACGTTTTCCTTTTGTAATATATATTTCACCTAAATGAGGGTCATCGCCTCCCATTTCTTTGTGGTTCCCTGCTCCCGTTAGCTTCATTAGATTTCTTTTTGTGGTAAATTAAAAGTTGGTGATTAGTTGATTATCACAAACGGGAAATTTCCACATATAAATACTTTGCTTAGACTAGTATTATAGTGCCCGTACAAACGTTACGACTTTATTTCAGAGATACACACGAAAACAACCAAATTATGTGAGATTAACCCAGCTTAAAGAGTAACATTTTCAAACTCATCTGTGTTGACGCCGTGCACCACCCCGCGCCTCTGCGTGCCGCCGACTCTGCACCCACCTGCCTCTGCGTGCCTGGTGCTGCCGAACATGCATGCCGATGAGCCTCGGTTTGCCTACGCAGAAAGAGATGTTGGTCTGAAAAGCCTATTTGGTTGTTCGGCTTGTATGTTTTTCGGTTGATTTAATAATATTCTGCTGAAAAAGCTGAGACTAGTTCAAAAAAATGCCCAGATAATTATTTAAACATGTACAATATTATTGTTGCACACCCGTCTACTGCGCATGCTACAGAAAATGACAAGGTGCTATACAAACGGGATATGCAGTCACAGAGTTATCTGCATCACTGCATTTGCTTTTATTTTTAGCAATATATGTTAAGGGCAGCAGCAAACAAGGTAACACTATTGTTTGGCTTCAGAGAAAATTCCATTCCAAAGAAAATTTCCTACTATATCAATCAAATCAAAATAATTCCTTCGATTACCCGTGAGATCAATATATATGATCGATTCTCCCTCCTCACATCCCCGCCCACCGCCGTCTCCACCCTAGCTAGGGTTCCACTTCCATATATCCACCGGCCCGGCGCAACTTGACATATCGAGGTGGCCGAGCATGGCCACGCTGCAAGGCGCTCGGCTGGGGCTTGGAGGATGGAGGACTATAGGGTTTACTGATCCCCCTCATCGGCCGAAGGAAGGACGAAGAATGGCACCGACGACGAAGTTGTCATCAGTTTCCATGCCAACATCGAGTTTGATGTTCGTCGTGTGCGCCGACCATGACGTATCGGCCGCCACTTCATACGCAGCTGCGGCGTCCTTCCGCTGGTCAACTCACTCCTCAGGCATGTTTGTTTCCCTCTCCCGGGCACAGCTGCCTGCTGGTCCACTCAGACGCCCTTGGGTTCCGGCAGACGACGACGCTGTCTACCGGCGCCTGGCCAGAGCTTCTCCAAGCCCCTTGCCGATGATCATCCTCTCAACAACGATGCCGCCACCGCCTATGAAGGTAAACCAGTAGCTTTTTCCTCTTGCTTGCATTCCAATTCGCTGTGCAAGCACGCTTGATCGACAGCAGTTACTAACAATTGCAAAATCGTGGCAGATGTTAGGGTGGCCGTGAGCCCGTGACAGCCGAGGACGTGGAGTCAGAAGAAGCAACATGGGCGTTATACGAGCGCTGGTGCAAGGCGTTCAACAAGAAGCGCGATGACCCCGTCGAGAAGGCGTTCCGGTTCAAGATATTCAGGAACATGGTGAAGCGCGCGCACAACAGGAACACTTGGCTCCCAGACGATCCTGAGGAAGCCGCCATCTTCGTCGAGAGGAAAAGGAAGGCGGCTTTATCCCTCGACGACGACAAGGTCCAGCTTATCGATGATTTGTACCAGGAGATGTTTCTAGGCGTTGGGGCCGACGGATGCGACCCGCTGGACCCTCTTTTCTGGAGCTATTTGGACCATGAGAGCGCAGAGACAAATCCAAAATCCCCCTAGCTTGCCCGGCACTGGAGGAGATGAATTATTGATCGAACTCCCGTGATCGTCAAGTCATTATATGTTTTGCCGTTCCATGCATGTGTACTAGGTTATGCTTCTGTTATGGCATATTTCATTATGTGTTCTTTATGAACAGAGATGAACTCCCCAAATCACTCCACTGTACTAAGTTGTGCTTTGTGGTTGTCTGTTCCTTGTGTACTACTTGGTAATGCCCTGGTTGGATCCATAGAATTAACAATTAGTAAACTAATGATCTGTGAACACTGAATATTGCGTTATTAGTTGCATACAAAACCTAAGCTTGTCAATGCAAAACTAGAGCACAGAAGTCAATAACCCTTTGCTTAGAGTATCTCCAACAGTTTGTCAAATTAGCTTGTCACCCCTAAAAGCGAAGCGCGTGCACAACTGGAACACTTGCGTACTCGGTTATGCTTCTGTCATAGTATGTTTTTATCTATCTATACGCTGTCATTATGTGTTCTTTACGATCTGTTGAACTCCCCAAAATCACTCCACTGTAGTAACTTGTGTGGTTGTCTGTTCCTTATGTACTGCTTGCTAAGGCCCTTTTTGAATCCATTAACTAACAACTAGTAAACTAATGATCTGGCAACGCTGAACGTTGCATTAGCTGCATGCAAAACCGAAGCTTATCTATGTAAAACCGAAGCTTATCTATGCAAAACTAGAGGAGAGAAATCAATGACCCTTTGCTTAGTTATTAAACTTAAAGGGAGTCTCAAGTAAGTGAATGGGTGATCGAGGCTGTCTTTTTCACAATTGAAAGTTATTTCTAGATGTTGTAATCTATCCTCTGAGTTGTTGATTGGGACCCATAGATTTCGAGTAATTTACTTTTAAGCCTATTGACTCACTAAAAGAGTGTAGCAAGGCTTTCAAGGTCAACAGTTGTCAGCTGCATGCTTCCATGATGATTAAAGGGTCATCAACATATTGAACTAGGAGAACGTCACGCGCATTGTTGTGGATATTGCTGAAGAAATTATACTATTTATATTTACTAATATATACATAAATAAATCATAATAAATACTAGTGGATAATTTTTAGCATTATGGCACATACAACTAGTTAAATATATATTAGTAAATGATGCGGTATGCTGAAGTGAATAACTTGAATGAAAATATAATGGCAAATGCTAGTAGATGTTGATATGGGCACTTTGCATGGAGAGATAACTGCATGGAGTGAATGATGACATGTTGTATGGCAAGATAAATTGCTAGTGGGGCTTTGTTTTATGAGGCTTATAGATTATACAGAAATCATCTGATGACCTTATTAGTGGGAGGGGTAGATCTTTCCATATCTATATCTATATAGGAAGATATGATAAGAACGTTCTTATGATATGATAAGATATCCCATCTGATGACATGTTGTCTAACGTTCTTATGATATGATAAGAACGTTAGACAACATCGCAGGTATACCCACGAAATATTATAGATATCCCATGTGTATATAGGAAGTAAAAGAGTAAAAACTTGGTGATAGAGAAGAGAAACAAAGGGTTTCGCCTAAGCGAACCAACGGACCCTCACGTTGTCCCCGCCCGAGTGACACGGGTGGCGAAACCCTAGCCACCACCAGCTAGCCCTTCTCCACCTCCCTTCATGCCCTCGCCACCGCTGCCAGAGGTGGCCGCCTAGAGGCCCGTGCGGCCCCCTAGGATGGTGGCGGCGAGGCCCTCACCTAGTGTGCGAGCTTCTCCGTGCGGGGCGGCACTGAGCGCCCACATGTCGACAATTGCTGCGTGTGGAGGCGTGGTGGTTTCGCAACGGTGGTAGAGTGTGGTGGCCGTGTGTGGTCTCCGCCTGTCAGTGTGTGGATGCATGGCCTGGGCGGCCAAATTCGGCAAGGCTGATGGATCCGGCTGGCGCGGTGGCGACACTGTCTAGTGGGCAACTCGTCGGTGCTGCTCAGCTTTTCGAATCTGATAGTTGGCGCCCTTCGTGGTTGGATCTAGTGATGGACCATGTCGGATCTAGCGATGGATCACGTGGCTGGTGCATGACGTAACAACACGGTTCTTGGTGGACAGTGATTTCGACGGCGATGACGCCTGTGGGTGCCACTTTCCGCACCGGAGACGTCATCTCGTCCTTCACGAGGATCTCTCCACGTACTAGATGCAGTATGATTTTGCGTTTCTGGTCGGAGTCGGACACGCGTGAACTGAACGCAATGGATTTCTGATCCGATTCGAATACGCGTGAATCCAAATCCACCGCCTCCACGCGCGGCTCTTCTCCCCTTCCCGTCTATAAATTGAATCGTCGGTCGCCACGCCAAGCGCATCTTCTCGATCTAACGCAAAAGCACACATCCATCGATCGCTCATACCTACATCTATACTACAGCTACCATGGCGATCGCGCCGCCGCACAGCAGCCTCTACGACGAGCAAGAGCAGATGCAGATCATGTCGGTGACGAACCTCATGATGGTGGAGAGCGACGAAGACCAGTTCGACGGCGACGACGATGCAGGCCTGGAGGAGGACTTGAAGGGCTTACAGGCTAGGGTGGCCGCGCTGCAGGACGAGGACGACGTCCTCTCAGCCGAGGCGTGGGACTGGGCGGAGGGCGTGGAGGCCGTCGCCCAGCACGCGGTGGAGAGGATGGCACAAGAACAGGAGGCCATCCATCGTGCCCTGTCGTCGTCTCAAAGGCCAGGCCAGGAGGAGGTGGCGCTGAGGGCGGAGGCCGCGCGCGTGGGCGAGCTCCGCGGGTACGCCGAGGAGGCCGCCGCCGCGGCGCGCCGGCTGAGGGAGGCGGACCTGAGGAGGCTGGCGGCGGACGCGTAGACGGGCGAATACAGCCACATCCTGACGCTGACGCACAAGGAACTGGCCGCGAGCGCCAAGCTGGAGGTCCTCGCCGTGGGCATGGAGGAGTGGATGGCCAGCCTCGCCGCCAGGCTCAACCGCGGCGCGGCAGAGTTCGCGGCCACGCCAGGCGA
Organism: Bothriochloa decipiens; assembly: GCA_023333625.1. Classification (NCBI taxonomy): domain Eukaryota; kingdom Viridiplantae; phylum Streptophyta; class Magnoliopsida; order Poales; family Poaceae; genus Bothriochloa; species Bothriochloa decipiens. The sequence continues at coordinate 6,259,539 of CM041646.1, forward strand.
GTAGGCGTTCGTGGCCGCCATGCGGATGGAGGCCGCCAAAGCTGAGGAAGCTCGATCGGCGATCGCGTCGTACCGCGCCGCCGCCGGCAGCTCGCTGTCCCCAGCTGCTGGAGACCAGCGGATGGGGCAGGACTAGCTGCCCGCGCAAGCCATTGATCATCCATCGATCTCTATTAGTTTTTATCATTAGAATGATATAGTTTTGATGCGACAACTGTGGACGGTGCGGTTGGGCCGCAATACATTTATCTATTATTAATTAATCCCCATGGTTCGTATTTTTTGGAATCTGCAGCTTGCATCTTATTGGATAAGTACTGAGATTGTTTGGTGCAAGTTAATTTTCAGTTGATATCTATATACTACTCCCTCCCTCCTGAATTATAGGATATTTTAGCTTTGCTAGATGCTAGATACATTCTTTTGATGATGTATCAATCAAGACAGTGTATATTAGTATCTAAAAATAGGCAAAACGACTTATAGCTGGGGGTGTACTGCTTGGTAATGTAATATGTAAAGTTCATAGTGTTAATGCCTAATTGTACCCCTTTTTTATATAAAAAATAAGAGCATCTCCCTATATTCTAAATTATAGGAGGTTTTGGCTTTTACGTGAGACATCTATAGTTTAATTTGGTATTTATACTAGGCTATGTGCGGAGTTTTTTGTAAATTTTTTTTTAGACCGCGTCGTTACGCGTATTTTATTAAGTGGAAGAGCAAGTTGGTGAGGAATGGGACGGAGAATACTTCCTTATCCTCATTCCCGCGAACCCGACGAGGACTAAATTTTGTCTGTTACAAACCCATGGGGATTAAATTGACCTTTCTAATGTACACACAACGAGTGGAACACTGGGAAGGAGAGGAACCACAGAATTTTCAAAGGAGGACAAATTCAGCTTTGCATGGTTTGCTTTGATCAAGAATTAACTGGTGTCGGAGTTCAGGACCCATTGCCATCTATACCCTCGCCCTTCGACTCCCTCACCCGTGTGATGCCTGCTTGATGCAACAACACAACTGACGCCCACCTGTGCTCATGCACTGCTTCAGCGCGGTGGCATCGCTAATGACCGCCATCACACATGCGGTGCCCTGGCGCAGCACCATGGCTACCGACCAAAAACACGTCCTAACAGCGTACGTGATAATTCCGTGGCAACACCTTATCACAGACATGCATAGCTAACACGCGTACAAAAATTTTAAAACAAAATATATAAGGAAAACCCTCGTGACATGGTCTTACGTATGTCATCCATCCATTATATATATCATACATGACACATCAAACTATAGTAGTCAATTTCTATTTAGTAATATCAAATGCTATTACATGTCCCTCCAACATACTGCAGTAAAGTATGTGCTACTTGAACTAAGAAGATAAGCTGCAGACACGTAACTAATAATCTTCTTGTAGGAAAGGAAACTAACTTCGAAACAATGCTTCCTGTGTAAAATCCCCGCATTGTTTTTTTTTTTCAGGAACATAGAGATAAATCCCTGCATTGGTGCATACTTGGGTAAACTGAATGGCAGGATTTGGCAAGTATTATCAGCCAATAGGAAAACTAATAGTGATATATCAATACCTTCTATAGTTTTACGAAACAACTGCTAGTCATATAAACTTCCTATAGGAGAGGAGAGTTCAGCAAGTTAAAAAAAAAATACCTGCTTCAGCGAAGCCATCTTTGTTCTAGACTAAAAGAAAGGACAACTCTGATGATGTCACTTATTAAGTTTCTGGTTCTCACATGATGTCACATCAGAAGATTGTAAGTTCAGTCACCACAGAAGACAGTGCTCTATTACCAACATAGTTAACTGCAGGAACTATTGCTCTAGTTACAGAAGAATAAGATATTATATCATGGCTTAGTGAAGCAAAGAAGGTCTCACTTGCACTGTGCAGCAATCTTCCCCTTACCCACCTTCAGATCATTCCTCTAAGATTCAATGCTGCAAAATGTGAACTGTTAAAGCAGCTTCATAATTGAATGGGTAATCAGAATGCCTAAGGGTAACATGGACAATAGTTTTTTTTTTTTTTTACTTTGACATGGACAATAGTTGGAACAATAGAATTCACGTTGTCTCAATAAAAAAAGGCACCATGCATTGGGTACAATCACAGGCCAACCTCTATAGTTATGCTAACGAAAAAAAAAGTTATTTGTTCCTTTGGAGAATGCATCTACTGTGTAGCAGAAACATAAAAAAGCATAGGCATAAGACAGAGAATGGTGGAAATTTTTTTCTTCCAATAAGAACGAAAGCTTGTTTAATACTATACAAATGGAAGATTGTCAACTGCAGTGAAAAAAGGGTTCTGGTGGAGATACATTTTAAAAATCTCCAAAGCTTCAAACAAATGTCACAGGCTCAGATCAGAAATGGTGTAACTTGTTTATTCTGGAAAGACAAATGGGGATTGCAGTCCTTGGAGCTGGATTATCCAGAATTATTCTCCTTTGTCATAAACAAAACACCACGGTTGCAGCTGCACTTCCTCAAGAGGACTTAACCCAGTTATTGCATCTGCCAATCTCCGACATAGCTTTCAATCAGTTACAGACAGTGTCTCAGTAGATAACACACATTCAGTTGAATGAAGAGCAATACATTTGGCAATACTCATGGGGCAGTAAATTCTCATCTCCTAGAGCTTACAAAGCATTAGTTGGTCAGTCACAACATCATTCATACATCCAGTGGATCTGGAAATGTAACTGTCAGCCAAAGCACAAAGTGTTCTTTTGACTGCTCCTACAAGATAGATTGAACACAAGGAACATACTAAGAAGGAAAAAAAATAAGTTTCTCCAATTATACAGCTGTCCTTTGTGCTCTGAACACTGAAGAGACAGTCCATCTTATCCTGCAATGTGAATTTGCAAAACAATGCTGGGAATTCATAGGAGTTGATATCCCCTCAGATTCTGAAATTCCCAACATAATGACATTCCTCAAAGATGCAATTCATTCACAGTTGTTCATGGATGCAGTGATTTTACTTTGCTGGGCAATCTGGAGCTCATGAAACGCTTATTCAGTTCCGAACTTGAGAACACTAAGTCTTTCTGTCAAGGAGATAAAGCTTCTCAAGCAGAGAGTCAAGGCCAGATCAACTCAAGCTTTTGATCAATGATTTCTTTTTGCGCCTAGTCTTGTTTTCTTCATTTCTTTTGTTGTTCCTTGATTGCACTTTTGAGTGCAGTTCAGCTTTGTTTTATTCACTTGTTACTTGTACTCCTTTTTAGTTTTGCAGTAAATTTCTGCAGGGGCGCAAGCCCCTCCAGCATTCTCGAAAAGAAAGAGAAAAAGGCTTGTTTAAATAGGAAACACTCTACTTCCTGAGTATGTCAACTGAAAAAGAGTACAGACATTCCCAAATTCACATTTGATATAACCTATTTCCAGAAAATTACAAGCTAACAATGGGCACCAAGCTGAGACAGGAATTATAAGTGCTCTGGTAGTCATTACTCATGAAGCATATCAAACAGCCACAGTAGCCTTTTTTTACAAAGGCGGCAGGAGCTTTGCCGGGATTTTATTAGACGAATAAACAGAAAAATAAAGTAGAAGTAGTTACAGGGAAACATGGAGAGCTTTGCCATAATCGATCAGTACCTTAAATGCAACAGTGTTATCTTAAGAAAGATATCATATCACTTCCTGACATGAAGAACTGTGGTTCTGTGACAAACATGGAGAGGTGCTAAATCTTGCATAGCTATCTACAGGTAAACATAGGGATGTGTTAAAGTATCATTGACTGCTATGATTGTTAATGGGCTGTAGGCATCCAAAGGTTCAGAAGCATAAACTACACCAGTGGTTCCAGATCCTTTCACTCCTGGAGCTGCAACCCAATCGAAAAGGTATGACTAAATCCTAAATTGATCACCTAAATCAGCAGGTATATAGTGTAACCATTAATAAGCCAAACATAACACCTAAATTGATCACATACACAAGCTATTCAACAAAATGCTTTAAATCAAGTGGCATCCGATGGTAGCAGTTGGTGATCTGACAAAATTAAATGATTGCAAGGAGTGCAGGACTTACAAAAGCTTGACTTAATGTCATCAAAGGACAGGGTCAGATTATTCCCCATTAGCACAACATTACCAGCTCAATACTTCAAACACTCCAAATCTGTGTCCCTAGGTGAAGCTAATGGATTACGTCCGCTCGGTACCTGCAGATCACAAAGCAATAAATCAGGTGCATTGGACAAGAGTTGAGATTAAACTGAAAAATCCTATCTTCTGTCAATGAAGATAAGATTGGACCAACTTTGCTAGTCCAGAGGCAAGAAATTCAGCAACCTACAAAATCTTTCTACTTGTTGAATCTCTGTATTCAAGATGTCCTTCTATACTAGTTGGATCCCATTACTAATTAACTTCAGGAAGCTAACAAGGATTTATCAGATTTCTATTGATTGATTAAAAAGGACTAACTTTTTTTCTAGTACAACAAATGAGTCAATAGGTGCAGAAACTAAGATGAACACTAAATTTAGAAATTCCAATTAGTTAACACTGAGAGAAGAACAAAACAAGGGAACAGGGTAGTTGCCCAATTCTCCAGCAAGTCCAGAAACCAATCAAAATAACAATACTTCAGTGATAGATCCGATAGTGTTAGAAAATTTTAATATTGATCAGGCCAAAATGGTGGCATAAAACACATGAATGTTGATACATCATACCAAATTCAACCAAGATGGGAAAATTTATATTCATAGACTTGCTGGCTTTATGCATCCTCAAGTAAAAGGCAATAGTTGTGACAAAGAGCAAATTTGAATATAATCTAACTTGCTACACTGTGTCCCTGTTTAATCAGGATCATGTAGGGGAGATTTCAGTTATTCCACTAATCACAGTGTAACTTATAACACTCGCTAAAGCAACATGCCAGTAATACAGTTGTCAGTGCTCAAATAGAGCTGTTAAGTGTACTATTCGACATCAAATTGCGCTCAAATTGTCAGTGTTAAGTGGGTTATTTTAACACTTAAACCCCTCCACCTCTAGCCATCGGATTAGATTTCGGTGGTTTTGATTAGAGTTTCCATAGTTTTCACAGGAGGCTGGTTTGTATAACATACGTTCTCATTAATGAAAGGCCCGTACTTAACCAATAAAATCCATAGTTCGATAATGTTTACAAATCGACAAACTAATTCTACAACTATCCTGCCCCTGCGCTCATTGCGGCTGAGAACTCAGAAACTTAAAACGCCGCGTGATACACCACGGTCGTCCCTCTGTCCTTAACTGAGCCCGCCGGCAGAACCTGTCGTACGGCTTCCTCTCCGCTGACATTCGCGAGATCCACTTGCGTACCGCGGACGGTCTCAATCTGACGAAATGTGGAGTCGTGGGCGATCTTCATTGCCTGGCCGTGTGGCAAGTATGGAGCAATCCCCTGGCGGAGTTCGGTCTGCCAGAGCTTGTATTTCTTATGCTTTCCTGTGGCCGGGTCGTATGGTGAGAGGGCCGCGGCAGTCATGGCGGCGTTCGGATTCATCCTGTTAACGAGAAGCAAACCGAACAACTAAGAACCAGTTCTTGATCGGTGAGTTAGGAGGGGGAAGGGCGATTGGCAGCGGAGTTCCAAGAAACGTACGGTGTGGATGTGGTGGCCGCCGACGACGTCGCAGAGAAGATTTCCGGTCCATGCTTCTTCGCCTTGTGTCGCGATGCCGTCTCCTCCTCCTTCCCGTGCTCTGGCAACGGCGCCACCTTCTTCTCCGCCTCCTCCCCCGAGCACGGCGCCTCCGGCGGCTTCTGCCCGTTGAAAAAGATTAACAGCAGCGGGACTCTGAATTTCTGAACCAAATAACGCAATTCTTGATCGGTGAACGGTGATGAAGAGAGGAAGATGCAAGAATCGTACGACTTGGTGTCGGGCGTCGCGTCAGAGAGGCATGCGGGTCCGCTGCGTTTGTTGCTCGCCGGCGCCGGCTTCTTCTCTTCCAACCGCGGCGCCTCCTTGTTCATCTCCGGGGTCGTCGCCGCCACCACCATCTCCGCCTCATTCTTGTGGTTTGAGTACGCGCCCTTCCTCGAGCACGTCGGCGCCTTGTCCGGCCACCGCCTCGCCTTCTTCCCCTGCTCCGACCACCCTGCGGCCGGCTTCTCCGTCGTAGGCACAGGTCGGTGTTCTTGTTCGATAGAACGATTCGGCCTCTTCGTTCTCACCCCTCTAGTTTCTTCCGAAGCTAGCACTTCTATTCGTGAGATCTGTTTGGGCAGATTGCCCCGACGTGAAGGGGGTTTTATAAGCGAGGATGGAAGGCGAGGCCGAGGGGAGAAGAAGCAGCAGCAGCAGCCCAGAGGCGGTGGGCGCCGGGCGGGAGCTCGGAGGGATTCGTAGCCGTTACTTTTTTTAATCTCGGGCGTGCGTTTATCATCCATCGGACAGGAACGATTCGAGAAGAACCGATCCATTGGTGCGCGGTGCGCCGCGGAAGCGCTGACGGTACGCTGCGGCGCCGTACGCCTAGTAAAGGAGGACCCTTAACCTTAGCTAGCTATCGATCGGCTGCCACCGTTCGTGACGGCGCGGTCCCTCGTGCGCACACACGAGCAACCAGCGATTGACCGGACACGGGCTTCTGCTGCCGCGCACTGACGTCGGAGTTGGAGCAGTAGTAGACGCGCGCCGAGAGGCCGGCCGGCGGCCCAAGCACACGACAGCACGTGCTCCAGCAAGTCGATCGTCGTGGTGGGCAACCTCCAGCTGCGGTCCGCCGAGGTGCATCAGATGGTGCCGGACAACAACAGGAGTATGCGTGCAGCGCCCACGCCGGTGCCCAGTAGCAGCGGACAGCTTGCGCGCGCAACTCCGGCCGCGCGCGCCGGTGGTACACCATGATTCTCAGCCGCTGCCCATCTCGCCGGAACGCAAGCTGCCACCCGGCCGGCCCTAAGTGCAAGTGCGGCTGTGATCGACGTGAGGTACGTAGCTGACGGCCGGCCGCACACACGTTGGTTGCGGTCCGGATGAAGTGGGACCTTACGTCGCCGCACCCCCACCCCACCGTGTACCGTCCGGCGCCAGCGGCATCCATCCGTGCCGTGGCGACGACGAAGAACGTGGCATACAGGTACGGTTAGTTGATGTAGCCTACGCGGCACGACGAGTGGCGCGGCTGGGGACGGCGCGGCACGGAGATAGAGGAGCACGACTGCACGAGCAACGGCCGCGCACAGGACCCGTCGTCGTGCAGCCAACGTACACCGTACACGTCGTCCAGCCCAGGAACCTCCGCCTCGATTATGTCCTTCAGGAACGCCTTCAACCCACCTCGCCATCACCGTACATGGCGTCCCTCTGCACGAGCAGCTGGTCAAGCTCTCGCCGCTGCGCGACCTTGGCGTCAAAGCTGGAGATACCATTGGCTCTGCCCGTCCTGTGCTGCCTTCTTCAGCGCCTTCCCGGCATTTTCGATCTCCGCCGCCTTGCGCACGATGGCCGTAGGCATGCTCGTGTCGCAGAACCGAGCGCACTCGTCGAACCAGCAAAGGCGCGCGGTGATCTGGTCGCCGCCGATCGAGTATGGTTCACGCTCTGCCAGCCGTCTTCGACGATGAGGAACAGCCGGGGCACGCCGGCGTCGGCGAACTCCAACACGCCCGGCGGCAACGCCTTCTCCTGGATCAACCCGTGGTGCGGTGCGGTGCGGCGCGCGTTCCAGTTACAGAGTCGATCATCACAGCCATCGTCCATTCGTGAAATCAAAGGTCCAGAGTGACACAGCACACACGTGGGCCCCGCGAGGTGCACAAATGACCCTGTATGGGTCGTCGCCGGCGTGCACGTAGGCGATGCGGCCGAAGTCTGTAGCCGTCACGCCGTCGCGTCCTCCCCGGGGAAGATGGCCGACCGGAAGCTCCCCTGCACCAGAGGAAGGACGAACACGTGTACCCCGTGTCGGCTGTAACAACCTTAGAAATCCGGTCTCTAAAAATACGGGCTTTCAAAAATTTTTCTAAAGTTTACCAGTGTATGGTGGATGTCATGTAGGAAACCTAGTTGCACAAATAGCACCTGACGATAGCCCGAGCATTGCATTTAAATAACCAGAGTTTGATTCGCCTCTTATTTGATTTTATGTGATGTTAATAAAAATCGAATAACCTTTTATATGTATGTATACATATATGCCTGCTACCGAACCCCCCCCCCCC
>CM041646.1:6267863-6370651 GCA_023333625.1 Bothriochloa decipiens
AACCCCCCCCCCCCCCCCCGCGCTGGCCAGCTCGTCCGCGTGCTCGACCGCCGGCCTGCTGCGAGCTCGAGGCCCAGCTCGACCGCCTGCCCGAGCTCGAGGCCCAGCTCGACCGCCTGCCCGAGCTCGAGGCCCAGCTCGACCGCCTGCCCGAGCTCGAGGCCCGGCTCGGCCTGCTGCGCTGCCGCCTGCCCGCTCGCTCGCGCGCTCGCCCGACCGGCCTGCCTCGAGAGTCGGCCCAGTCGCGCTCGACGCGCTGCCGCGTCCCGACACCCGCTCGCGCGCGCGCTCGCTCGCGCGCTGCCGCGGCCCAGTTAACCAGGACGGCCCAACATGGGCCTGTCTCCGCCGCTCGCCGCCCCGTCCCGCTGACGCGTGGGACCGAGCTGTCAGCTCCTTCCTTTTACCACTTCTGTCGACCGCGCGTCGCGTCCGACGCACCATTTTTGTGCACCGCGCGCCTCCGCCGTCCGCCCGAGTACGGCCGCGTCCCGCGCCGTCCATCTAACCGCCTGCTTGCGCCGCGCTTCACCGAACCCTAACCCTAATCGTGGCCGCGCACAGCCACCCGATGGGCATCTTCTGCCTCCGCCGTCCATGGCCGGCCGCCGTTCCTATTTAAAGAGGAGCACCCTGGCCTCTAGGGTTTCCCCATCGCCCCGCCGTCTTTGTGGAGACCCGCCGCCAGATCGGTCGAGAGAGAGAGAGAAGGAGGGAGGAGCAGGAAGGAGGCGGAGCTAGAGTGCTGCTGCTGCCGCCGTCCGCGCGCTGAGGAGGACCTGGGAGCGCCGCATACCCACCTCGACGCCCGGCTTCGCTCCCCTGCACCGAGTCGCCACCAAGCCTGCGTCACCTGCCTCGAGCGTCGCTGCGCGAGTAAGCATCCCCGCCCTCGCCCTGCTCGGCCATGGCCACCACCAGTACATCGTCGATGTTCTCGCACCCCTTACCCCTGTTTCCTTCCTTACCTCGACCGATAGCTTCGCCGTAGTCTAGAGCACGTTTTTGGCAACCTCTTGGAGCCGACACGGGCCACAGTTGGAGCCACGCACTTTTGCAGCTCTGGCCTCCCCGGACTCTGGCCGCCGGAGCGTCCGCCGTGGCCGCCGAGCCGCGCACGCCCCGCCGTGCCTCGACTAGCCCCGGTAGCTAGCTCATGGAGATCCCAGCTTCTCCAATCGAAGGGCAAGAAGGAGGATGGAGACCAATGCCCGGCTTCGCCGGCGAATTTAGCCTCGCCGCCGCCGCGCCTCGCTGACCGCCACCGGCCTGAGGGTCGATTTCCCCGAGTTAGAGCACCTAGCCGACCAGCCACGTAGCTCAGCTAATGCTCCGACATTCGTCGAGGGTCCGCCCGACGAGGTCGAGGGTCCGCCCGACGAGGTCGAGGGTCCGCCCGACGATGTCGAGGGTCCGCCCGACTAAGTCGAGGGTCCGCCCGACATTCGTCGAGGGTCCGACCGACGAGTCGAGGGTCCACCCGACATTCGTCGAGGTTCCGCCCGACGAAGTCGAGGGTCCACCCGACGAGTCAAGGTCCGCCCGACGAGTCGAGGACCCGGCTCTAATCGAGGTCCTGCCCGAGTTGAGGACCCGGCTCGAGGCCAGAGGGTCAAGTCTCGAGGGGCGCACTGTTCTCGAGGGCTGCCCCTTTCGTGCGAACAAAGATCCGTCTTCGAGGGCATGTCCGTTCGCCAGGCGAAGCTTCGTTCTCGAGGCCAGTCCGATCGCCAGGCGAGGTTTCGTACTCGAGGCCAGTCCGTTCGCCCGAGCGAGCTCCGTCCTCGAGGGGTCGCCCGGACCGCCCCCTCGAGTGTACAGTGGCCGACCTAACCTGGCCCAGAACCAGCCCCGTCCAGACATCCGAGGCCCGGTCGAGACCGTCAACGTTGACCGTTGACCTGGCCCCACCTGTCAGTGACCAGAACCGTGGCCCCCACCTGTCAGCCGCTAAATAGACCCGTCGACACTGACGTCAGCATAACGTCAGCATGACGTCAGCCCATTCCCAGCTGCACTGTTCTGCACGCCACGTGGCCCAATCAGGAGTTGCCACGTGTCAGCACCAGGTTAATCTGCCCTTTTTCTTTTTCCGAAAATAGAATAAACTTCGAAAATTCATAACTTCTTCATACGAACTCCGAAAAATATGAACCAAGTGTCCAAATTTTCATAAAAATAAGCTCTACGTCATAGGCTTGTGTATGAGTGCATTTGGAGTTATTGAATTTTATTGCTTCTTTGTGTTGACTCTATACGAGCCGCTAACGCGGCTATTATGTCTCGTTTCAGAGGAGGTTCAGCTTGAGGAGGATGACTACGAGTACGAGGAGGAGCTCGGTGACGACTTCACAGGTGCCACACCCCACCCAACCTCGTAGATCCTATTACGCATGGCATAATATCTAGTTGCTAGTGCTCAATTATGAATATCACCTGATGATAGGTTGCATGATAGAACTGCTTGATGAGCCTTTACCTTGTCGCAACCTTACTCCTGCACACCTGCTGATAGGCTAGACGCTTGCTTATTTTATCTATGATGCTTTACTTCTACTACGCTTATATCTGTGTGATAATGATGCGTGGTGGAGAGTATGGTCATATGGTTAAGGCACGTGGTGCCACTTTACTTGGGGAGAGTGCTGCGTGCGTCTTGGGTGTGTGGTGAGGGTTGAGTCGATCGGACAGGATTCTACGACGAGCCATGTGGGCGAGTCTTGCCGGGGAATGTGTTCTGGGCATTCCCGTGTGAGGTGCTTGTGGCGGGCACATTGTGATGCATAAGGAGATCCCGGGGGTGAGAACCTTCGTGGAGCGAAGCCCTGGGAAGGAGGTGCTGTTGTAGCACGGACTGTTGTAGTCCAAAAGAGAAGATAATCCTGTCTGATCCCCCCTAGGACCTGATATCTCTTGAGGACCGGAACCTTGAGACTTACGTGCTCACCACTCGCTCTTGAATGGGCGGGAGACGGATGTCTGACTAGCTAGGACGGTGCCACTACTACTAGGTTGTTAGCAGAAAGTGTCGGGAGGTACGGGCGTGGAGACCCACACCCTCCTTAGACAGCATAGTGACCACGGGGGCCCGGTACTATGTCTCACAGTCTCAGTGTGCCGGTGGTACCTATCCGGGATGTCCCAGTACTGAGTGGTAGGGTGGCATCGCACCGGTTAGAAAGCAGCCGGAATCAGCTTAGGCGGGGCACCGCCGATGATAGTGATCTTGTGGTTACGGGAGTACACGCTCTGCAGAGTTTATGAATCTATATATAGTCCGTGGGCCACTGGTATGGCTCTTTCCTAAGACCCACGCTTCTCGGGAGTAGTGAGAGGAGTCCTTCTATTTCTCCCCCTGGTGTTACCCTTCCGGCTGTGAGCCGCTGAGACAGGCTCCGAGAAGGAGTTGGACCTGTCGACTGAGTGCGAGAGGGTGAGATGTGTGTGATGGTGATGGAATGGGTTTGGATGTGTGGTTGAGATGGATTAAAATTTGATGAATTATATTATATAATATTGGTCACTATTTGCATAGGAAACTACAGCCACATAATAGGTCGATTTGATTATATCCTTGCATCCCACCAAATACTACATAGCAAAAGCAAAGCATAGGGTGGGAGATGTGGCCAGTACAAACCGTACTGAAAATTATTTGGCAGGTGAGCCCGACTACGACTATGACGATGAGGAGGAGTAGACGTCTCGTTCCTACGCTCAGGCTTCTTTGTGGAGATTTTATTGTACTTCCGCCTTTTGCAGCTGTTCCAGAGGCTGCTGCTACTCTGATGATTCCGCCAGTGTGGCGGTGAATTATTTATGTAATTCCCCCTAATTGTAATCTTTTGTACGATGTATGGATCCTGTATCGACTATTGCGAGATAATGAGATGGTTTGAAGCTTCAAACTATTATATTATCCGCCATTCTGTGTATTTTTCCTTCATGAAAAATTGAGGATGTTTCATCGGCGCCGCCGGCGAGCTCGTGGGCACCTCGAGGAGCGCCGCTGCGCGCGTTTCCATCTGCAGGTACCGCGCACGCCGTGCTAGCTCTGCTACGTCTTGAACCGGAACACACGCAGTGGTGCAGACCTTGGGCGCTGGCTTCGACTCGTTAGGCGGCGCCATTGGCAACGCGATGGTCAAGAACGATTGAACGAACGATCAGAGAGGGTCGCTCTCGCTCGGACAGTGTATACATGCAGTGTCTGCAGAAGGTTCGAGAGACGACCTGGGCTGGGCGAATGATGTACGCAAATGCAGCTTGCCGCTGAATGCACGCGCGGGCACATGCTACTGATCGACGTTACGTGCATCACAGAGTGCAGAAAAAATGCACACGAGCGCGCGCGAATGATGTATGCAGCTTGTCGTTGTTGCATTAGTGATGTGATTGATTGTTTTGTACCGAGATGTCACGCGCGACGTCGACTCTGTTTCGATGACGTAGCACGTTCATAACTGTACTGGGTTACCAGTTGAAATAGCGATATATTCGAGTGATGATACTTGCACTTACATGGTATTATTATCTTCTATAAGATAAGAAACGGCAGAGTGGCATTCTCAATCTATGCAACTTAACATTCTTTTCTTATAATACAAAGATACACACACTCGTGCATATTCAAGAAAAGATATATTCCTTTTACATACAATTTCGGTCGTCTAAAATATGAGGCGTTTATATTCCTTTTACATACAATTTCTCACCTCGTTGCTGCTGACGGAGGAACGTCAACGACGACGTCGGCACCGGTGCTGGAGCCGGCAATAGTTTTCCGGATCTAAGAGTTGGCAGCCTTTGTAGCCGGTTTTCGACGATGGTGCACGTCGCTGGTGTTTGGCGTAACGGTATGGTCCTTGGCGGGATGTGGCAATGGTCGTTCACCACCATGTTTCGATGGCGGTGACGCCTGTGGGCGTCATTTCCTCATTGGAGGAGTCGTCTCGTTCTTCAAGTGGATCTCTCCGGGTGAAAACCAACACTAGTCTCTGGTTAGGCGACGATGACGTCTTTGGATGGCATTTTCTCATTAGAGACGTCGCTTTGGAAGATCCCTTGGATTATCGGCTAGTGCCGGCATTGAGATGGTGGTTCCATTGCACATGCATCTGGTGCCTTATGCTGTTGCCAGGTTAAGATCCGGAGTCTCCAATGGTGATCGGTGTCTATGAGACTACTAGATTTCCCATTGAGGATGTAATTTTTTCGTCGTTTTCTTTTATTTTTAGGTGCACCAGTATTCTTGGGTGACCTTTGGTCTTACCTGTAACACTGTCTTTCTGCTGTAATAATTATGGCCTGATGCATCCTCAGATGACTGAAGCCGGAAATATATTTTCCTTTGTCTAAAAAAAGGCAAAGGCGTCTGTGTCCACTCCCATGCACCTACGACGCCTGCACCCATGTCCCCACCAGATCAGTCCAAGAAGGAGATGGGCGACAACGACGTCAGCCTCCTTCTCTGGCCTCTCCCTTTGTCTTCTTCAAATCCAGTACGCATAAAAGGGATTCTAGGGGGAGGGTAAGCCGACCGACCGGGTGGTGGGGACGAAAGCGGATGGCTTTGGGTCTTGGCAACGACAGAGGCATATAGGCCAGGTTGGTGTAGGGGCATTGTAGCCATTCTCGCCAAAGATGGAGAAGATAGCACCAGCGGTGGGGGAAGAGGAAGAGGGAGGCCACCGCGGATACGATAGGGTCTCACCGGAGCTCCGCAACGGCGGTGGTGGAGCTCCGGCGAGACTGTGCCATGCAGGCGAGGTCACACGCTTTGGGAAGACAAAATTGTTGGAAGGAAGAAGACGTCCTAGCCATTAGATGAAGATTGCATAGACGAGATTCACGACATGAGAGAAATGCAGCTTCGAAACACCTATAATATAGTGATTCCCTTTTTTCTGACATGCAAGTCCTAACTTTAGCTTAAGTCATACTAGACATAGTCTAGTGACGATTTTATTAGGTGCTATAAGTTTTTGTCCGCACATTAAGTACACCATGCTACTAGATATAGTCTAGTAACTATACTAGAGTGATGATAAATTTTATAGCATTATTTCCTCCAAGCAAATTTCAAATATCAAGTGCACCATGACCACCTTTTGTTTTTATTATTTCCTTGGTCCTTATTAGTTTCCTTTAGTTCTTTTTATTTAAAAGCAATTGAATCTTTTAGATAATAAAAAGTATATTTCTGGTTTCAGTCATCCTCTTTCGAGAATGTACCAAACCATAATTATTATAATAGGTAGCCAGTGCTACAAGTAATACATATATCATCAGACAACACTACAACAATAGCAACATAGACAACACTGGTACACCTAAAAAGAAAGGAAACTGACGAAAGAATTACATCCTCGACAAGGAACTCGAGTAGTCTTACACGACATTCTGACTCTGTGAAGTCAACTCCAAAAGAATATGACCACTAAATCGAGAAATCACTATCAAAACATGTCTATCGGACCTAGTAAGGGTACTAAAAGATCATAGGACACCGACCATAATTGGAGACTCCGAATATTATATCCTAATAAAAGCACGAAGCACCTGGTGCATATGCAAGGAAACCATTATCTCGATGTCGGCACCAAAGCCGACAACCAAAGGGATCTACCAGAAGCGACGTCTGCAATGAGAAAATGACATCCAAATACGCCATCATCGCCCCACCGAAAACATTGGTGTTGGGTTTTTACGCGGAGAGATCTTCATGAAGGATGAGGCCTCCAGCATGGAAAGTGGCGCCCACAGGCGTCACCGCCATCGAAACCACTGCCCACCAAGAGTCATGCCGTTACGCCATACACCAGCCACGTAATCCATCGCTGCATCCGACATGGTCCATCGCTAGATCCAACCACGAAGGCTGCCAACTATCAGATCCGGAAAGCTGAGCAGCACCGACGAGTTGCCAACTGGACAGTGCCACCACCGTGCCCGCCGAATCCGTCAGCCTTGCCGAATTTGGTCGCCCAGGACATGCATCCACACACTAACAGGCGGAGACCACACACGGCCACCACACTCCACCACCTTTGTGAAGCCACCACGCCTCCACGCGCAGCAACTGCCGACATGGCCGTTGAGTGCCTCCCAGCACAGAGAAGCTCGCACGGCTGGGTGAGGGCCTCGCCACCACCATCCTAGGGAGCCGCACGGGCCTCTAGGCGACCACCTCTGGCAGCGGTGGCGAGGGCACGAAGAGAGGTGGAGAAGGGCTAGCTGGCGGTGTCTAGGGTTTCGCCACCCATGTCACCTGTGTAGGGACAACGTGAGGGGCCACTGGTTCGCTTAGGAATCAAAATCCTTTGTCTTCTCCTTTATTTTCTTCTTGTGTCTTTTTTCTATCACCTAGTTTTTACTCTTTTACTTCCTATATACACATGGGATATCTACGATGTTCGTGGGTATACCTGTAATCTTCTACTATATGTTGTCTAATGTTCTTATCATATCATAAGTGAGGCGTTCTGTGACTATCTTTGAAAGTTCACATAGTACTTCATAAGGTCGGCCGATTCCCTACCTGCGAGGTGCCACAACCCTTCATAATCCTCCGCATCCTGACCTACGCCCAGTGATTCGTCCTGTGGCAGGAAAGTAAGTAACTATAGATGTTATTACTAGTACTTCATATGATACGTTCAAAATCAAAATAGAAACTGATAGTTTTTCTTAATCACTCACTTATGCAGGGGCTGGCTAGTTTTGTCCGGTGCTCTTGCCCCCCCCACACACCCCCGCTAACATCTTGGGATGTCTGTGCAAGAAACACTTCCCCGGCCTTGTGAAATTGAAAGATGGCACGTGGGGGGTGGCCTGGTCGTGGAAAAGGTACAAGCTCGGCGATGATGACGAGAAGGACAACAAGCAGGAGCGGGTTTTGGCAGACTTTTGGGTAAGTGTCTTACAATGAAGCTCAAATACATATCCTCCATTGGTTAAGTCTTTTATTGAAATAATGTATGGATACATCGTGTGTGTATGCAGAAGTACTTCAAGGTCGAAGAAGGCCAAGAGACCAAGGCGGATCAGATGGCACACAAAGCCTGTCACAAGCTCGTCACCGACATGATTTACGAGGTGCGACTCCAGGCTCACGTCTTGTACTACAGGTCCATCCTGCAAGAGCCTCTCATCAAGGGTGACTCAAGAGACTTGGTGCTGACCAAGGCACAATACCTTCAGGTAGGTGAATAGTACTGATTCGTTTTGAGATTTAGTATGTCTATAATTGATCATCGTATATGTCAAACACTTGATGATGCATAGGTGCCGCCATCGTGGTGCTTGTCGCATAGAACGGCATGGTCAAAGATCGTGGACAGGTACCTATCCCCGGAGTTCATCGCAAAGCGTGTGAACGGCAAGCAGAAGCGGTCGCTGAGGACCAGTCCAACTCACCACCAAGGCAGCCGCAACCTCCCTGCATTTAAGCGGGCACTTGTAGGAGATGTCATTTATCTATTCTAACGCTCAATTTTGCCTGATTTCTAATCATCTTGCCATCTTTCTCGCAGGAGGCGGCACAGCCGGGGGTGCCAGTGTCGGAGTTTGGGGCATGGGCTGTGCCCCACATGGGCGGGTGAAATTCGATGTCGTCTTCAACCCGGATGCACCTGTCGAGGCTTACTCTGACCCGACCATCCACGCTAAGGTCAAAGACTACACGGAGGCGGTTAGGACACTCCGTGGCCCAGATCACAATCTGAGCACTGAGCCCCTTGAGACAGAGGTGATCGTGAGTTTGGGGGAAGGCAAGAAGCATGGACGGTTGTGGATTGCAAACGCCGCCAACTCATCAACTTCTGCACCCTCTCACCGACGTGAGGTCACGGAGCACGTCCACAAGCCTTCCCATACGTGCACGGCCTACTCCAACACTATCGCGGGTGGACGAACTTCAGGTAATTCCGGTTTCACTTGACGTACATTGAATGTTACACACATTGATCTGATTTGCAATACTGAAACATGGGATTGAAACACTGTAGGCGGCGCTGGCACAGCAAAAGGAGATGACCTCGCACCTAGAGGCTCGACTGGAGGACACGCAGAAGAAGATGGAGGACACGCAGAAGCAGATGGTGGAATTGTATCAGATGCTCCACAACGTGGCGTTGGGTGCCCCAGTGCAGTTGTCGACTATAGCTCCGGTTGGTCTCTTCACTCCTGTAAGTATGAAAGTTTAATGCCTTCGTGCCGTTGGGAATGTCGGCCTTCGTGCCATTGTGATTTTTGGCCTTCGTGCCGTGTGATTGTTGGCCTTCGTGCTGTTGTGATTGCGGCCTTCGTGTCGTTGTTTCTTGCAGGTTAGAAACCTCCCCGTGCAGGGAGATGCTGCCAAAATTTTCAATTTTGAGTCTAACACATGCAATCTATTCTCTTTTGTGTAGCCTCCATCGGCGGGTTCAAACTATCTCGCTACGGTGTCACCGGCGGCTGATGCCGTCAACCCTACACTGCAGTCCGGTCCGTCACATCACTCCTGGAGGCCACAGTTGCAGTCTCCATTGCCGTAGTAGGTCGCCGTAGTAGGGATGTTGCACTGTTTGATGTTGAACTTGTAATAATAAACTTGTGATGTTGAACTTTGGTGGATTTTCGATGGATTATCGATGGTTTTATGAAATATGCGTGTGTTTTTGATATATAATGCATGTTGCTGATATAGATGTGATGATTGATATATATATAATAAAAATGCATTTCTCGTTATCTTTGCCGTGTGTTTTGCCTGGTGGCATACGGCAAAGTAATATTTTAAAAAAAATAAAAATAAAATTTTACCGTGTGCTTTGGATGGCAGCACACGGCAAAATATATAGAAACTTTGCCATATGCCTCCGCAGACACATGGCAAAATATATAGAAACTTTGCCGTGTGCCCTGGCTGACACACGGCAAAATATATAAAAACTTTGCCGTGTGCCTAGGTTGACACCCGGTAAAATATATAGAAACTTTATCGTGTGCCTAGGTTGACATATGGCAAAATATATATAAACTTTGCCGTGTGACTCGGTTGACACATGATAAAATAAAAAAAAAATTGCCATGTGCCAAGCCAAACACACGGCAAAATTTCTATATATTTTGCCGTGTGTAACACACGGCAAAGAAATTTTACCGTACAGAATTTTGCCGTGCGCTCTTTGCCGTGTGTTGCACACGACAAAATATTTTACCATGTGTAACCCTGTCTTTGCCGTGTGTAATTACACACGGCAAAGAACCAGTCTGCAGTAGTGATAGTTTATCTGCACAAATTTTTGCTTTATTACAGATACTGCTGCGAACACGTAACGGTCTCGTCAGAGATAATAAAAATGCTGAAAAATTTCGTAAAAAAGATAAAAATGCTGAAAAATACCACAAAAAACAATATCTGAGTTAGAAGATGTAGCCCCACTTCCTGAATAATGGAGTACAATAAGGTGCCCCTGATGATGAAATGCGCAGATTTTTTCATTGCTGATAAGTTCTTCCTGCACCAAATTATCCGCACAAACTATTAAAATTAAAGTTCCCATCAGTAGATGCATATTAATTTCATTTGCTACCAGAAAAGAATTAGATAGCTAGCAAGCAATTAATCGTGTTCTTTGACATTGTCATGTAGAGCATTCCATGTGCAGCTAATTAAGCTTTCTGTTTTTTCACAAAAAAAAATTAAGCTTTCTGTGTCTACTTGGAGCCAAGCAAGGACAAAGCCAGGTGTATGCAACCCCCTATGCAATATATACTTACACACCATACCAATCACTCAAAAAGTTCAGCTGAACCCCATATATCGATTCATACTTACATTGTGGCCCACATCTTCAATCTGGCTTTGAACTTGGAGCCAAGAGGAGTGCCATGAGCAGCAGGGTGAAACAGAATGTTGATGATATCTTCACACTTTAGGATCAGCTACCAAAGCAAGACCTTAACATGTCACAAGATCTCATCACCGGAACAGCTGCACAGCCACTGCTGTAATTTATTGTGGTCAATAAGTGGCTCCAATGAAGATTCTCTGCAAAATAAATAGTAGTGTGACACTGTTAAGTTAAAGCTCCTCTCTACCTAATCAAAATTGGGATGCTTGCAGAGTTGCAGGTAGTGACAAACACATACCCACATAGGGTCCATTACACACAATGAGTTAAGTAAACTGAGAAGTGTAACTAAGCATTGACCCTATGTCCAGAAAAAAGGAGAATAATAGAGTTCAAAACTGATAGGAAGTTTCAGAGTAAAAAGCATGAGGACGCATTACTTTTTTGTAGCAGTACCTCAAGGCAACTCAGCAGTTGAAGCAGGTTTTGCTAGCTGAGAACATTTTAGAACTATTGATATTAAAACAAACCTCTGCCTACATGTTTTACTGTGTTATTAGGTTGCAGGAAAATGAGTTGCATGCAAGAAAATCATGCACCGTATGAGAAAAGTGAATAAATGAAGATTCAAATAGATTATAGTCTTTTCAAAATTAAATACATTTACACAATCATGTGCAAATTGCAAAGCAGTTAACGTATCCAGAGACATAAACAGAACATACTTTTCAACATGCGATCCTCACCTTGTCTAGAATTAGAGGCAATCATTTATTTTATCTGATCAAAGAGACATGGGAATGCTGAAATTTACTGAACTGGAATTCCTAGAAGAGCAAACCTTTCGCTAGGGAAAAAGCATACGGTGGAATCCATATTTCAGTAACCCATACGAGATGCAGAACAACACACATTAAAGATATTCACCTGATCAGAAAACATATATATTTATTCTTACACATGACCTAAAAATCATAAATGGATGATGCATAAATAATCAAACAACAGGCATCAAAGAGCAACAGGCTGAATTTTGCAAATAATGTATGAGACGGGGGTGATTTTACATATAATCATTTTGATGTACAATGGTACAGGGTACAAGGAACAAGCTGAGATGTTCATTCTTGACAACTCAAAAACCATGCATAGATATAGAAAAATATACAATTTGAAGAAGAGCCTTGCACATTATAAAATAAGTCGGTTATCCAGAAGGAAACAGTAATTGAGATCAAATAAACAAAACGAGAATGAGTGATGTTCATGTAGTAAGGGAAGCAAGGGAAATTGGTGGGCAGGAATCTTTGTTACCTTGGGTTAGTCAAGCTTTGACAATTGGAATGATTCCTATCAACTTGCGGCTCTGCCTCCTTAGCTCCTCACTTTTGCTATTAGAGACATCCAATTCTCTCAGTGAACTTGGAAGGTCATCCAACTTGGGCAGCGAAAGGATGGCTGGACAGCTTCTGATCAGTAATATTTGCAGTGAACTTGGGAGGCAATCCTTGGGCAGTGACCGAATTTCTGGACAATTGGTGATATCCAATTCTTCCAGTGAACTTGGGAAGCCATCCTTGGGCAGCATCTGGATTGCTTCGCACCCCCAGATCTGTAATCTCTTGAGGTTTGGAAGTCTATGCAGCTGGGTGGGGAGGGACTGCAGGCTGCTGCAGGACAAAAATTTGATCTCCTCAAGGGAATTGGCGAACTGAAGGGCCTCTTGATCCTCTACGAGACACTCCACCTTTTTATCCCCATTAAATTCCAAAATGGTGAGCGAGGAAAAGAGCAAGCTACTCATGGGCATAACAGTTGCTCCAGCTATATCATGTATGCTAAGCGCCTGCAATTTAGAAGAACAGGATAGAAGTGCTTGTTCATCCAACCCTGATGAGGTCTCAGAACCAATAAAGAAATTGGGAGTTTGTCTGATGTGTAATATGGTGAGATGACCATGGGTGAGGAGAGACAACAATCCCTCGCCTCTTAAATCCCCACATTCGGCTATGGATAAATTTATGAGAGAACTAAGATTTGTTAGGGGCTCCAGCGTTCCCATGCCCACTGTGCCAGACTGAGGTTTTCCAGGGAGTTGGGGAAGGGGAAAGAAGACGAGAAGGATGAAGACGAGTAGGAGGACAGGAGCTTGGGGCACTTCACGATGTTCAGCCGTCGGAGGGATCTCAGACCTTGGAGCCCTCCTGCTCCTCTTGTTCGTCCATCTTCTTTGCTATCGCTACTTGGATTGGACAGGAGGCGCAGCCCTGGGCAGAACCAGATTCACAACTCCTGCAGCTGGGGAGGCAAAAGCAACAGCCCTTCTGCTGATTCAACTAATTCCTCCTCTGCTCTGATGTCCTGCTCGATCTTGGCCTTGCCTGCTCTGTTGGCTGAAGATCATCGAAAATAAGAGTAATTTAGCGATGTATGAGGAAAAGACCAACAGCATGTACCACAGGTATGTGATTTGATACTAGCAACAGAGAGAATGCGAGAACGAACAACAGAGAGAGAATCGACATTCTTACAGTGGGATTGCCGGTGAAGGAAGACGTAGCAGACCGTCGACTGAAGTCCGGATCAGCGGCGTAGAGGGAAGAAGACGTCCAGCGAGCATTCACGACGGCGCTTCCTAAAAACCTAATACGCCCCCTGCCCCGTGCAGGGACACGAGGAGACGTAGGCTTCGGAGCCTGCTCTCCCGACACCGATGGCACGTCGGCGACGGGATGGGGAAGTGTAACACCCTAGTTTTCAATTTCCAAAAATATATATATAAATAGTCAAAATAATTTTTGGGAGGATAAATTAATGGCAAAATAAATATTTTTTTATGACAATGGGGTTGAATCATGGAAGAAACATGTTTGAGCATTCATGCTGATGCATATTTTCATGTGTGGTGTTGGAATTTGTTTTTGGTTTTCAAAATACATTTGAATTTTTATTTGAAAATGATTCAAATAATTGAAAAAAAAGGATTTCTTTTCCCTTCTCTCCTTCTGGCCCAAACGGCCTGCTCCGGCCTGTTTCTCTTTCCCCCTCCACGCGCACCGTTCTTCTTCTTGGGCCGCAGGCCGCCGGCCCATCAAGGCGCTGCGCCAGCGTCCGCCTCCCTTTCTCTCTGTCGCCGACAGGTGGGTCCAGCGTCGCCTTCGTTCTCCTCCGACTCGGCCGCGAGCCCGAGTCCGACCGGCGCCATCTCCGCGCGATCGGCCGCCCCGAGCTGCGACTCTAGGCTATTTAAGCCTTTGACTCCGTGCCGCAACTCCCACCGCAACCCTAAGTCAGCGCCGCCTTCGGTTTCATCAAGCCACGCGTGAAACCCTAGCCGCCGCCATTGACAGCCGCCGCCAAAACCCAAAATTGGCCACCGTCTTCGGGTCATCCTTGCCATCTACAGGTCGAAAAGCCTCGCCTTGCTTCCCTGAGCATGTTTGTGCTGT
The DNA here is from genome assembly GCA_023333625.1 of Bothriochloa decipiens. NCBI lineage: Eukaryota > Viridiplantae > Streptophyta > Magnoliopsida > Poales > Poaceae > Bothriochloa > Bothriochloa decipiens. The sequence continues at coordinate 6,282,151 of CM041646.1, forward strand.
CAATTTGATTCAAACTCATCTAACCCGAGCTCCTTTCGTGCGCAGTCGGTCGCCGTCCGCCGCCCCGAGCCGTACGCCGTCCTCGCATCGCCTCGGCTTCCATTGACTTCATAGGTGAGCGCGGTGAGAGCTCTGCTTTCGTTTGGTACCGGTCTTGTGTTTAATGGTGATCGGAGTCGTGAGTTCCATGAACTCCGGCGAGTCCGTACGCCGACGGCCATGGACGCCGCCGCGATCGGATTTTTCCCGGTCGCGATCGGACGTTGTCCGATCGGTTGTCCGTTTTGGACACCTTGAATCTGCATCATCCGTTTTGATTCGGACGGCCAGAATTACACCGTAACCTTTCGTGTGGTGTTTTTGCAGAAAACCCCCTGGGTTTTGATGTATTCTGTTAAGAGTCCCTGGCGCCGTGGTCATAATCCGTTTTCTCCACGAGAAAGCGTAAATTCTTCTTAATAGATCCATAATACGCTTTGTCCACTAGAAAGCGTATTTCCTTTATAACTGCTTCCAGAATACGTTTTCTACTCTGAAAAACGTATTTTCCCGTTTTAGTTCAGAATACGTTTTCAGCTATTTACAGTTTTGCCATTATCTTTAAAAGCTTATAACTTTCACGTTTTAGCTCCGATTTGGTCCGTTCAAATTGTGTTAGATTCATAATTTCATAATCTACGCAGTGGTACTATTCTTGAAGTATTTTGGAAAGTTTATATTTTTAGCCTATATTTAAATTATTTATTTATATACAGGAAATCTTTGAAAATTCATATCTTCGCCGTTATAAGTCCGATTTCGGTGAACTTGACGTCTGTGTGATCGTAGAAACGAGTAGAATAGTTTTATAACCTTTTTATTCTGTTTTGATGAGATTGATATACTGTTCCTCTAATAGCTCTTTGTTTGCTTCGTGTATGTATGCTCGATTGGATTGTCTGGTGTTGATTGTTAATGTCGAGTTCAGACGGTGAGGTTTTTGCTGAGCAAAGCTACTTTGAGGATCAGCAGGATCAGCAGGACTTCGAGAACTAAGGAAAGTATAGCATGGATCATCCTTGATACCTATTCACTATTAATAACAATTCATATGCATGTGTCTTTGATGACCTAGAGATTATAACTAGCTTTGATACCCTGATTCCTTGAACCTTTTGGGTTGCATTGGGTAGTTATGATGCTAGTGCTCTAATGATCATGATCTTATAACTTGATGTGTGTTATGCTATCAACGAAAATGATGACTTTTAACAAACATGGACTTTTGTCTGTAAGTGATTTATCATGGAGAATCCATACAGCTGTGAGGGCTATATGGCTCTGGCTCTAGTCACTTGTAGGCCCTTTTCTAGCTGGTTGGTGGTCTGGAAGTTGGGGTTTAGGACTGCCTCTGTCCTTATGAGTATAGCCGGGTAGGTGTGTGCCATATTGGAAGGGGAGTTCCTAACACAACGGTATTTCCGCATCTCTGATTGGTTGGGAGAACCTATAGGAGGCTTTATATGTTTTGTGGTGGTTTGGAAGTTATAAATCCACTCAGTTGCAAAACATGACTCACAGTGAAAGTGTACACCTCTGATCAGAGTTTAAATCAATATATTGTCCGTGCCCTTCGGTTAGGGCGGCCTTGACATATTTACAAAAGATAATGGTTCTCAAATTGTTAATGTGTGCATCTTAATGTCGTTCTTGCTACACACTGGTTAATGTTATTTTGATCATGAGAATATGGAAATTATTACTACCTTGATGCTATGCTTTAATATGATTAAGTTATAAAAGCTAAATGCAGTCAAACAGTGTCAGCTTATTTGAGTCTCATTAACCCATGTTATGCTTGTTGAGTACGGTTGTGTACTTACGCTTGCTTTACTTTTAATTTTGGAAAATCCCGGATAGGTAACAGATGAAGGTTGGAATGAGAGCTATCGCGATGAGTACTAGGCTTGATGTTCACCAGTTGACGTGTCCCTGTGTGGAGCTTCCGCAATAAAGATATCTTGGTTATTTATTATTTATGCGCAATACTCTGTAATGAATATTGGTTCGCTATGTAATAAACAAGGTGATGATACTCTTTGTAATTTGTCATCCTATATGTGCGACTATTCCTGGGGCGCATATAAGGCTATTTATGCATTCTACTTTTGTCCTTAAAAGTGGAGTGTGACAGGAAGACGGCGGCGGCAGCGCAGCACTGTGGCGAGGAAGAGATGAATCTCTCGGTACTGAGGACGACGTCTCGCATCATATTTATACACGCGTCGCAGCAAATAGGAAAGTAATTAGCCGCTCAATCACAGTATTATGGTAATTGACCTGCCGTTTGTGCACTTACCATAATACGAGAATAATTGCTTACCAAATAGGCCAGCGCAATTTTCTCCATGCATGCAAAAATTCGGAGTGACAAAAGGAGGCCGCGCACCCACAAGGGTCGGAGCGGGAAATCGGCGGACCATTCACGCGCATGTCGTGCGTGCGCACCCATTAGCCCCGCCCGCCTCACCCCGCCCGGCGAGGCGAGGCGAGCAAGCGCGCACACGTGTGGTTCTTCCTTTTCCTCTCCCCAATAGCTCCAACAAGATAGAGATAGCTCAGCTATTTAAGTTGGCCTCACTCCTCTTGAAGTAGCAAGGTGGAACTAAAGTCCCCCACCTTTCCATATATATTCATGCATATGTGAGTGGGCCTTTGGGATTTATTTGGAATTGTTTGGCCCATGGTCCAAAACATCTAACAATACCCCACCACGTCCCAAGGGCACGTGAGTCATACTCCCTGTACCACAGTACTGTTAATATACCAGCTATTCAGTGGAGACCGGTTAAGGTTGAACATCCACCTAGAACAACAAGATAGGCCCATCCGTAACTGCACAATGGACTAGGCCTTGAATTGGCAGTTTGGTGCGAATAGGCTTCACTTGAAGTCTTAACTGATACTAGGCTGCCATAGCCAACCCCGCGAGTGGAGCGTATGAGTCATACTCCTAATTCACTTCATGAGCTTATTAAAGAATATCCAATTCTTATAAACTGCGACTAACAGTTGGGCTCACATAGGTGTGTTCTTACAAGGATACTCTGTAGGACAGTATCTCGCTATAAAGCCTCAGAATACATTAAGATAAAGTCAACCTGCCTTACAGAGATGAGAGTACTGCTTCTCCAGCGGAGTGGGTCAAAAGGAAAGATTGTACTCTCCCATTAACCAACAGCTTGTTCTTCCCAGGTCCTAATTCACAGGATCTCCGATCACATAGGTTGGGTTACTACTGAGGTTAACTCACATGGGTCTCAATCCCATCTCCTTCGATGCATTGTCAATCACGGTGCGTGATAGTCCCTTTGTAAAGGGATCTGCCAGGTTCTTAGCTGTCTGGATGTAGTCCACAGCTATTACTCCGGAGCTTCTTAATTTCCTGACAGACTTCAGTCTACGTTTTATATGTTTGCTGGACTTCTTTTCGTTGTCCTGACTATTCTTCACCTTTGTGATCACCGTTTGATTATCACAGTTTATGACAATAACAGGAATTGGTTTCTCAACCATAGGCAAGTCCATCAACATCTCTCTTAACCATTCAGCCTCAGTAGAGGCTGTATCCAGAGCTGTAAGCTCTGCCTCTATTGTGGACTTTGTAAGTATTGTCTGCTTACAAGACCTCCAAGAGTAGCACCACCACCCAAAGTGAATATGTATCCACTAGTGGCTTTAAGCTCATCAGCTTCTGTAATCCAGTTTGAATCACTATATCCTTCGAGTACTCCTGGGTACCCTGAATAGTGAATTGCATAACTCATTGTGCCTTTTAGATAGCACATTACTCGATCAATACCACGCCAATGATCAGTTCCTGGATTAGAGGAAAATCTACTCAACTTGCTTACAGCAAATGAGATATCAGGGCGGGTTGCGCTAGCTAAGTACATCAAAGATCTAATAATTTGGAAATATTTCAAATGATCCTTTCCTAACCTTTTATTCTTTCGAAGTATTAGGCTAGGGTCATATGGTGTTGGAGAAGGTTTGCAATCCATATAACCAAAGCGTTTCAAAACCTTTTCCACATAATGAGACTACAAAAGAGTAATCCCATTCTCATCCTTATTAAGTTTAATATTGAGGATCACATCGGCTTCTCTCAAATCTTTTATGTCAAAATTCTAGGATAAGAATGATTTTACATCATTAATCTCTTCGATACTTGTCCCAAAAATTAGTATGTCATCAACATACAAACACAGGATTACTCCTTTGCCCCCACCATAACGGTAATACACACAAGTGTTGGCTTTATTTATTGCAAACCCAGTAGAGGTCAAAGTCTTTTCGAACTTCTCATGCCACTGCTTAGGTGCCTGCTTTAGGCCGTACAAGGATTTAAGTAACCTACACACCTTGCCCTCTTGTCCTTGTGCTATAAATTCATCAGGCTGATTCATATAAATTTCTTCCTCTAACTCTCCATTAAGGAAAGTCGTCTTCACGTCCATCTGATGAACAAGAAGCTTATGGGAAGCAGCCAAGGATAATAACACTCGGATTGTAGTTAATCTGGCAACAGGTGAGTAGGTATCAAAGAAATCATCTTCTTCTTTTTGTGTAAAACCTTTAGCAATAAGCCTAGCCTTGTACTTTTTAATAGTACCGTTAGGCCTAAGCTTCTTCTTAAATACTCATTTACAGCCAATCGGTCTGCAACCCACTGGTTTATCTACTACTTCCCATGTGCCATTTGCAGTGATGGAGTCCATCTCACTACGGACTGCATCCTTCCAATAATTCGTATCTGGCGATGCATATGTCTCTGCAATGGTCATGGGAGTATCATCTATGAGATACACAATGAAGTCATCACCAAAGGATTTTTCAACCCTTTGTCTCTTACTCCTTCTAGGAGCTATAACATTGTCGTCCTCTTCAATACCAGGTTGGTCGATAATTGGCTCTATCGAGGGTGTAGGCTCAGGAATAAATTCACTAGACGAACTCGGTAAAGAATAAGCAACTTTCATCGGGAAAATATTCTCAAAGAAAGTAACATCCCGTGACTCCAAAAGTGAATCAACTAAAACATCAGGTGCTTCAGATTTTATCACTAAGAACTTATAAGTCGTGCTGTGATACGCATAACCCAAAAAGATACAATCAACGGTCTTTGGTCTGAGCTTGCGTTTCTTATTAATGGGTACGCTAACCATGGCCAAACAGCTCCATGTACGCAAGTAATGGAGTGATGGTTTCCTTCCTTTCCATCCTTCATATGGAGTAACTTCACTATTTTTAGTTGGAACTCTATTTAGAACATGACATGTTATTAAGACAGCCTCCCCCACCATGCTTTAGCCATACCGGATGTTCCTAACATGGCATTCACCAAGTCCATTAACGTCCGGTTCTTTCTTTCGGCAACCCCATTAGATTGGGACGAGTATGGTGGTGTCCGTTCATGAATTATTCCATTCTCCGCACAGAAGAGATCGAACTCATTGGAAAAATACTCTCCACCGCGATCAGACCTAACACGCTTGATTTTCTTTTCTAATTAGTTTTCTACCTCAGCTTTATAAGTCTTAAAACATTCAAATGTCTCATCTTTAGTTTTTAGAAGAAACACATAACAATATTTAGTTGCATCATCAATTAAAGTCATAAAGTATCTTTTCCCTCCTTTTGTCAACACACCATTCATTTCATAAATATCTGGATGTATGAGCTCCAACAATGTCGTGTATCTCTCTTCTACAGCCTTGTGAGGCTTACGAGGTTGCTTTGCTTGCACACATGCTTGACATTTAGAGCCTTTGACAGTAGAAAAATTTAAAATTAAATTCATACTGAATAGACGCGATATACAACCAAAATTAATGTGACACAAACGTGAATGCCATATATCAGCCACCGAATTGTTCAAATCACATACATGGTTCACAACTTTATTACAGAAATCGGAGAGTGAAAAATAGAACAAGCCTCCGTTCTCATAGCCTTTGCCAATGAATTGGCCATACCTCGAGACGACTACTTTATTAGACTTAAATACCAGCTTGAATCCATCTCGACACAAGAGGGATCCACTAACGAGGTTCTTCTTTATTGAGGGAGCATGCTGCACGTTCTTGAGCCGCACGATCTTTCCCGAAGTGAACTTCAGATCGACCGAACCAACACCAAGAACAGAAGCATGCGAGCCGTTCTTCATCATGACGGTTGAACCTCGTGCGGCCTGGTAAGATGAAAACATGGAGATATCAGTACAAACATGAATATTGGCTCCTGTATCGATCCACCAATCATTAGATTAACATACAGAAAATACACTAGGTAAATAATTACCGTACCCAGATCCGCTAGGATCACCAATAGTCACGTTGGCAGACTTCTGCCCCTGCTGATTCTTCTTGCCCTTGCGGTTCTTGCACTTCTTGGTGAAGTGTCCATTCTCACCGCAAACGAAGCACACAACTTCATCCATGTTCATCTTCTTCTTCTTGAACTGAGTAGTCTGAACAGACTTTTGCTTGTTCTTGCCAGCATGCTGCATCACATTGGCACTGGACTGTTCTGGGGTTTTTGGTGGAGCATCCTTTGCCCGAGCCTTCTCTTCAACATCAAGACCAGCCAACAGATCCTCAACTGAGATCTTCTGTCTTTTGTGTTTCAGAGCTGTGGCAAAGTTTCTCCATGACGGAGGCAACTTGGCAATCATACCACCAGCCATAAACTTGTTAGGCAAGACGTGTCCGAGTTATTCAGGTTCCCTCATAATAAGTTGGAACTCATGAGCCTGTTCCACGACTGAACGGTTTTCAACTATTTTAAAGTCATGGTACTTCTCCATCACATACAACTTGTGCCCAGTGTCTGCAGCACCAAATTTATGTTCAAGTGCATCCCACAGTTCAGCAGCACTTTTGATGTTCATATAAACATCACACAGCTGGTCAAAGAGCACGCTAAGAACGCATCCGACAAAAATCGTCGTAGCCATAGTAAACTCCTGCACCTCTTTCTCAGACGCGAGAGATAGTGCGGGAGGATTACCCACCACCCAAAACACGCCCATAGCCTTGAGCCACAACTGGGCCCTCATCTGCCATCTCTTAAAATTCACACCAGTGAACTTCTCCGGTTTCATCGCATTAGTATATCCCTTAGTCATTGCTAAATGCCTATCAGGTTTTTAGAATGTTAGAAATAAGAGCAATTTAGCGATGTATAAATTAATTCCAACAATGAGGAAAAGACCAACAGCATGTACCACAGGTATGTGATTGATACTAGCAACAGAGAGAATGCGAGAACGAACAACGGAGAGAGAATCGACATTCTTACAGTGAGATTGCCGGCGAAGAAAGACGTAGCAGACCGTCGACTGAAGTCCGGATCAGCGGCGTAGAGGGAAGAAGACGTCCAGCGAGCAGTCGCGACGGCGCTTCCCAAAAACCTGATACGCCCCCTACCCCGTGCAGGGACGCGAGGAGACGTAGGCTTCGGAGCCTGCTCTCCCGACACCGATGGCACGTCAACGACGGGATGGGGAAGACGGTGGCGGCGCAGCACTGTGGCAAGGAAGAGATGAATCTCTCGATACTGAGGACGACGTCTCGCATCATATTTATACACGCGTCGCAGCAAATAGGAAAGTAATTAGCCGCTCAATCACAATATTATGGTAATTGACCTGCCGTTTATGCACTTACCATAATACGAGAATAATTGCTTATCAAATAGGCCAGCGCAATTTTCTCCATGCATGCAAAAATTCGGAGTGGCAAAAGGAGGCCGCGCACCCGCAAGGGTCGGAGCGGGAAATCGGCGGACCATTCACGCGCATGTCATGCGTGCGCGCCTATTAGCCCCGCCCCGCCCCGCCCGGCCCGGCGAGGCGAGGCGAGCGAGCACGCGCACGTGTGGTTCTTCATTTTCCTCTCCCCAATAGCTCCAACAAGATAGAGATAGCTCAGCTATTTAAGTTGGCCTCATTCCTCTTGAAGTAGCAAGGTGGGACTAAAGTCCCCCACCTTTCCATATATATTTATGCATGTGTGAGTGAGCCTTTAGAATTTATTTAAAATTGTTTAGCCCCTAGCCCAAAACATCTAACAAAGATGATGGTTCGGGTGTTGCCATTGCCTGCTGCCCCAACACACCCAGACCAGTTATCTTGTCACATTTCCACAACTCCAAATCTGAGAGCTTCGGGAAGTAGGTGAGCGTCTGCGTTAACTCCTTCCCACCAGCACTGCATCTTTGGATGAGCATAGATTCAACAGGGAATTGGTAGGGTACATTCCTGTCACCTACAACAAATGGAAAGGCATTACTGGAACAAGACATCCATAGGGTCCTTAGGGATGATAGCATTTGCAAGTGATGCAGTTGCAGAGATTGGCAGCTGAACATCTTCAACTCTTTTAGCTTTGTTAGATTATGAAAAGCCAGCACATTCCAAAATGTGGTACCTGGAGTGTTCTTTCCCTCAATTATCAAATTATACTCGGCTAACTAATCAAAATAAAAAGATTAGAAAATTGATTTGGGTGGAGGTGGCTGCCATGTTTTGGGCTATCTAGAGATGTCGCAATGATGTTGTTTTTAATAAAATAAAATCTAACTCTATTATGCAGGTAATTTTCAAGGGAGCGTACTGGTTACGCTCTTGGACCCAGCTGCAGCGTGATGAGACAGCCAAGGACACGCTCTCAACGATGAGCAAGAAATTAGAAGTAATTGTTTTAGAGATATCCAATAAAGGATGGAAACATTTATATTGTTTGAACTAGCGTCCTGGTCGATCTATAAGACTATGGCTCTCTCTTTCTTTTTAATTCCAAAACGTTGTAATAATGGGCTGTGTACATCCTTGGATGTAGAGGCCGGATATTCTTATCCATTATTCAAAATAAAATTATACTCGGAACTGGAATTTTTCATGCAAACCAATTTATGAAGACATGAGCTGCCAATTCCTTCTATATCAATGAAACAGGGAGATTCAGTCCAAGGGACAGGAGGAAATGACAATAGCCGTGGACAGGATCCAATCACAAGCTGTGTGAGTCTAGGAAACAAATTTGTGCATGCCTCTTTCTCATGTTGACAGCAAGCAGCACGTGAAAATAACAACTCCACAAGTTCAGAGCAACCCCTAATGACAAGCTCTTCCAGAAAAGGAAATAACTGACAAGGGGCATGTACAGCCCACCTTTTCAACCATCGTAAATTTACAAGCTGTAGCCTTCTCAGACTTTCAAACATTTTATTAGGGATAGTGCCATAAATTTCCTCACCAGGGACATTAACTAGCCACAGATCTCCTATAGGCGGAAATGTTTCCAAGCTAAACCATCTAGACAAAGAGATTCCAAACTTTTGACAGAGAGGTCCATACCAAGCCATGAAGGGCAAGTAGCTCCACTATGCCCTATAATGGATAACTTTAGAAGGTTGCTACTTGGCTTAAGCCTTTCAAGAACATGTTCAGCAAGTGCAGAATTGCTGGTAGATGGGTGAGTATTCCAATATAAATCAACTCATGTAAGCGGCTCTTTTGCTCCAATTTTGCTGCATCTGCTTCTTCCATGGCTCGAACAGTTTCAAGATTAGCAATAAATAATGACCCAGAAAGCTCTACCAAATGTCCTATCTGCCCTAATTCAAAACCTTGACATTCCTGTTTGACCACGAATCTTCATAACTCTTGTAGTGATTTTAATTTCCCAACCTCAAGAATACGAGAGTGTGCTATATCATCTCGAACAAGAAAATGACGCAGTTTTACAAGGTTGCTCATATCTCTTGGTAAATCAACAATATAACAGTGTTTTGCATCTAAGACCATCATGTGATAAAATCTACAAATTTTGTTGGGAAATCTTGTTTGAACAAGAGATGAACTTTGAATCCGAAGGTAGCGAAGATGCAAGAGATTATAAAAGTTGTGCAACAAAGCTTCCACATCATAGGATGCTTCAGAGATAAAAATAACACGAAGGGCCTTTGCCTCCCTAAATAAATCACCAAAAGCCTTCAGAAAGCTACCATGGTGTTCCCCAAATAACATCAAAGACCGTAATTTTTCAACTTTTAGTCTCTTATCCAATGTACTGAAATCCTCCATACAGTTTTTGAGAGTTAATCTATCCTTGACACTGATGTCATCTATGTTTATAGACAAATGGCGGATTGATGGCCTGACTTGTAAAGAGCTAACTTGAGATTGACAACTGTCTATGCTAAGGCATTCATGTGATGAAACTCCCCACGCTAATTCATGTAAAAGATCATGAATAATGTAACAAGCACTTCCATCTTCCCTCCTTTCCTTCTCAAAAAATCCATGATTAACCAACTGTAACAAGTAGCTTAGCCCTATATCTTTGACCCTTTTATTTTCACCACATGATGAATGCATAACATCTAGTCCTATCCAAAAGTTAATTAGCTCTTCTCTTTTGAATTTATAGCCTTGAGGAAACAAACCACAGTAGAAAAAACATTGCTGGAGCTGAGAAGGTAGGTAATCATAGCTCAACTTCAGTGCAGGCATAATGTCATTCTTGCTGTTACTTTGCTCCCATTCTTTGTTTTCTAGCACTCTATTCCAATGAACCAAGTCAAGTTGGGTTTTCAATAATCTACCCACAGTTTTTGCAGCAAGAGGGGAGCCCTTTAGTCTCGCAACTATCTTATCTCCAGTTTCATGTAAGAGTTTGTGGTCCTTTACAGATTTATCATTACCGAAGACAATCTGTAGGAATAACTCGCTGGAATCTTTATGATCTAAACCATGCAAATATATTGGATCATCGATTGTTTTAACTATTTGTGCTTGTGCTGGAAATCTAGTTGTGACTATAATTATATTACCCTTTACTTGTGATTTTTTGAATGGTATCAATAGCTGTTTCCACTCATCCTCATTGCTACAATCCCACACATCATCCAATACAAGCAAAAATCTTTTATTTTTTAATCTTTCTCCTATCAACTCTCCTGTGGTACCGATACTTTCACCATCAACTTTAGGGATATATTTTTCAATCTCTTCTATCAGCCTATTCACCTTAAAGTTGAGTGATACACATGTCCAAACCTTGACATTAAAATGGTTTTGAACCTCTCCATTGTGATATATATGTTGTGCAAGAGTTGTCTTTCCTATGCCCCCTGGACAAACAATTGTGATCACTGTGAGGACCTCACCAGAATGTTTACCATGTGATATATCATGTATGATGCTATTCATCATAAGAACCCTCCCATACAATTTTGGCTCTATACTTTCAGAGGTGGTGTCAGGGCGACTTTGTGCAATATTTGGGACTGTGCTCCAGTTAGAACCTAATGTTGTAATAATGCCAAAAACCTTTTGTTGCAAGAGCTGCAGTTGCTCTACAATATGCTGAATCCTTTTGGAGGCATCAACCCTATTAAATCTCAACTTTGATGGTTCACCTGCAAGGTTCTTCTGTCTTGAATCATGCGTGCAAGGGATATTTTTACTGACATTATGGATGGACTTGCAACAAGATCTGGAAGTGAACTTTACCTTCCATCCATTGACCCCTCGATTAGCCTTGGCGCCAGGAGTAGTAGCAGACAAGCATGCAGGCAAACAAATAATCTGTTTGCCAACAGCTTTTAAATTAAGGTTCAGGTTGTGGGCGCAGCCCTTGGCATGCTTGTCGGCAGCATCGAAGGTACCATCCAAACCATCCTGGATGCGGAAGTAGTCCAGCTCGTCCAACACGTCTTCGGCATCGTACCCAAGGTCCTGAAGCATCACCAGAATGTCCTTCAGCGCCGAGTTGTCTATTTCCTTGCCCAGGGTCGGCTCAAGCAGTGCTCGGACAGACAGCAGCTCTAGCTCAAGGGCGCTGACGTTGTTGCCTAGCTCGACACTTGCTGCCCAGTCCTTGAGCAAGTTGTCCATGAAGGGAACCAGCGCCTTGTCCAGCACTAAAAACGCTGCGCTGACCATGGCAGTATGGTGCCACCAGAAGGGAAAATCTCTGAGTTTGATGTGTCTGCGCACAGGGAGATGAAACCAACATTAACCAATGCCCCAGCAAGCAAGACTGATGCTGCTGTTCCTAGAGGAGGAAACTAAATACATGCTTACTCACCAAGGAGCTAGGAAATTCCTGTGCTGCTTACTGTCTCCAAGCAAGAAAGGAACACAAAGTGAGACGGCGCCGCAGAGCAGACACAATCTTGGAGAACTTGAGATTCTGGTAGAGGCGAGGTGTGGTCAACATGAGCAGTGTTGAGGTGGTCAACTGCCTTATTGTCCGGCAGGTCCCATCCAACCATTTCGTTTGGTGGTTCAGCTTTGTCTTCGGTTGGCAGCAGCTCCAAGGGATTAGTCCTCTACTCTTAAAATTTAATATATGCATGGAGCTGTCAATTAGTCATCGTTTTGTACCCACCTAGATATTGCTTCATATAATTATGCTCGACGTTAACTAATTTAAAAACTTTTGCGTTTGAAATCAGTGCGAGTTGTAGCAGGCAGTTGTGGTTAGTCCTCTTGTAGACCCACTGTTTAGAGACCGACGAATTTGTTGGCCAAAAAAAGAGCGGTGGAAATGGTAATGTAAATTCGGAGAAAATTGTGTTTTATGTAGTGGATGTGGTATGGATTGTTCAGGTATCCTACAAAAGTTCAGCTTCTCAAGAAAAACAGAGCCAAAAAAAAATCAAAAGAATCTGCATTCACATGTGTCCCAATTCGAATAGAAGGGCGTTTATCGCCACTAATCTGCATTCTGGGATATAGTACGTGTACGTGGGTGAAAGGTTGGGTCCCTAATCGCAATCGGCTCACTCTTGTCTCGCCGCTCCTTCTATTCAGCACAAGAAGATGGCACAAATAAAGCATTGAATGCGCAAGGACAGGATCACAAGAACAGTGGAATCACCTCAGGGACGACGCGCGGGGGCATGACCCAAGCCGAAGAGGACCTCCTCGTCCTCGCAGCAGTTCATGGCTCACCAGTTACGGGCGGTGGCCACAACCCGGCTCTCCAAGCCGTCGACGAAATAGGAGGGAGAGCGAAGGTGGAGGGGAGAAATTCGGCGGCAATTTTGACGGCGCGATGGGGGTGGGGGTGGCGCTGCCAATGCTGGGACGCGAGGGTGGCAGTGGGCGCGGGGCCGCGGGCATTGCTGGACGGCGGCAAAGGAGGCTGGGCAGAGCCAGTAGCCGCCGTGAAGAAAGAGAGAAAAATTGAGGTCCAGACAGAGGGCTCTATGAAAATACCTGGGTCGCAGTTACTAATTGCGGTTCAAATTAGAGGCTTTCTGCAAATACTTGAGGTCAACATGTAAATAGTAGGAGTAGTTTGGAATTTCTCAACAAAAAAAAAAAGGATTGTCAACGGCCGCGACATCAACCCAATTCACCACAGTTTTCTGCATATATTACACCAATTCTAGAGACACTCTGAAAGCCTGAAACTCGGTGGCTGCTGTGCTTGACATTCATGTGCAGTCGCAAAGGGTAGTGAGTCTAGTGGTTAGTGACAGCTAGTCTTAGAATAAGATTTTTACTAGTACTTTATTAACTGCTACAACAATTTCCCTGACACAAACAACATATGCTCAGCAAGCTAGCTTGACAAGACTACCATATCTTCTTATGACATATGGGTTTTTGTTTTCAGCATATAGCTCATGTTCTGCAGCAGACTGAAACTGGACAAAGGGACAGGGTTCTGACCTTGATTTACCTTCATTCAGAATATAGAAATAACACGCTTTACAGATTAAACATCTTGCACTAAGTAATTTTGAATCAAATCATCAGGACAAAGTTCATCTAAGGCATTTCCTCGATGCCTGGAATGAAATTTAAGCAATGACAACAGGCAACAAACAACCTCCAGTTGTCTGGAAAACAAAGATCAGGATGAACCCAAAAGGTACCAATTGACTATAACCATTTTACATGTATGTTACTTGCTGTAAATTCAGGGGTTGATAAGCCCACCGCTACAGATACATCATGAAAACTCCCTTAGCTCCTCAAGTCCACACCAAACAGCTCCTAGCACCCTATCTAAAAGTAATGCTATTTCATATCAAACAAAAACAAAACCATTTCCCCCATGAACAACAGTATTGCAGCTAAAAGAAATACTGTTGGCTAACAAAACAAAAGCTAATCTCTGCTCTACTCTGATCTCAAGCACCCACCAGGAAGCAAGAATTTGAACTTGTCTGCATTCTTGATCAAATGGGAAGGCAGATGCACGGCAGATGCTGACTTTGGTATCGGCCCCAACTTCTTGAAGAGGTCAGTGAATGTATACTCTTCAGGTAGCATGTCAAACAGGTCATCTCCATTGCATATGATCTTCTGGATTCTGTCTGGGTTCAGGAAGCTTTTCTGTTTCACTCGGTCCGCATGGCTGTACGCTTTCATCTTGAAAACAAACTCCTTGATGTTCCTGAAGCAGAAGCTGCAGTGCCAGCCCGCATCAGCCAGGATTAAGTTGCTCTGACGGGAATGGCGATACGACGTGCGGTCATTGTACACATGTGCCGTCGCTCTCCAGCTGTTGTCATCCACAGGAAATTCAAAGGAGTACATGTAGTTCTTCATCTCAAGGTGCATGACTGGTGGTATTCCATCACACCACTTGAGCAGCTGCACAGTATCAGGGGTAGGGATCTCATCAGCATCAGCCATGATCAGGATATCACCCACAGCAATACCTGATCTTCGTATCAGCATATTAAGTGAACGACGGTGATAGGCCTCAACATTGAACGGTTGCCGACGAGCACTAGTATCTAGCTCTCCAATAGAAAGCATCTCGTAGACAATCTTTGATTTAGCAAATTCAAAACGGATGAAGTTTTCAAAAAAGGAGAGTGATTTGGGGATACCGGTGAAGGTGGAATTGGCCTCAAGGATGACAAACCTGTCAACATTTGGAAGGAGCTCATGGTAGCGGATTTCTAGAATATCAAGCTCATTGCTGAAGAGGACAGCATCAAAGACACGGCGAGGGGCCGGGAGGACGCCCCAGCCATGGAGTTGGCACAGCTGGGCCATGGAGATATTAGGGGCATAGTAGTGTGGGATGCGGGTGAATGGTTTGGGTGGTGTGTCCCACAGCGGCCGTAGAAGGTAGGAGATACTTTGGAAGTACTGGGTGACAGCAATAACAGACACAGAGAGAACCAGAACAAATGGTATCAGGAACTTGAAACGCAGATTTTTCCGTCTAGTTACGGGCGGATGAGGCAAGTCTCTGGCCATGAGATGGCCTTGTGTCTAAGACAGAAAGAAACGGGCAAGGTGTCTGATTAACATTCGAGAGTGCTCCAGATACTCTATCTTGCCGAGGGTGTGGCAAAAATCCAAATCTGAATGTAACCTGCATTTCGCAAGACAAGACAGATAATAAGAAGAAAAAAATGTAGTGACATAAGAACTGAATGATGCAGATTATTAAACTTCAAAAGTAACTTATTGGAGAAAATGCATATACAGGAGTAATGGCATGAGTTACAGACAGGTTCGTGCCCACTTATAAATTTGCAACACAACTGACATGTTTTTTAAACATCTAAAAAGAGAGTACAACACGGAGAAATGGATTAATATACACTCAGTGGTGGAACCAGCAACTTTGAGTGGTGTGTGTGTTGGGGGTGGGGTGGGGAGTGGGCACGAACAACATAATGACACCTCAGAAGTGTTCTAAATATATATATAAGTGGATGTTTACATATGAATTTAGTGTTCATAACAAAAAAAAAGTGACAATATTATTGTAAAAGATGAGTCAAAATGGCCAAAATGTGAAGTGCACAGCAATATTTAAAAAGGGTATTTTATCACTTTTTTTGTGGGGTGGGGGGTAGGGGGCACGGCCCCTGCTAGAAAATGGTCCAGTACCATTCTACCAAATACCAATCATTCCAATATTGAAGGATCCAAAAGAACAGCATGCACTAGAGCCAGCAAAGTTTATCAGAGAATCACAAAAGTCCCTGTCATAAACCATGACTTAGAAACGCGGAATTTTCCATCTAGCTGCGGGCGGATGGATGCAAGTCTCTGGCCATGAGAAGGCCTTGTGTCTAAGACAGAAAGAAATGGGCAGTTTGTCTGATTAGCATTCGAGAGTGTTCCAGATACTTCATCTTGCCGGGGGTGGGGCAAAAATCTGAATCTGAATGCAATACGCATTTTGCAAGAGAAAGCAGAAAATAATAAGAAAAGGACAGCAGTGACCAGAGAACTAAACTATGCAGATTGTTAAAATACTGAAAAGTAACATTGAAAAGAATGCAAATACAGGAACAATGGTATGAGTAGAAGCTTCATTCCCACTTGTAAATTTGCAATGCAACGGTACATGGTCTTTACTAAACATCTAAAACACAGAGCCATGGGTTGATAATTGACATAGACCAAGACAAATGGTCCTCTACCGTTCTACCAATCATTCCAATAACAAAGGATCCAAAAGAACCGCATGCACTAGAGCCAGCAAAGTTTATGAGAGACACAAAATTCCCTGACATGAACCATGACTTAGCCATGTAGTTGTTCTTACATCTGAGTTATCAACAGCATAAATAACAAAAAGGGAAATCACAACCAGGCCTAGCGAGATGGGCTGTACTATTTGCACATTGGTAAAAGATCAATGGACACCACTAAATACACATTTCCATTCCAGCAGGACAAGCAAGAAGGCAATCTTCTGCTGCCCGAATCAAATCATCATCATCATTAAATCGAAACAGGGCATTTTATCTTCACAAATCTGCCTCATTATGGAACGCATATCGGCATATGGATATGATTTATCTCCCCAATGAATGTGTTTCTCATTCTTCTCTTGAGCAGAGCAATCAGAAGGCTAAGTAAGCATTACTGCAGGCGTCAGGGCGTCAGGAACGAAGCAAAAAAGGTGGAGAAATCTAATAAAACCCAAATCTAGACAAATCAAGTTTGCTTGTAACGGCTTCTCCTCCTCCTAAAGAAAAGGCCCCAACTTTACAGCGCAAGATGCACGAGATCACCACCGGTCCACCCACACTGGGGTGGGGTGCCCAATAACTGACAAGAACACAACAGGGGCGGACGGAGACGGTGTTCACCTCACCTCAGGGAAGAAGACGGCGACGAGGCGAGAGGAGCAGAAGGCGGGGACGACGACGGGGAGCTCCTCCTCCTCCTCCTCCTCCTCGCATCTCCGGACGACCTGCCGCGCGCTCCGCTCCCTCCTCCTCCTTCCTCTCCGCAAGTCCTGTCTCATTTAACCCCGGCCTCCGCCTGCGCTCCTCGCCTCCTCCGTCCGCCTCCTGCCTTGGAAGGCTCGTGCGCGCCGACTCCTCCGCCAATCTCTCTCCATCCGTCCGCCTATTCTTGTCCCGTCCGGGCGTCCCCCCTCCTCCCTCCCCTCCAAATGGCGGAGGTGGAGCTGCTGCTGGTGCTGCTAAATTTAGGCACCCCCGGACACCTGCAGGCTTCGCTTTTTGGGTTTTAAAAATGAGGTTTTTGGCTTTTACGCACAGGAGAGAAAGTGATGAACTGGGTGGATTTGATCGTGTGGGATATTCGATTGGGACTGGGAGGGTGCTTTTTTGCTTTGCCATTTGCCACTCCACTGCACTGCCAGTGCTCGGCTGGTCGGCAAGCATTTGGGCGTGTGCGGCACACAGCGGTGGGATTCTCTGCGTGGATGTTGGGTGTAGGGTCTCGTGTCCACCGCCGGAGCAGGATCAGAGAAATGATGCTCCCACGAGGACCGAGTTTGTTTGACCGAAAAGACGAATCTTGCGAAACGCCTAAGACTCCTGCTACACAGCCAAATATGACTATGTATTTGAATAGTCGACTGAATATGTATTTGAATTCGCCAAAGACACGAGTCAGATTATATGATGTTTTAGTATTTTAAAAAAAAATACATAGATTCTGATATACACTTACACATATATAATATATGTTAGTAAAGACAATGTATCTAACATTTCAAGAGACAGCAGTTAGAATAGCAAAAGCAATATATTAAAAAATTAGAGTATTTTATAGTCTAAAATAGAGGAGCGTATATACTCCCTCCATATATGATTTAGAAGTCGTTTAGAATAGTGACACAGTTTATAGCTTTGACTTCATATTTTTTATAAAAATATTTATCATAAAGTGATATATTTATATTATTATGAAAGTATTTTCAAGACAAATCTATTCGCATGGTTTTCATATTTTTAAACTCAACAGCTTAAAAATTATTCATGATTTATGTTTTCAATATTTGACTTAAATCTTGTCCAAAATAACTTTTTTCTATATGGAAGTGTATGTGTTTATCACAGGTCTTGTTTGCACGTGTATGTGTTTATATTAATAATCTATATCGTTGGAGTTGATTAGAGCGTAATAAGTTACACTCCAACACGTTAGAGTGTAATCGGTTTGCTATTGCCACAACCAATGTGTCATTCAAGAAATGCGACGACAATGTTTCTATATGCATCACCTACGACTGAATGAACTAATAAAACACTGGCTTCTATATAATGATGAAATCAATTGGCCTACACGCTTAAATCTCGAACTCAAAAGGGTGGGGGAAAAACACGCGAACCTTTTTTTAAAATAAATAAAAAGACCAAGAAAACACGCTAATTAACAAGCCCGCTTATTAGATGGGCCGTACCAACCAATTTTAACTTGTCGAGTCGCTTCAATGGGCTTTAGTCATTTGTATACTGGGCCTCCACTGCTTCATCACCAGATTCCCCCCTAAAAACGAGGAGTCGAGCCTGGCCGGCCTACTCTCGACGCTCCTCGCCGACCAGGAGGCGCCGCCGCTCCTCGAGCAGCGCGCGCAGTTTGAATGCCTTAACAATGACCATGCTACTTGTCATTTGCAAACACAGGACTCTGCAGAAAAGGAAACAATCATAGGACTGAATCAAGCACCTGACTCAATCCGATCATGACTCAATCCAAGATGACAATTTCTGACATTGTATGCTTTCGGACAAGATGACTCAATCCGATCATGGCTCAAGCTTTCAGCTGCTGCTGTGCCTAACATTTTAAAGAAACATCGGGAGTATCAGGGTACCATCAAATTCTGTATGTTTGCAGCATAAGAAGATAGAAGTAACCAGTATTCCCTAACCATGAACAGATGCGAGGTGAACAGAACAGTTTGGCTGTTCACTTGGCATGAAAATTTGTCCCCGTTGGGCAGAACTAAATTTTTCAGTGAGTGTGAGGACCACCGAAAAATTCTGCCCCAACAAGACTGCACACAATTGAAGAAAAGCTTCACATTTTCCTCTGTGCAAATATATAGTTTTAGCTTGTGCCTGCCTTCGAGAGAGCACTCTCTGGCATGCTTTGTCATCTTCTTCCAGGGCTTGTGTTCCATGTTTACCTTGAAGACCGAAATACCGAGGACTGGCAATGATGTCGTGTAAATAAACTGACTGAGAGTTGCGAAAGAAAATGTTTGAGATTTAATAAAGATAAAAAAAAAAGGTTGGGTTTACATTGGCAAGGCTATAAGAGTCCTTATTAAAAGCCTTTACAAGAAGTTCTCCTTCTCCAGCCTTTCTGCGTAAACTTTGGCCTCCAAAAGATGCTTTCGTTTTGGAGGGTGATTCTTTTCGTTTGCTGTAAAAAGAAAAGAAAATGGGAAAAGTTGCTGTTAATTAGCCGGCAGTCACACATCAACCGAAGAATAATTAAAGTTTGAAGTCAAGCTATAAATCTTGAACTATCTTTGTATCTCTCATATAATGCGAAACTTAACCGGACAAACTCATCCCTACCCCACGCTTCAGACTAACCCACACCCCCTTCTGCCCACGCACGCTCCTCGCACCCGCACCCGCACCCGCACGCGCGGCGCTCGGTGCAGATTGTTTAATTTAGTTTTTTTTTGTATGCAGATTGTTTCTAATGAATCTTGGAGAAATGAACATGTGAATGCGTTGTCATCCATCTTTCGTTTGTGGATGTAAGTTGTCAAGTTCCATCTTTAATTCAGGCGTCAATAACCGAGGGTTTGCTCTGTCTCACTGTCTCGTACGTAGGTCTATTCTCTTGTCTTCAGTTGTGGCCTTTCCATGTTCTGATAACCATTTACAGGAAATCTGAATTGATGGGATTCCAAAATTTCATCTCACTCACCATGTGTTCTTTGCTGGCTGCAGGTAACAACAAAAACTGATGGAAGGAAGAGGATAAGGGCTAAATGAGCATCTTTGACAAAAAAAAAAAAAAAAAAAAAAAAAAAAAAAAGATTCAGGTAGATTGTAGCAAAGCAATTTTTTTTTTTTACTTTGATTGCCTACTACAACTCAGTATTGTTGCCTTTTCTTCGCCTACTTGATATCCTTTTGTCCTTCATATTATTGAGCATGACCACTCTTTTGGTAGCTCTTGATTTGTTAAAGAAGAATATCTCTGTGGAGTGCATGCCTTATCTTAGTTCAGTAGCACTGACCTTAGAATGACACCATACCATTAAGATTTTTTATGTGGAACTGAACATATTCTAAAAATTTTAACTGATGCTAGGCTTGGCTTGTGAAGCCCTTAGAGTCAAATGTCACAGTATGTTCAGTGTATTTAGCTGCATGCTGTTTTAGTTCAGTTCTGAATGACAAAATAAGATGAAGCTGTGAGTGCCGGCCTCTTTACAGTGGGAGCAGGAAGCCATAATGTAGGCTTCTTCCAGATGATACCTTTCTCGATATTTTTGAGCTCGGTGCAGAGATTCAAGGTTTGGGGACTATAATCCTGAATTATGTACGTCATGCAAATTGACCCAACATCTGTACGAGGTCTCCTTGTATACTTTTATGTTGCTTGCCTTCTTTACTTTATAGAGTAGATTTCAAGTAATATTCAAATTAGTAGATGTATTCTATTTATGAAACGTTTGTCTGTACCTTAGTTATGCATCTCAGATCCACAGTCTCATTGTCAGGTGATCACGACAGCAATTAGTAATTACCGGAAGGTATATGCATCTCTATTGATATTTGGACTCCCTCTTGTGAAGCATTTGATGCAATTCAGAAAAAGATGTGAACCTAAAGAAGAAAGAATATTACCTATGGTCCAATAAAAAATTTAGAGAGACAAAATGAGAACTTAGCATCTAAATAACAAAATATGAAAGAACGATGTAACTTGTGTGAACGATGTAACTATACAAAAGAATTTGAACAGTGACAATGTGCTATGAAACAAGCAGACCAACGTGCTATTCTGATATAGACATGTTTGAAAACTGATTTTCATTGGCCATCAGATGCTTAAATTAGTTGGTATTATTATTGGTTGCAGGTCATGTGACTAACGATTTTTGAATTTGCTTATTTATGTTACCCAGGAGCTACAACTACGGTATCGTCAGTAAGAGAGAGAGTCAAAGATAATATGTTGCAAACAGAAATTATAGCTTGGTATTATAGCCCAACCAACCTGTATCAGATCTTATATAGAAATAACAATTCTTATGCACCTGTAGGTGAGCCGGAGCGAAAGAGGGAAGAGGAATATAAACACGTTGCATTAAACATGCATGCATGTGTCTTGTAACTTGCAACTATATCCTTGTCCGGAAGGGCCTCTTGGCCGACGAATATCAGCAACCGCCTCTATGTCACCAACAAGTTGTAGTGAACTGATCTCTTTTGCGCCCGAAGTGCTGCTGTGTTTGTTCAGCCATATTTAGAATTTGTTACCCTCTTTACTCAAAAAAATTGTTATCCTCTACACAGAAATAATGATACACTTATATGGGCTACTTGCCAAAGTTGATCTCACATATTTTTCTGTTATATAGTTAATTTGCGTTCTTTGAAAAAGTTACTTAATATTTCCCGTAGCGTTAGCGTGGGCAATAAACAATTGTGTGAAACTTAAAGTATGAAAAAAGTATCGTTTAGTCTTCATGTGCATCTCTAAAACGAAGCCATGGCGTTAGCACGGGCATTATACTAGTGTCAGAAATTGTCGATCATGCTATGAATCTTGGACTATCTTTGTATGTCAGAAATTATCTTTTAACTCTGCAAAGCAATAAGATGAACTTAAACTGATGGCAACAAACCTACATCCGTTAATCCAGGTGGGACTTTTCCTTTTATTCTTTTTTGTTGGCACTAGCACAGGAGTACATTGAATCTTGCACCTATATCTATATATACGTAATTTCACTTTGGATAAAATTTGAATCCCACAAGTGCAAATATTTTGGGATACAGGAGGTAACATCTGGGACAGGCGATATGTTCCGGCAGCAATATTTCTTGCTCGACAGATTTACATGCCAAACTTTGGCGATGACACGGGAACAAATAGCCTGAGAAACACATACACATTCGAGGAAGAAAGTATATTTAGTAATGACAAGAGTTCATAATTGCTTTCTTTGTACGCTTTACCATCCACAAAACTCTGATGTGTATCACTAGTTCAGCAAAGCACTTTTTTCTTTTTCCATAATGGCAAAGCTGAATTTCATTACTCAAAAGCAAGAAAATTACAAAAGGTTTTGTCAAACGAACCACACACGAACAAAAACGAACCAGCCAAATTGGAATGAATGGCACAGGGTTCATCCAACTGCCGCCACATAGGACGAATAATAATCAGTTGTGATCCACCATCAGGTTTAGAGGATAATATAGATAGGTATTAGCACAAATCACATGAGTCTCACAAGCAAATGGCAGAAGTTATTTCTAACAGTTTGTTCTTTGTCTTCAGAATTGTACCAGCCAACCACAACAGATCATGAGTACATAGTTAAGGGCACAAATCAGGGCAGAATGACAAACAGGACGACTAAGATTCCAGGCACTAAACCACTAAATAACAGCCGACCATCTAGACATGAATGCCCATCACTGCTAGACTGCTAGTAAGCTACTGACGTCTTGCATGGCATGGCTAAGCCTTCATTCAGATGCTCCCAACGATGCTGCACTGCCACCTGAAAGTCAAGAGAGCAGACCTACAAAGAATACAGTGTTATTAAAATAATCAAAAGGCACTTGAGCAGAGTTAGATGACGAACTGCCAGTGCATGCGAAACAAGCTACTGATTCTGCACCTTAATGCAAATTTGAAATCTATCAAAAGGGATCTATACCAGTGATTAACCCAGTGCATTTTTTTGGAAGAAAACAGAGACCAATTGTCTGCTCTAGCATTCAGGCACTAGACAAATTTGCCTGTCCTAATATGGAGCTTGCTACAGCGTACAGAGTACACCAAAAAAATTGAGTAATACAAAACTGATCAAAAACACCAAAGGACCACATGGATTACAAGGCTCATAGTGACGATGGTGAATGCGAGAAATTTTGGATATGACAGCAGCAAGTTCACTTTGGTTACTAGTAGGATGACATAGGAAACCACCAATACAATATAATTCCCAAAAGGTGAACAAACATGGAAGTCAGTTTTTACCATTTCATATGCTTGGCAGTGCCAACGGTGGTGGAAATCTTGCATAAGGTAAACTACAGACCATATCATTGTCCGAGGTGCAGAGCTTCTCAACAAGCAATGTCTTGATGTCCAGTACAAAACGTTCAGAATTTGGCCACAACTCATTGTAGACTAAGCAAGAAGCTAATAGAGCTAAGTAACGCCCTGCTATGCCATGAACTTCCCAGTCATGGTTGAACCCAGAGTCTTTGGGCAATGGAATCAGTTTGTCATGCTGCAACTCTTGTGCCCCAACACCATTGCTTTGCCAATTCTTGCAATACATGGTGCCATCAGCAATAGTTATGAACCTGAGTCTGCCTTCCTCTGCCTCAACAATGACACGGCTTGAATGAAAATTGTGAGGCGGGAGCTCAATGATGGAGAATTCCATCTCACTTGTATCAAGCATTAGTGAATTAGCCCTTCTTATAGAACATCCAGTACAAGCAGCTGTGCGCATAGTGGGGACTGTGCTCAAGTTCAATAAGTCCATTAGGGGAACAAATGGTGCTAATAATACCTCGCCACGTCAGGTTGCAGTAAGAGAAGACGAAAACCATGACCTTGCCTTTGCCCTTGCGCTGCACACTGCAGATAACTCTGAACGACTCCTCCTCGCCATTCTCGCCGGCTGGAGCCAGAACGGGTATCAAATGCCGCGTCATAGCATTGTCTGCGGCGGAGGCAATTAGGTCGTTGGGTATGCGGGGAATCCTGACGTACCGGCGATGCAGGGGATCGCAGACCAGGAAATCCTCGAAAGCGGCTGCGGCGGAGATGGGCCGGGAGAGGAGGACGCGGCCATCGCGGGCATCGCGACAGCTCCACTCGCTGGCGTCGGGGAGGAAGGAGAAGGTGAAGTCGGCGGCCAGCTCGAGCGCGCGGGCTCCCGCGGCGGAGGTGTGGGTCGGCTCGACGGGGATGAATCCTCTGCTCCCGTATCTGATGAACCCGAGGACCGGAGGGGAGTGGAGGGGCCGGAAGCGGCGGAGGAATCCGCGCGCGGAGACGATGCGGCGGAAGGAGGAGCAGGCGGCGGAGGCCCTGGCTAGGTCGGCCGCGGCGTCGAGGCGCACGAAGATCTCCTCCCAGATCTCGTCGGGGAGAATGATGGTCTGCGCCGCCGAGGCTCTGGGAATCGGTGCCATCGCGCAGCCAGCCTGCCGGCTGTGGGAGAGGCAGAAACTACGGGGACGCCATGGCGATGTGGGGCAGGGAGGTGGTGGATTTGGACGACAGCACGGAGCAGGCGCCGGAGCTAGGAAGCAGCAGGACGCCAGATGCGGCCGCTCGAAGCCGGCTCCCGGTTGCCGCTCTCAACGACGCCAAGCTCGAGGCCGGCGGCGGCGCGTGGCGTTTGGCGGCGTGGAACAGAGTTGGAGGCCCGGAGCCGGAGGTGTGGTGGAATTTTTTTTTTTTTTTGAGCATAAGGTGTGGCGGAAATGAAGCTAGGGTGTTAGCAGGCCATGATTGTGTTAATAGGCCTCGACGGCCACTGGGCCTCCTGCTAAATTTGCGTACCGGGCCGGGCCGTTCGGCATGCCTAGGTGCGGCCCAAACACATCCCTGTGCATCACACACCACAGTACTCCACCGTTCTTGCATTATACAAGTACGCAACAAAAACAAATACACGTTGTGAAACATTGCATTACATTCCAATCTAATTGTTTTCTGACCTACTAGGCAAACCCTGCCTATCAATTAACTGAGCAAAATGAATTTGCACAGTTGCATAGTAGAAAACTCGTAAATCCTAGAGGCCATCTCACATTTCCACCTAGGCCATCTCACATTTCATCTTTGCACTTTTCACTTAGGTCATGTACGGTAAAGGTACAACATAACCATTTTTCCAAGGGGCTATGCGAGATCAGATCCTATCTCACACCGCCATGCACACCGTCTCTGAAATTAAAAAAAAAAATCCAAGTCAACTTCATAAACAACAATATAATTAATTACAGAAAGTACCAGATAGTTGCAGGCATCAATATAGTACGAGTAAAATACACCCAGGTACTCAAACTATTGGTCTCCTTCCATCTAAGTACTTCAACTATGAAACCGATTATCTGGGTACCTTAATTATTGCTCATGCACACCAGAAGTCTAGAACATGCCACGTCATAGTCAAAAAAAAAAAAAGGACCCTGTCTCTTTTATTTTTCTAACAACTGACTCCTTCCTCTATGTAATGACATCGCCACGGCCGCATGGTTCGTCTTCTCGCGTGCGCGGCGCGCGGCCTCCGGCGCGGGCGCCTCACCGGTGAGGGTGTGCGCGGCGGCCTCCGGTGCGGGTGCCTCACGGGAGAGAGCACGCACGGACGTCCGCTCGGCAGCCTCCGGCGAGGGCGCGCGGCGGCAAGAGGCCTCCGGCACATGCTCCTCACCGGCGAGGGCGCGCGTGACGTGAGCGCGGCGGCCTCGAGTGCGGGTGCCTCACCGGCGAGGGCGCGGCGGACGTGCGAACGGTGGCCTCCGGCGCAAGTGCCTCACCGGCGAGGGCGCGGGCATGGTGAGGGAGCTCCTCCCCAGCCGCGGCGCGGGCAGGCCAGCGGCGGCGCAACCAGACCAACGCGCAACGCCCACCCCGCCACCCCACCCCACCCCACACCCCCCCCCCCCCCGGGGCCATGGGAGGCTGCCGTCGGTGAGGCCCCCACGTTGCTGGCGGCAACGACCCGGGCACGCCCCACCTCGCGCGATTGGGGCTACGGTCGTGCTCAGCCGCGTCCATGGCGGACATGTTTTGGGGAAACTTAAAATTCTTCTCTTACACTTCATGGTTTGCAACGAGGTCTCGTCCAGAGGCTGGCTAACAACAGGGCACACTCATGGCTGCGAGGAATTGGACAGTGAGGCATTTGGGTAGACGAATTTTGTAAAATACGAAGGGCAGACGCGGCTCCATTTTCTCAATTCATATAGTCGAATGGCGTCGAGGCAAGGCCACGTGATTTGCAACGGCCTGATGCAGCAGCAGCAAGCATGTCGCACCGGTGGCAGGCGAACACGTGCTGCCAGTTGCACCACCGTTGTTGCCACGCCGGGCCGCCGCCTGCGTCGCCGCTTGCTGCTGCTACGTCAAGGCTCGCCGACGCGCCCCTGCTTCGACTCAAGACGAGGAAGGACTTTGATTGCGAGGAAGGGAAAAGGGACGAGGTCTTTTTTGAAAAATTAATCATGACGTGGCAGGTTTTAGACTTCTGGTGTGCACGGACAATAGTTCAGGTATTCGGTTTCATAGTTTGAGTACCTAGATGGGAGGATGCCAATAGTTTGGATACCTGGATGCATTTTACTCGTATAGTATCATGCATGGGGCAGGACTTAGAAAACTAAATAAATCTTTCTTCAAATTAAAGTGGAATCAAATACTTGAAACCCTGTTAGCAACAGCAACCAGCAAATGCAAATGCAGTTGTTCAGCATGCTTCCCCCCATAGCAGTGCCATTCAATCCACGTAGATACACCTATTTATTTATCCTCCCTGTCTGCTCAAGTTTCCCTGTCACCTCATTTCCGGGACAGGAGCTTGCATTGACAAGGATGGATGACATGCCTTTTCCTCTAGCACCATGACACCCTAACCACCAGAAAGGGCAAGGTCAAGCAGAAACACAACAGGCCGGGGAGATCATAAGCTAGAAATCCATCAATCATGCAGAGTAGCTATAACATGGTCACCATTCTAGATGGAGATGGGAAGGGTAACAACCAGATGCTAGATTCTAAGATGGTGTCTGCATTTGCATCCATCCATGAGTGGTGTGGTCTTCCCCTTCTGCATTGCTTCTGTGGTGCCTCACACCTCAGTGTCCATTCACATGCATTCAGCATCTTCTAGCTCTTTGTATTTTTTTTATAAAGACAAACTCCTTATCAAACTTGGAGGTCCATAATGATTGGAAAGCCCAGGGGGACATCCTACCAAACAAGGGCATATATCCTCTTTCATTCCCCCTCAACCTCAATTGGTGGGGAGGGACATGGAGAACATTCAACATTGCAAGCTCAAAATCAAGCTGCACCTAGAAAAAGATGGTGATAAATAGAATTTCTCAATCAACAATATCATGTCATTACTAAAAGACCTCCCTAAAAAAATGTTTACAAGGTACACATATTTGGTGACAAAATGATGATGATGGTGACCACAATTAGCTAAAGGAGAGAGGGTTGTGATTTGTGAACCATGCATATATGACTCATGAGAGAGAAGTGGAGTCATCTGTGTGTTTGTATATGGACGTACACATCATGGAGATGCATATCAGGATCACTACCCCCACTGAAAATGAGAAGAAAAATGCCATCGGAGAATAAATAGTGCGATGGGGATGGCAGTGCCACAGACATCCTGCAATGATGTTGACAGAAAATGAGGTATTTCAGCATGTTGTATTATTAAAATCACCGAAATCAAGTCTGCTTATAACTAATTAATAAGCTTGTACGTAGACAGAAAACCATACTATACAAGGATATTGGATCTGAACCGTCTGAAATCATTGAGCTGCTGCACGTATAGGAACAAACAGACTGGTCTGACACTAAAAGTCTAAAACGGTCGGTATAACTCTATCTGTACTCCTGAAAGAATACTAATTTCTGACATCATGCTGTTCGATTCAATCTCTCGAAAATGGACCAGTATTTGACTGAAACAAATGCTGCAGTTGAGCACTTGCGTAGCAGGAATACGCAAAAGATCTCAATTAACAATCGTTTGGCGACATAATCGCCAACCATTATTAGTAGTATAATTTGAAAAAAGAATTGGAGATAATTTAATCCCAATTCCAAGTGTCACCACCTCAACTACTTTTTATGCTTCCACGTCCATTTACAACTTGGGACGAATTCGATCGCATCCCAATGCAAGAGGAATGAATGCATGGTGTCGGAAGCAGTAGCGTTGTACGCATCTGCAGCCAAATGGTATGCAGTACATGTGCGTAGATGCCATTATACAACTCGTCGCACGTTATACGCAACAAAAACAAACTGAAAAGATCAAAATGACTCAAATTTACTGACAGAGACGTACGGACGTGATGTGTGTATGAATACTACTCTACAAATTTATCACACGTCATCAGGTCAACATTAAAGTGCAAGTATGTATGAACAAGAGGCTATCAATTAACAAACCGCATGAATTATATATCTGTTGTTTAATCTAATAAAATAATGCAACACATTTTTCCGCAAGGACAAAATGTGTGCAATGTAACTATATACTATTATTGTATAATATACCGTCAAGTGTCACTGTCTCGTGTTCCTCCCTTCTCCAACTGCTCAGCATATCATATTTTTATTAGGGTTCATCAGAAGACTAAAATTGAATTTAATGACCGGGGATGATTAGCCAGAGGAGAGGAACAAAGAACAATACAACGTGCACGACACAATAGAAGGTTAGGCACCATCATGCGGTTGCTGTTGTTGCGTTGCACGCCAACATATATGTGTTTGCAGTAGGTACTACAGGTTACTGCAGGTTTGTACCACGCACACGGCACACACCCCTTTGCTGTACACACGGTACGGTACATACACCTACCTACTGTTCACTGTCTTACACTCATGTCTTGATCGCTAAAATTAATTAAACTGAAAAAAAACTTGATCAGCTGCTAGCTAGCTGTCAGATATAAATCACACTCATTAGGCTAATCAATATAATCTACCCTCCGTATTGCTGTCTTACACTCCGTTTAGCTGCTAGGGCACATCGTAGCAACATGATTAGAGTCCAAAACCTCCGGGTTAACCGCTGGATCTATGTCCTGAACGACCTTCGCCTTGGTTACGGCTTGTTTGGCTCGTTGTCGCGCGCTTGGGCACAACTTGCGTAGTCGCATTATATTTGGTTCTCCGTATCATGCTCATGTTGCATTTCCTACCATACTTTGTTAGGATTGTCACGTACGCTAGCATAACATGCATATTAGTGTCGGTGGAAGCGACAAAAATGAAGACATATTCGTAATCTATCTAGCAAAAGAAACATATGTATCACACCTATATAGAGATTTTGGCACCACAGAAGGTACGTAGACCAAAACGATGATAGATTTTAATGTGTCAAACCCTTCAAAATCAGGGTAACAACAATCATGGGATGTGACCAACAACTATGTAAGGACTTAGACAACAATAACAAATTTAGAGCCGCGCTAGCATAGGGCATAGAAGGATCTCAAAAAAGATGATGAGTTACAATTTCATATATCTAAATTAAACTTGGCAAACTTAAGAACGAATTTTTCATGCTATCTTACGAGACCTCCTCCATAGCTAACCCCCTTCTTCTATATCTCTTTTGAAGGTTTGTTGTATTTTCGTGGTCTAGTTGAACCACGGCTCTACAAAGGTCTTTTCTTTTCTCTTTTGAAGTCCAAGATGGCTTTAAGATTGGTTCACGCCATGGCACAATGGCGGATCTAGGGCCCCACGACTTTGGAAACCCGTATGGGCTCTGCTGCCGGTGCATGCTAAGGGCGTCCCCAACAGTATACAACTCAACTAGCTAGGAGAGTCATTGGACCAATCAGGAAGAAAGAGAGGCAAAATTCACAGCAGTAGCGACGAGTGAATCGTCGAACTCGCACAATCCCCAACAAACTAATAGTCACTGACGGCTTCCTCTCATCCTAAACTTTTCACTTTTTTATTCTTTCCTCCCTCCACGTCTGCTGGCGATTTGAGTACGCCACTAGGACGCCCTAAGGTATCTATCACATTGTGATTTGTGCAAGCTTAAAAACACAAGGTCTCATTGTGGTCTTGAGCTTCTCGTCCGGGATTCGTTTGAATGTTTGTTACAATACCGCCATATATGACATATATACCACTCTTACAATACATACGGGGCTACTCATTTAGAACCCGGCCAGGACTCTTCTCATTGCCTGCCTTGCTGCATCATCATGAGTAGAGAATGTCACTTGTTTATTTAACTAGCTATACCCACGCATGAATGCCCACACGCAACCGGTGATATTAGTAATTTCTTACGGACTTCATGAACAATTTAACCTTGTTGTTGTGGAGGGGATCAATTTAGCACGCCACACACACTTGGTGTTGTGTGGAACCAAAAAAAAAAATGTTGAAATGTGTCTTGCCACGAAACTATATATATCTATCTGATAAGCTTCGTATTGTGCCTCTGAGTTTAGCGTACATGTCAGTTTGACCAATCATGGGTGGACAAGCTAGCTAGTTTGGGATAGGAAGCAATGTCATGAAAGAAGCTAGTGTATATTGTTGTACGCGTCAACCACCGTAGTCCAGCAAGGCTTATCTGAACGGAAGAGTGGTTGCCACTTCTCAGATATCCTACTATACTAGCTAACTAGCTCCCATGCTACACTATCGATCACTACTATATATATCTAACTGATAGATTATTTATAAGACTAATATATAACTAACTAATAAGATCAATACTGGGGTTATATTAAGATGATTGATGCATGAAGAAGCTAATAAGCTTTATTTCTAGAGAGGGAGACAGAGGCCTGGAGTGGCTGGCCGGCGGCCGGCACTTTACGTCGACGGTAAGGCCAGTTGGAGAGGAGCTGGCCGTGCGTGTGGCCGGCGGCGAGAGGTAGCTTAAGGTTGGCGGTTGGCTTACATTCAGGTGCACGAGTGCAGGCAAATTTTCCAACACAATCCTCTTCATTTTCACTTTTTTGTTTCTCTTTAGTGGGAAAATAAATAAGAATATATAGTCAGAGTATAACTTGAGCAAAGGTGCAAAACAAGCAAGATGGTGAGAAAATGCTATATTTTTGTGGCAATTGTTTGGTTTGCGCCATTTTTCAGTTCTAGACTTCTAGACCCTACCGCTAGCTAGATAAACTGAACGTACCTTTAGCTAAATTTTGTCTAAGATGTAGCTTACAAGCTGTTAGCCTGAACTTATATGGCAAAGGGGTGGCGGGGTAAGAACTAAACTCTATTTATGAAGTTGGCTCTCTCTGGCCTCCAAAGAATGCTAATTACTCCTAAGTCAAGTGGCTCTTTTTCCAAAAAAAAAAAAAAAAAAGGAGCCAGCTCTCTGAAGCGTGCACAGGATCGATGTAGAAAACATGTTGGAGATGAAAAGATATATAGGAAGCGATCTTTATTCAAATAGCTCTCCAAACAAAGTTTTAAAGAGTGAGTTTAAGAAGGACCACTCTTGGAGATGCTCCTATCAACCTTCATCAAAGTTATTTCAACAGTTTAACTATGTATACTCAAATAGGTGTGAAATAGCACAAAAAAAAACTTTCTTTTCTATGCAGCGCTTAAACTTTGTCCCATAAAAAATGACTTAAGGGTGGATACGTTGCTGCATATAAACGGTCTTATACGTCGTCTTCTGCATTGTCACATAGAATTCTTGATGATGTGGAGGAAAGAGAAAGGGGACAAATAATGAGGTCATAGCTTCGCGAAACAACCGTCCTAAAATTTAGGATTACGAGACAATTATTTTATCATTGTATAAGTTGTTTTTGTCATGCAAATCACAATCATATTTTTACTCGATCTCTTCATAAATTAAGGAATTATGAATTGGTATGAGACAACTTAAGAGGACAACCATTGTATCTATACTTTATTAGTCTTAAATTATGTGGCACTATATGAGACAAGTTATAAAACAACGCCAATATAATTGCACGAAGTACAGCATCCATTAAAAACATATCTTAGACCTTGTTTGGTTGTTATCGATTCACTTTGAATCCATGTGCCAGGGTGGAATTTAGTTTTAGTTTTCCACTCAGGAGTCTTTGTGGGATCAAGGGAGTTTCTTTTTCTTTTTTTTTAATTTTATCAAGGGGGTTTCTTAAATGGAAGAATTCAAATGGTAAAAAAAAAATTCAAAATCCAAACAAACGAGTACTCCTTACTAGAATGAGGCAGGCTACACAGGTGACCGTGCTAGCTGCTCCGACGACGACCGTAGCTGCTGGCTGCTGCTGCCTGCCTCGATCACCTGCCATTCTGACAGCGCTCGGTTTCAATTCGCCTGCAGGCTTCTTCCACGGGTCACACGCAGGCATGCAGAGCCCGGGCCGGGCCCAACCGGCAGAGCAATTCAATTAGTATAGGTTGACAAATTTGATTAAGAGCAGCTTAAATAAATGCTTAACAATGCCGTGCTCTCAACCTCATAGTTCCTAGGATTCCCTTTGAATTTTCAACCAAATCCTCAAATGTTTGTGCATGTCTTAACCGTTCCGTCGTCCATGTACCGGTATCAAATCTCTTTTCTTTTTATTTTCTAATGAGATACTCTCTCTCCATTCTCTTTTATAAGGTGCACATGCATACTATAATTCAAACTTAAAAATCTTTGACCAATAATTTAGCTAACAATTTTCAATTATTTACCATATAATCTTGATATGATTGCATCAATTTGTAACCAAAATGCACAGTTTAATTATCATAAATTATAAACATATAAAAAATAATATAGTCAAAGCGTAACTTGGGCGACCCTCGTTACCTCTGCAATAGACCTTCGTTCCAAATTATAAATTGCTTCGGCTTTTTTTTATGCCTCTATTTTTCTATATATTTATCAAATAAACTACAAGGAATGAATTGGTTGTAAGCAAGACTTTCATCGGTGTTATCCCATCAGTATGGAGATCATACTGGGTTCATGGCACTGACACTAGCATCCGAAGCTTGACATCACACCTCATCGCTCATCAGTCTGATCACATCGTCGTCCTTCCACGGCTGGCTGCAGTGCGGCCATCATCTATAAGCAAGCAGAGCGCGCGCTGAGCAGTCGAGCCATCACCACCTCCACCGCAACCGACAGCTCGCCACACTCCTCCTACTCCCCCCCACCCCACCGCACCCCCTCTCCCGTCCGTCCAGTCCCCCATCCATCACCCTCGAGCTGCGCGCGGCAGCTATGGCGTCGCCACCGCCGCCCGACGTGGACCTGGGCAAGCTCAGCTACGAGATCTTCTCGCTCCTCGAGAGCAAGTTCCTCTTCGGCGGCGGCGCCGCCGCCGGCTCCGTGCCGGGCACGCCGGGGCGGGCGGGTGGCCTGGGGCCCGGGGAGGACCGGGGCAGGGTGCGGGTGCTGGCGATCGACGGGTGCGGACCGGGCCCCGGCGACGCGCTGCTGGCGGCGGCCGCGCTGGCGAGACTGGAGGCCGCGCTGCGGGCGCGGGCCGGGGACCCCGACGCGCGCGTCGCCGACTTCTTCGACGCCGCGGCGGGGGCTGGAGCAGGGGGCGTGCTGGCGGCCATGCTGTTCCTGAGGGGCGACGACGGGCGGGCGAGGTACACGGCCGCCGACGCGCTCGCGTTCGTGGCCGCCAGCCTCGGGAGGCCCGGCGGGTGGGGCGGTGGCGGTTCCGGCGGCGTTGGCGCGGCGGCTGGGGTCGGCGAGAGGATCCGGAGCAGGTGGACCGCGCTGTTCCGGCGCGGGGACAGGTCGTCGTCGTCGTCGAGGTCGTCCGCGCCGTTACGGCGGGTGTTCGGGGACGCGACGCTGCGCGACACGGTGGCGCCGCTGCTGGTGCCGTGCTACGACCTGGCGACGGCGGGGCCGTTCCTCTTCTCCCGGGCCGACGCCGTCGAGAGCGACAGCTTCGACTTCCGGCTCCGCGACGTGTGCGCGGCGACGTGCGCGGCGGGCGGGAGCAGGGGCGCGCCGGCGGCCGTGCGGTCCGTGGACGGGCGCACGAACATCGCCGCGGCCTCCGGGGGCGTCGCCGCCATGGGCAACCCCACCGCGGCCGCCATCACGCACGTGCTCCACAACAAGCACGAGTTCCCGCTCGCCGCCGGCGTCGACGACCTCCTCGTCGTGTCCATCGGCTCCGGGTCCTCCGCCGGCACTGCTGCCACCGCCACGCCTAACGCTGGTTGGCGGACGCCCATCCCGCCCCGCTCACCGTCGCCCGCCGAGATGGTCCGCCTCACCGCCGAGGGCGTCGCCGACATGGTAATAACCAAACCACCTCTGCTCTGTTCCGCCGCCTCCCTCCCTGATTCGTTACTTGTCAGTACAGCACGGCTGCCGTCGAAATTTAGCTTCGTTTAATTACCGTGGTAATGAAAACTTAAATTTTAATTACCGCGCCGGCCTCCTCTGTGTGTGCAGGTCGACCAAGCAGTGGCCATGGCGTTCGGGCACACTTGCGGGCGCAACTACGTTCGCATCCAGGTGCGCGGTCAGCGGGAATTACCGCATTGTATACTCTGCTGTTTTTTTACTTTCTACCGCAATGTTAGTAATTAACATCACTGATGCACCTCCGGTGATGCATCCAGGCGGCGTCGCCGGCGGCATGGTCGGGGAAGAAGGCGCTTCGGTCGGTGGACGCGAAGAAGGCGGCGGACGTGATGCTGACGCAGCGGAACGTGGAGGCGGAGCTGTTCCGTGGGCGGCGGCTGTCGGAGAAGTCGAACCGGGAGAAGCTGGACGCGTTCGCGGCGGAGCTAGTGAAGGAGCAGGAGCGGCGGGCGCGCAGCCCCGGCCTGGTGCCCACCGTGGTGATCAAGCAGGCGTCCACGGCCACGCCGCGGCCGTCGTCCGCCACCACCGCCTCCACCGGCCGGACCGCCTCCACCATGCCGTCCCCGGCGTCGCAGGACTCCTACCAGCACTAGCCGCCCGCCGTCGGTCCACTCTAAGTTTTGTACAAGCATTCGTTGGCCATGAGCCGTCGACAGGTGGGTCCAAGGATGAGCCAAAATGTGGTGAGAGTAATTTATATGACAATGTAGTAACTTATATATGTCTGATGATGAACCTTGAGAATAGGTGAAGGATATCGAGTTTCATGCACCCAACAATTTAGCAATTTAGCGCGTTGAGTGCAATGATTAGAGGATCTAGTTGAGGTCTTATTATTGCTACTATTACTTTAGCATGCAAAAAAGTGGATTTGGATGCTCCTCATTCAAAGTGTGTAGTGCCGGATCCCTTTAATCTCCCTCCAAGTAGATTAGAATGGAAGCCAACAAGGCCCAAGAGAGAGGTTGTCCTCTAGCTCTAGGCTTAAATTGTGAGGTAGAGATGATGTTAATGCCATAATGGACTACTTGCACTTGGATTAGTATGTGCAATCTCCCCACTTACTGCTGCTACTAGGTGTGCCATCCTTCCATTCTGCCAACAGCACTCTGTTGTACCGGGCTGATGAATTCATGAAGCACCTTTCCCTTTTATTTTTGCCTGCGGGCTCCTGCTGCGGCTTGCTTTCAAGAGAGGCCCCCGGCCGGCCGGCCGGCCGGGAAAGAGAGACTTGAAGGCTGCATAAAGCTGCTGCCAGTAGCTTCGAACAAGAGCGAGGGAGCATGGTTGCAGTACCTCACCTGGAGAGTGGAGCTTCTTGCAGAGGATGCAATTGCCTTGGCGGCAACCACTCTGGTACAAGTGCAAGCCAGCTCGGCAGTCTTCGTCCCCAGCACCTGCCATTTCCGTTTTGTGTTCTACGGTGTGCCCTGTGGCCTGGTGGCCGTACACATCGTGCTGGACTGGATGCAGGAGATGTGATGATAGTTTTGGGACGGAATTGCTATAAAAAAAATCAACTATATCTAGAGGATACAAAAAAAATATAGTTGAGTCCAACCACATTCTATCATCTATCATATCTCTTCGTATCTTTTTCATTTAGATATAGTTTTTTTTTCTAAGAAAGTCCTTTCTTCTCTTTCCACCTTAATCTCCATGTCACATTATTATTTTGTTTAGTTTGCACTCTACTAACGATCATAGAGATCATTTTAGTTTCTAGATTGAGATTGTTCTCACAGAAGAAATGTTAGCAGGATCCGAATACTACACGGTGTTTTTTTAATAAAACTAGTCTGAACGAGTTTGCACAAAATTTAGTTGAACCAGGATTATCTTCCTAAAGCCTTGCCTGAAGCAGATTTTGTTTACCCTATGTTAGAAGCTAGTCTATGTATGCATAGAACAGAGAGCACGAAAAAGCGTGCTGGACCCTGAGCAAGTCAATGGCAGCAGAACTTGGCCACATGGATGAAGGAGGGAGCTTAATGTGTTTGGAAACATGGTTGGACAAAAGTTGTCTCCAAAACTTGTTCAAATAGGTTTCAAAAACGTATTTCCAAAGTTGTTTGTAAGACTCATGTTCAGTCATTTTGTTAAAAAAAACGCATTCCTATCCTACAGGTGGCTGAAAATAAAGATGAACTAATGGAATGAGAAAAGATATTCAGTCATAAGAATGAGGATGGCTATTGATCATTGGATTTAGATCAGGTGGATGGTGCTCATAGCCTGAAAATGAAGTAAAACTCACGCGACTGTGAATTAGCAAGGCCCTTAAAAAAAATAAGTGGACAATTTGGCAAATTTAACTTGTGTTAAGAAGAAGCCGTTTTTTGAACGAACAGAAGAAGCTGTATTATTGAATTGCACGATCTCACCAAGATTTACATTCCGAGCCAAGAGAATTTTTTGCAGCTCCGGGGTCTACGGTAAGTATAAGTAAACTAATCTGAGGTGAGACTCCATAGATCTCACGGCGCTCCAATGCCGAAGAGATGGAGCTCCACTCCACACACAGACGCAGGTAACCGCCCCCTGCGTTGCTGCAGGTGAATCTCAAGGCAGCAGAGAAGAGAAGCAGAGGCTGTGCGTGTGCGTGCTGGGGGCCCTAGCCAATGTCAACGGCCGCGACGACTTGGTCAGATGAACGAGGTTAATTAATCCTTGTACTTGGTGTTGGTGAATCGCCAATCGCCATAGATCACACGGCGCCAAGAACAGTAGTAGAAAAGATGCGATTACCCACGGCCACGCCGGCTCTGTCTCCTGCTTAACTAATCCTTGTACTTGCGTCGTCGCGTCGCCTGCAGGTTTTTCACCGCACGCGCACGTCGTCTCCGGCTCCGATGGAGCAACTATCACCGGTCACCGCGCGCTCGGGGGCCTCGGAAGCTGTAAAAATGGCGTGGGCTCCTAGCTGCTTCTGTTTGCCAGCTAGCGCCGTGGGAATTTGGGAGCTGATGCAGGTTGGTTAATTTGGCAGCAGATGAGAGCAGCACCGTTTCAGAGATTATTCCATGTGGCGTGGGTGGTAAATAAGAAAAAAGCTAAGCAATTTTAAGCAAAGCACCCCGAGATCAACAGCAACAATGCGAGCAGTGCTTGCTCCGTGTTCCATGCATTTGTTGTGGTGGGAGCAGCAGGAGGACAGCAGGGCGCACCGGGTAAATCACCTAGGGCTGGTTAGTTTTTATACTCATTTGTTACTAATCAGGTACGTTAAATTACCGCCGCGTCAACGGATTACGGTCGCTTGCGGGCGGTGGATCGGACGCACTACTGACTGTTGAAGGTACCAACATGCATGGCTACGGTTGCTTAACTATAAATAAATACAGTACATATAAACTAGCATGCAGGGGCGGGCGGCTTAGGATTTGAAGATGCTGCAGATAAAAGCCTGCGCCACCGTAGTCACAGAAAGACAAATTTTGCACTTGAGATTTTTAGTACGACGTAGTGCGTCACAGAATTCACTATGCATTCACCATTGTCAGAAATTTACAGAGCATAGCAATCGATACTATATTGGAAAATGAAGCAAAACTAGCTAGGCGGACTCACAGCTTCACAAACTATTGGAACGAAGGGAGGAACATCGACGGGACTTGGTATATGCTCAGAGGGTCGTCGTCGTCCAGAAAGCAGAAAGCGGCGATACATGTCGACGTGGGTGTGAAAATTCTCAGAGGCGCGTATGGTGGGAACGTCGGCCTCCTGATGGCGGAGGTCACGACGGCTGCGTGTTCAATTTTTTGGCGAGGAATTGCCCCTCGCGTAGCTTTTTATAGGGGACGGCGCCAGGAGAGTTGGGCCTAAGATCTCGGTCTCGGTTGGCTTTCTTTTACAACAAACTCTATCTTTAGTAACTATGCAACCTCCGAGATCTCAGCCTTCCAAGTTCTGCGCACAATTACCGTGCCATGCACGTTTACATATCAAGATAACCTTCTATCTTTAACACTCCCCATCAATCTAAACTTCTCAAGTTGAGATTGTTCTTAAACATTTCTAATTGCCTTACCGATAATGACTCTGTGAACCCATCTGCAACCTGGTCTTTAGTTGATATAAAATCAATGACAAGTAACTTTCTTGCTACCTTTTCACGCACAAAATGATAGTCAACTTCTATATGTTTTGTTCGAGCATGAAAAACTAGATTAGCAGAAAGATACTTAGCTCTAATATTATCACACCACAACTTGGCTGCTCTAGGCGCCTGAATCCCTAGCTCATATAGCAAAATCTGTATCCACATCACCTCTGTAGTTGCATTTGCCACAGCCTTGTTCTCAGCTTCTGTACTTGATCTTGATACAGTAGCTTGCTTTCTTGCACTCCAGGCCATGAGATTGGAACCCAGAAAAACTGCAAAACCTCCAGTAGATCTGCGATCATCCAAGTCACCTGCCCAATCTGCATCTGAAAATGCACTCACCAAAAGTGAAGAGTCACCAAAAGTGAAGAGGTTTTACAAATACGAAGTCCAATCTTCGTAGTATGTTTCAAATATCTGAGAATCCTTTTTACTGCTGCCCAATGAACAATAGTTGGTGCATGCAGGTACTGACAAACTTTATTCACAGAGAAGGATATATCTGGTCGTGTCAAAGTCAAATACTGCAATGCACCTACCACACTCCTATAAGCCGTGGCATCTTTTGGTCCAAGTGGAATACCTTCATGTGCAGACAATTTTTCTGATGTGGACAAGGGTGTGCTCACCGGTTTGCAATCCATCATGCCTACACGCTGGAGTACATCTCTAGTATACTTCTCTTGTATCAAGAGAATCCCATCCTTTATCTTGTTCACCTCTATACCAAGAAAGTAGCTTAACTCTCCAAGATCTTTGAGAGCAAACTCCTTTCTTAAATCTTGCAGCAGGCATGTGGTTGCTTCCTGAGTAGAACTAGCCACAATAATATCATCAACATAAATAAGAAAGTGACTGGACCTTTGTGATAGAAAAATAATGATGTGTCTGCCTTTGATGCCTTAAAGCCCAAATCACACAACTTGCTGCTCAATCTTGAATACCATGCTCTTGGTGCCTGTTTCAAACCATAAAGAGCTTTATCTAATTTACAAATGTAATCTGGCTGTGTTTTGCTCACATATCCAGGAGGTTGACGCATATACACTTCTTCCTCTAGAAACCCATGAAGAAAAGCATTCTGTATGTCAAGTTGCCTCAAGCTCCATCCTCTAGATACAGCAATAGACAAGACTGTTCTAACAGTAGCATGCTTAACAACAGGACTGAAAGTATCCTCATAATCAACCCCATATCGTTGTTTAAAACCTTTTGCAACTAACCTGGCTTTATACCTATCAAGACTTCCATCAGATTTCCTCTTAATTTTATATACCCATTTGCAGTCAATAATGTTATTCTTGGTGGAACTAGGTGCCAGGTCTAATTTTTAATCAAAGCATGGTATTTTGCATCCATTGCTAATTTCCAATCTTTATTGTTCATAGCCTCATCTAGAGTATGTGGTTCCTCAGAAACTGCAAGACACCCATACTTGACCGTGCCATCGGTGTAGATTTTAGGCTTGCGGACGCCATGCTGAAGACGCGTCCGAGGTGCAGGAGTATCCGACGCAGCATCGTGATTGACCGTATCATGATTGGTTGCTGTTTCATGATTTTCAGCCTCGGTAGCCTCGGGCGGTGCGGTCGCTGTCGCCATCCCCCCGTCGTCCGCACACGGGAGATGCTGCGGCGATTGGCGCGGCCCAGCAGCATCCAGTGGGCTAGGGGCAGTCGGCCCAGTGGAGAGGGGCACGCCTGGCTAGCGCCCAAGTGGCCAGACCGAGGAGAATTCCTCGGCTGCGCCAGGAACCGCGTCTGCGGTACCGGTGGGCGCCGATTCCGGCACAGATCGGCCGGAAGTTGGCGCCGTATCGCCGTTGTGTCCAGCGCCTGGAAGGGAGTCTGCTGCTGCATGCCTATTATCACATATACTTCCAAAATTTTGATTAGCGGTATTTGGAGAATCAAACACACCGTCATGTATTGGTTCCGCCCCAATGGAAGAAATAGGAACTAGTCCTGATGGGAGAAGATTTATTTCTGCACGCAATCGTGCTCCGGCATTCGGATGCAACTCGGGGAAGGGATACATATTTTCATCAAACACAACATCGCGAGAGATGAAAACCCAACCGGTAGGAATATCAAGACATTTGAACCCTTTATGCAAGTTACTGTAGCCAAGGAAAACACACCGTTTAGAGCGGAACTAAAGTTTATGCTGGTTATAGGGGCGCAGATTAGGCCAGCAAGCACAGCCAAACACACGAAGAGATGCATATTCAGGTGTATGTTTATAGAGGCACTCTAAAGGTGTAGCCTGTTGATGTACTGTGCTAGGCATACGATTGATGAGAAAAACAGCAGCAGCAAAGGCTTCATCCCAAAATTTCAGAGGCATGGATGCATGTGCTAACAAAGAGAGACCAACCTCAACTATGTGTCGGTGTTTGCGCTCAACAATCCCATTTTGTTGATGCGCATGAAGGCAGGAAACATGATGGACAATGCCAATATTATCAAAGAAACTATGCAATTTTTGGTATTCTCCACCCCAATCAGTTTGCATGGTGAGAATTTTTCGGTCAAATTGTATCTCTACCATGGCTTGGAACTCATAAAATTTCTTTAAAACATCAGACTTGTACTTAATGAAATAAATCCATGTAAATTTACTGTAGTCATCAACAAAACTAACATAATATTTGTTTCTTCCAACAGAATCCATGGCAGGGCCCCAAACATCAGAGTGAACGAGCTCTAAGGGAAATTTAGAAACGCTGGAAGATCTACTATATGGAAGTTGACAACTTTTAGCCTGCTGGCAGGCATCACACACTGACTCCTTGTTTGACTCAGAAGAGCAAGGAAGATTATTACTATGAATAATTTTTGAAACAACTGGAAACGCTGGATGACCCAGGCGACTATGCCATCTAGACAAGGACGGCTTCACTACTCCAAACGCCTGCTTTATTGAATGATCTGATGGAAGGGGATACAACCCTCGATGACATCGCCCTCTAAGGATTGTGTTCTTCGTGGCCTGATCCTTAATAAGAAAATAATCAGGATGAAACTCAAGAAAGACTGAATTATTTTTAGTAAGGCGATGAACAGATGCAAGATTTTTCTTAGCGTTTGGAACATGAAGGACATTATTTAGATGCAAATCACGAGACTGGGCTGGAACAGTAGTATGACCAATGTGTTTAATCTCCATACCTGAACCGCTGGCAGTGTGGATCTGATCACCACCGTGATACTTCTCACGGAAGGACAACTTCTCCAGCTCACTCGTGATGTGGTCGGTCGCGCCTGAGTCAGTGTACCAGTTGGTGTCGATGTTGTAGCCGGAACTTATAGCTGCAGCTACATGGCGCTCTTCTAGAACATAGTTCTCGTCGAAGCGGTGCCAACACTTGTTCGCCATGTGCCCCCTTTTGAGACACACCTGACAGAGGGGGCGCTCATCTACGCCTCCAGATGGAGGGCGCTGGCTGCCTCCTCCGCGCTGCTGTCCACGGCCACGCGTGAAGCCTCCGCGACCGCCGCGTGAGCTGCCACGCCCACGGTTGTTGTTGAAGGAGTAGCGCCCGCCGTTTGATCCAGACCGGCCGCCCCTGTTAGCTGCATTAACAGAGGCGCCAGTTCCATCTTGGAGTTCAAGCCGTGTCTCAAAGCTGAGGAGTTGAGAATACAATTCCCCAACCGAGATCGGCTCAGCACGACCAGTGACAGATGTGATCACTGGGTTGTACTCGGCGTCTAGCCCATTGCAGATGTGGGCTATCAGCTCCTCATCATCCAGCTTCTTTGCCGGCTGCTGCCATCTCATCTGCATAATTCTTCATTTTGGCGACGTAATCTTGAATGGACATGTTACCTTTCCTGGTGGTGGATAGTGCAAGTCGCACGTTCATTGTCTTGGCACGATTTTGAGCAGAGTACATCCGCTCAATCTCGTCCCATGCTTGCGCCGCTGTGGTGGCCGTGCCGATGTGGGCGAATGGCTCCTTCCCAATCGAGGAGAGGATCAAGCCTAGGACCTGTTGGTCTTTGGCAAACCACTCCGTGAAGGCGGGATTGGGCGTCTTGACGATGGTCCCGTCGTCCTTCTTCTCTTCAAGCTCGGCATCTGGAGCTCCGGTCTTGCCGGTGAGGAAGCCCTCCATGAGGGCGCCGCGCACGGCGGCCAGAACCTGCGTCCGCCATAGCGCATGGTTCGTTTTGCCCAGCTTCTCGGTGATCTGGACTCCGAAGAATGGATTCAGTAGGCTTAGATTCATCGCCATGGCAACCTAGGCTCTGTTACCATGTGAAAATT
Source organism: Bothriochloa decipiens (assembly GCA_023333625.1). Classification (NCBI taxonomy): domain Eukaryota; kingdom Viridiplantae; phylum Streptophyta; class Magnoliopsida; order Poales; family Poaceae; genus Bothriochloa; species Bothriochloa decipiens. Next base: position 6,325,108 of record CM041646.1, read on the forward strand.
CTCAGAGGCGCGTATGGTGGGAACGTCGGCCTCCTGATGGCGGAGGTCACGACGGCTGCGTGTTCAATTTCTTGGCGAGGAATTGCCCCTCGCGTAGCTTTTTACAGGGGACGGCGCCAGGAGAGTTGGGCCTAAGATCTCGGTCTCGGTTGGCTTTCTTTTACAACAAACTCTATCTTTAGTAACTATGCAACCTCTGAGATCTCAGCCTTCCAAGTCCTGCGCACAATTACCGTGCCATGCACGTTTACATATCAAGATAACCTTCTATCTTTAACAGTGGGCATGGCCTGGCGGGGACTGTACCGGTCGGTGTTCTACTACTAGACTTGTAGAGCGGCGACCACACGGCTTCATTAACCGGCGGCGTGCACGTAGGAGGAAGATCAAGGCCTGCACGCGGCGGATCTGGCCATGGAGGACCGCTGTTCATGGAGACCTGCGACGTGCCACGTGATCCATTCATCCAGCCCCGGACAGAGAGAGAACAAGAAGAGGTCCTCGTCGATGCTCAATTGCTCATGCTCTGCCCCCCCCCCCCCCCCCCCCCCCCCCACCCCTCTCTGCGCTAGCTATCAATGAAGCTACTCCTATCCTATATATATACATATACGTACACTAGTGGGCGCGCGCGGGGCGCTGGCGAAGCAACAGCTTGAAAAATGCACGCGCGCATGGAGAACTGACTCGTTGTCGTGGAATAATACCGGGAAAAACACTGCAGCACCGAAGTGCAGCTGATCGGCCAACATTGTATCACGAAATAGATTTCAGATAGCCATGCTCCGTATAGTATGTATTACGAGGGATAGAACATTTAAAAGGTCTAGAGTGCACTGAAACATCACGTAGGGACAACAGACATCCAGTTCTCATATATAGATAGTACTACATACAAATATCATTTTAAGCTACAACAATACAGTTTCACGACTGAACAACAGGCGTCCAGCCATCACCTAAGCATACACAGTATCCCAAATTGCTACTCGTCTTAGAGCATAGAGGGAGCGGCCCGTGAGTTAGCGAATCACAACAGGCTGCGGGAAGCCAAAGGCGGAAAAGCAAGAGAATCAGTCACAGGTCTCAGGAAGAGCATTGTTCAATAATCGCTCCATTGGATACAGAGAAACACTATAACTGCACTATAGAAATTTTCTTATAGCAATCTAAATAATAATAGCTTAATTGATCAAATAATGGGATCGCTTTGCAACTTACCTAGCACTATATCCAAAAAAGCAGCATAGACATTGAAATTGGTGCCTTTATCTGAAATCTACAAAAAGATCTACAAATGATACAATGCCTGGCCTGAAAAAACAAAGGCACCCATCTGAAACCGTCGATTGAAGACCGAAGCTACTATATTTAGCGTGAGGAGACAGCAGCAACCATTGATCCTTCGATCCGATACGTCAAAATAATTCCACCGACGAGGCCACCTTCTCGACGCGTCCTGACCACAAACAATGTTATCTTTAAATTAGATAATATCCTCCCTACGTACGGAAGCTGCCATGCCCGGTGTAACTAATATGGCCGTGCACATCTGTCACCAAAAACGTTATATAAGAGTCAATTTACCAAGAGTAGTAATATGTGACGCATATATGTATAGTTTTGCCTGCAGGTTTTTATGTTCCCGTCGGTGATCTTTTTTCGAAACCGTGCACAGTTGTTGCGAACTTGCGATAGACGACGATACCACACCACGCGTACCGGCATCTCATCGTCGTCGCCACCAACGCCGACGTCTCGTAGTGTACGTACGTGTAATACCGTCGTGTCCGCATGGAAATGATGAGGCCAGGGCGCAGCCGTGTGACGCGCGTGCACGCACGGACTACACTGGTTGTCCTCTGGCAGACTGGCACTGTAGTGTCTCCTTCGTGTAGCACTAGGCGTAGGTAGCTTAGGTACGTACGTACGGCGGCGGCTGTCGATTCATTGCCAAGATACGTACTACTACGGGTACGGCAGTACTATACACCGACAGGCGCTGGGTAAGCTGTTGTAACGCGCGCGCGCGATCTCCAGGAGAGATTGTGTTGCGGTACTTCGCGTCGGTCTGTGTACCGTGTACAACTGTGCATACGTACACACATCAATGTAATGAATATATGTCGTCGTACGTATATGTACATGCTCTGAAGAATGGTAACTCGATCTTAACTCTGGAGGAACCTCCAAAAGGTAACGCTACTAGCAGTAAAATAAATTCTGTTTTCTTTATACATGGTCAGTTTTTCCGGTTGTTGTTCGAAGAATTATTCATGATGAAGGGCGCGTCGTGCTCGGCCCCCCCCCCCCCCCCCGAGTTGTCCTCTTCTAGGCGCCTCGGGGGCGACCCGCCCCGCCCCACCATAGCCTACCGCCGCTACTCCGGCCAGTGGTGGCCGCGGTCCGCTCCAAGGGCTCAAAAAGGCCACCCTGTAGCTCCCTGCTTGTTCCCCTCCTCCTCCCACCTCCCCCTTTCTTTTCCACTGTGGAATAAAGCTTTCAAGGGCCGTCGCCGGTGCTGCTGGGGTCGCTGGATCTAGGCCTCTCTGGGGCGGATCTGGTGCCCCCACCCTGGATCCGGGGCATGGTGGCGCATGTGCTGCTCCGGCGTCACCTGCGACGGCGGCGGGCGGAGCTCGAGTGAGGCAGCCGGTGGTCGACCTGGGGACCCAGCAGGCGCCCCGCTACTCGCTGGTCGCGCGGATCCGGTGGTCCACGCCCAGATCTGGCTGGCGGCTGTCGGCTACGACATCGCCTCCGTGCGGAGGCACCCGACGCCCTGCTTGCGCCATGGACGGTTGTGGCAGCTCCGGCTGGCCAGGGTCCCAGCCCTCGGATCCGAGCGTGGCGACGTTCCTAGGGGCACTGGCGCTGGGGGCCTCCTCTCTCCAGCGGCCTCCGCGTCCGGGCTGGGTAGTGGCCTCAACGCTGCTGCCTGGACCCTGCAGGCAGGAGGTTGGCGGGAGGGCGCTCACGGCCTTCAGCCGGAAGGCCCTGCAGCGGAGAAGGCGTGGGCGTGCAGTTCGACCGCGGGCATGCCGACGGTGGGGCAGCGTGATTGTGTTCCCTTCTCTGTGTTTCCTTGCAGGGCCAGCAGCGACGTAGAGCGCGTAGTTTGGCCGCGGGCTTGCCAACGGCGGGGCCACGCGCCTGTGGAGCACCGTCTGACGAAACCTGGGTGAAAACCTTGCCTAGCTCCTTCTTGGCCGGCGACAGTGGCACAATCTGCGCCATGTCCCTCCATGGAGGTGTCATCGAAGGTTTCGTTTGTCGCGTATGCGCGCGGCGGCATCTCGCGGTTAGTGGTGGTGGCATGCCAAACTCAGCTTTCTGGTTTGCGTTGCAGTCTAGGCGAAAGCCTTATCCGGCCTTGATCCGGTCCGGCGACGATGGCACATTTAGCGTCATTCCCCTCCTTGGAGGCGTCGCTGAAGACTCTGCCGCCGCTATCCGCTGCTGCTACCTGCTCAGCCATGACGGTGCCATCTGTGGCTGTCACTCCATCCTCTCCTTCGTGCTCCTTTTGTTTCCTCTCCTGGGTAAGACTGGCCCGGCTGCTGGTTGTTGTCATCACTTCGACGAGCATCTTCCTCTGACACCTCTGCTCCGTCGGCGCTCTCCTAGATGTTGCCATAAATCATATTCCGGGTGAAGATTGCACCGCTGTCGCCTTTCCCCTTCACGGATTCCTCCCCATGAATGGCATTGAATGCGCGATAAGTGGGCCTGGATGCGCAGGAGGTGGCATCATCACTCTCATAGGAGGTCGTCGTGTTCGGTGATCCGAAGCTCGCATGCTCGTCGCTGCTCTTAGTCCCCATTCCCCTGTTCGTTCCCATTCCACAGTTTCACTCCTCGGGTGGAGGGCAGCATCGGAGCGGCGTAGCTACGAGGAGGAGTGCAGAGCACAAAGGCAACCGTGAAATCGGCGAGTACGTTGTTCGGCGGGAGCGCAAGACGACAGTTGGCTTCTTTCATCTTAAAAAAAAAAAAAGAATCGAATCGTTCATATACATGAACATGCGTACGTAGGTAACAGCCGATCGAATGGCTCAGGTAACGTCAGTTTGGGAACAATTAAAAGTTTCAAAGAGTGTTCAGATAAAAAAGAAAGATTTCAAGTTTGTTGTCTGCTAAATTGGGAAGACCACCAAGCTAGCTAGCACGAATGTACGCGAACAGTCGAGATCTGTCTCATGCATACTAGTATTAGTCGGTATTAGTGTACGTGTACGGTAGCTGTACCGTCTCGATCTTTCGCCGTGTCGTCGACGTATACATATCTAGCTGCTACTACTACTAGCAGTAGCTAGAGAGATGGTTCGATCGAGGGTTGTTAGGAAATGTCGATCAAAGACAGTGGCTGGCACGGCCACATCTCACTCGTCCTACATACGCGTCGCGCAGCTGTGTACCTGTGTACAGTGTACACACTGACAACCATATATACATACACTGTGCTGTCTGGCCCGGCCGGCAGGTCATCCGGCCAGCAGCGTCCCCCGCAGCTACCTATACGTTCAATGCGGCCAACGGCAGCAGCAGCAGGGACGACGTCGTCGTCGGTCGTGGACGCACGACCGTCGACCCAACGTGTGTGTCTCTGTTAGTTGGCCACTTCCTTCCAGCAATACGTACTACGTGCTTCTTTCTGATGGTGGTGTTACTGAACATTCCGAGCTAAACAAAATTGTTATATGCACGTATTTGTCAGGCAATCAAAATTGACGGTCTCAAAATTGTTGCCTGCCTGCTCAAACATGCTATATGCAAAAGTGTACTCTATGAGAACATCTATCGAACACTTGGGTCTTGGGGGCACGTACAGGCAGGATTTGAAATGCTGAAGAAACACTGTGCCTCTTGGCACTTGGCAGGAGCTGGACAAAGTGAGCAAGGACGAAGAAAAAGCAAGGGCAGGCAGTAGTTACACTTGTCCCCATGAAATAAGGGAGAAAGTGTAAAGCAAATAAAGCTGCTATAGAGCGAGCGAGCTGACTCGAGGGAAAACAGATGTCAACAAGTGGCAGCCAAATCCCTGCTACCTCCTCCTGCTCTGTCCTCCAATTCATCATTCATCAATCATCACTCATTGTTGAGAGCCCTTTTGTACTAGCTTTCTTGTGCGTCCTTTATTGCCACGGCCTCCATCACCTAGCTTTCAGGCATGATGATATGATTACCGGAAGGGGCACTCGATCATGCTGCACCGTTCTCCTTTCGACCTACTACTAGCCCTCCTCTTGAGTCTTTTCCACGTGCTTCTTCTTCTTGGTTCTTCGCTTCTTGTCTTGCATGGTTTTGGTTTTCGAATTCAGTGGTCCCGTCCACGAAGGATGAGGTTTTGGCGGCACACAGACACAGACGCACGCATTCTTTCCAGGAATTCAGAGCCATCCATTGTTCAGATCAGATCAGGTCAGCAAGGGAAGGAAGGAAAGAGTCGTCAGTATTCACACTTAGATGAATCGTCTATTGTGCTACCATTTGAGAGTCATGTGCTGCCTGACTTCAATCCATTCGGTAGCCCTAGCTCATCAAAAAGTTTTTTCAGACCAAACAGAAATGAAGCCGCGCGCGGTCAGTGTAAGTAAGTACGTCATTGTTGCCAAGAAAATCTCCAGCTCTATCTGTTTTGCTGCATTATATCTTGCGTGAGTCACTGAATTGAATTGAAGAAGAAGAAGATAGTGATCAGTGTAAGTAGTGGTACTAGCAGCAGTGTAATGAATGAAGCCTGATTGCGTGATGATTGTCTGAAGAAGGATTGGAGCTAATGAATGATTGGGCGCCTTTCACGCGCGTCGTCCTGCCGGCAAGCAAGCAAAATGGCGCCGCGGTTCAAACTTGGAACCGGTTCTGAAACTTTCAAATTGATTGAAACCGAGCATTTCGCGATCCTGGTAGAAAGAGCAACGCTGCATCTATCGAGGTAGCGCACTTTCAGCTCAGTCAGTGGACCTGAAGACTGAATTTCAGTGCAATTTTGAAAAACAAAAAGGGAAGAAAAGGTGGGCACAGAAAAGCTTGGATGGTCGCGCGCCCCACATCACAAAAGTTCGCCGGAGCCCAAACCCCAAAGCGGCATGTTTCTTTCTCCTCGATTGGACGAAAGGTTTCGAAACCGTGACGGCGAGCGGCGAGCTGCTGGTAACGAACACTGGACACTGGACTGACGATGCTAGCAGCTAGCAGTAGCTGAAGTGGTAGCTCCGGTAGGTCCTGCTTTTCAGGCCAATAACAGTGGTCGGCTGGTCGATTCAGTCCAGGCGGCAGAATTCGAGTCCTGGCATGCTGCATGGAGATGCAGGCATGATGCAGCACTGCTTCATTGGTCTCACTGACAGTCTCCATATCTGAATCTGAATCTGAATCTGAATCACTGCTGCAGATCGCTCCTTGCAGCAGCAGCCAGCAGGTGATGACTGGTGACTGGAGCCGCCGTGGAGGATCGATCTGACGACGACAAGGCAAGGAAAGCCTCGCCAGCTCAGGTGTACAACAAGATCCGTCGTGGCCTTTGGCATTTGGAACCATCCACGACTCCTTCGGATTGGAAGCAAATAAAGCATCCTCTTCTTCGCTGGCGCTGCTGTCCTTTTCGTTCGTTCCTTCCTTGTTCGAATTAAAGCTCGTGGGAATCAGGCAATCAGAGGGCACCTACAGACCTACTGCCGCCAATGATTGGCTGGAGCTGGAGATTGGACCATTCGGATTTCGGAAGCGAAAATGCCGGTAAAAGTCCAAAGCAGGGCTTGGCATCTTCCGTAGCACGTAGTAGTCCTTTTTTTTGGTCGTCTCGAGATGGTAAAAAAAAAAATGTCCAAGCTTTTGTTGTCATTGTCGTGTGAATGAAGAACAGAGTACTGTATTAGTGTATTTGTTTTCTCGCGAATGTTTTCGACAGTATATATATGCCTGTCAAATTCTACATTAGTGTTGTCCTAGCAAGTCGCCTTAGATTAATTGCACGGCTCTTCCTTCTCTACCAATAGACCCGAGTGTGATTGTGTGAACGACTGAATGGCATCGTTTGTAGTATTGTACCAACAAAACAAAAGTGGAAAATGGTAGCGATTCCTGTCGTGACATCAAAACGGCCCAATAGGTGACTCGGGGCCATTCACACACACATAAAAGGGCCAACCCAAACGGGCTGAAACTTCTGTCTCGGCCCACTATCGCACACTCCCCTGATCATCATCACTTGCCAATACAGCTCAACGCAGCCCATCGCCGTACCCCAAACTCCATGACTTTTCGTCCAAGCAATACCTCCCTCCACACCAACCACTACCCTTACCCAACTGACACGCCGACCCCACGCACTTGTCCCCACATGTCATCCTCCACCCGCCTCAAGAACCACCCGTCCCTCATCAACACCACTACGCACTCCTCTCCCCCTCAACTCACACAGACGGCGATACACCATCCACCACTCACCCAACACTGACACGCGGGCCACGCTACCCAGGCGCATTCCTGACCCCACCTGTAAGAGTCCCCCAGCGACGAGCATAGATACCCCGCACATGCCGCGCACGTGAGCTTAGAAATATCTCCGACCCCCAAGCCATTTAACCCATTCCCCTCTTTTCGTCTTCTCGCTTCCTCCGTTCCCTTTCCAGTGCCCCCCGCTCCAAAACCCTAAACCCTAGCCGCCGCCGCAGAAGCGGAAGCGGTACAGCAGCCATGTACGCCGTCCTCCGCCGCGCGGCGCCGCTCCGGCGGCGCGCCGTGTCCGCGCTCGCGGCCGCGGTGCTCCAGCACCAGACGGCGGCGCTGGTGGCCCCGCGGGCGCTGCCGACGCCGACGACGCTCCCGGCGGCAACGGCCGCGTGGTTCCACTCGTCGCCGGCGTGGCTGGGGTTCCGGGAGACGGGGGCCGCTGGGGCGGCGGCGCGCCCGCAGTTCGCGGCGGAGGAAGGGTCGTTCTACGAAGAGGATAGGAGGGCGCAGGCTTTCGGGGGCGGGGGCGCCAAGGTGGAGGAGGGGCTCGAGATTGCCAAGCTTGGGATCTCGTCTAAGATCGTCGAGAGGCTCGCCGGCAAGGGCATCACAAAGCTGTTCCCCATCCAGGTAACGTGGAGCGCTGGAATCTGTGTACTTTTACCTTAAGTTTGGTCCAGGAGGAATCATGTGCCAAGCTGCTTGTCCTGTTCTGTTTCGTCGACATTTTGGGGCTGTATAGGTGAATTGAATGTTTGATTAGTGATTGCAGAGATCAAGCTGTTTATACATAGTCAGAATTTGTGAAAATGGCTTTCCTTTTTGTTTTTGCTTTATTCTGCCTATATAACAGAGAAAAGTGTAGTGTTGTTTACGCAGTTCACATTGGTCGTAATTTGACTGCTTATGTACTTTAGCAAGTCATGTTCCAAAATTACACATTTCTAGCCATATCATTTCAGTTAGTATGATTACTGTGGCTGATGATTGGATCAGATACTAGAATTTTCCCCGTTTGTTACAATTGATAAGGGAATGCCTTGCAATTCTATGTATCCCATATATATATATAATATATATATATATATATATATTATATTTGAGGTGAAGGTGCTTCTTTTAGATTGCTACTGGTTTGATAGTGATAGTGAACTTTGCCTTCTGTTTCTCTACCGATACAGAGAGCGGTCCTTGAGCCAGCAATGCAAGGAAGGGACATGGTTGGTCGTGCCAAAACTGGGACGGGTAAAACTTTGGCATTTGGAATCCCCATATTGGATGCAATTATCCGCCACAATGAGAAGTACAAGTAAGCATCGTTCCTCTTAACAATGTACACTATCTATTTTTTTTTCATTTGTTCTTCTTGGTCCATTCTCATCTTCCATTTAATTGTTGGTGATTTACAGGCCTGGTAAGTTCCCCTTGGCCATTGTTTTGGCGCCAACAAGAGAACTTGCAAAACAGGTTGAGAGGGAGTTCCTTGATTCCTCCCCATTGGAAACACTGTGTGTATATGGAGGGACTCCAATTATGCAGCAAATAAGGCAACTTAATTATGGTGTTGATGTGGTCATTGGGACACCTGGACGTGTGATTGATCTGTTAAAAAGAGGTGCTCTGAGCTTGTCCGAGGTCCGATATGTTGTTCTTGATGAAGCAGACCAGATGTTGTCTGTTGGGTTTGATAGAGATGTTGAGACAATTTTGGAGAGAGTGCCTCTGAAACGTCAAACATTGATGTTCTCCGCGACAATGCCAACATGGATACGGAAGCTCACACAAAAGTTCCTCAACAATCCTATTACAGTGGACCTTGTGAGTGCAACTTCTAGTGTTACTTTTGTTCACACATTTATTGCTTGACTTCGTAACTTGAATTTTGTTAAACAAGATGTGGAGCCATTTGTGGACTTGTTTATATTGCATACTTTGTAGGATCTGGTTGCTTCTTTAGATTAGGAACTAAATTAGCCAATTTGACTTTGTTTGATTGATGGACTTCTTTCTTTGTCAAGTGCTATTTAAGTTATGCTCATATGAATCTTTTTTTTATTTGCTGCATCTAGCCTAAATTATGCCTGAGAATGCATGCAGTTGATCTAGTAAAATCTTTTGTTACAATCTGGTCTAACATATCATATGAGTGCAAAAGCTCTTGTAAAATTTTCCCAATCTTTAAGTTCCTTACTCAAGAGGATTTTGTTGTGGAAAATTACATGGATAGATTCATCTCAAAGATCATGATAGGTCAAAGGTATGGAGTGGTAGCAATCAACTAGGGTCAAACAGATTATGAAAATTGGTCTAGCACTGTTAGTAGCCACTGTAGTAAATACCTGCCAGTATTATTACTGAATCCATGTAGTGTAAATGGTATTTCTTGACCTGAAAACGACCTATGGTGTGTTAGTTTGTCAATTGCTTGCTTGTTGAACTTGCCTTTGCTAAATGTCATTTGGTTGCTGCACATAGTCTATTGTGTGTTCCTCTATGCTCTCTATTAAGAAATTATTTGCTAGTACATGGAATTGATATGCTGTTTCTTTCTAGGTTGGTGAGGACGACCAGAAGCTGGCTGAAGGAATTAGTCTGCTCGCTGTCTCTTCGGAGAACCGTGAAAAACCAGCTGTCCTTGGGGAATTGATTAAGGTCAATATAGATTAGGTTTTATTGTATTTGTCCCACTAAAACTTAATCCTTTCCCAGTGATGACTAGTTTTTCTTGTAATTTGTTGTAATACATTAGCAATTTATTTGTTCATGCAGGAACATGCGAAAGGTGGTAAGTGCATTGTTTTTACACAGACAAAAAGGGATGCAGACAGATTGTCACACAATATGAGTCGAAGTTTTCAATGTGAGGCTCTTCATGGGGATATCTCTCAAGCCCAAAGAGAGAGAACCCTCGCAGGATTTCGAGATGGCCGATTTAATATATTGATTGCCACTGATGTCGCTGCTCGTGGATTGGATATCCCAAATGTAGATCTGGTTTGTGCTTCTTTTCTAAGTTATATCCTTCATTTTTGTAAACACTGTGTGCATCATCTCTTCTCAACATCCTCATGTGGTTCTAATTGTTCAGGTGATACATTATGAATTGCCAAACTCGTCAGAGATATTCGTTCACAGGTCTGGCCGAACTGGGCGTGCTGGGAAGAAAGGCACTGCAATTGTGATGTACAACTATGATCAAAGTAGAGCTGTACGTGTCATTGAACGTGATGTTGGAAGCAAGTTTACAGAGGTGAGGGCTTGTGGTTTGCATTGTACAATGCTGAGCGCTGTGCTTTTTTCTGGATGTTATCACCACTGCATTATGCTCACTTGGTTTTCTTTTGTCTGGCAGCTTCCAAAAATTAATGTTGAGGGATCTGTCCTGCTGGATGGTGGATTTGACTCCTTTGGAGGTGGAGGGTATGGCGGTTCGAACTATGGGCGTTCACGGGGCTTTGGTGGACGTGGAAGTGGTGGTTTTGGGCGATCTGGCGGCGGCGGCGGCGGCGGCGGATTTGGCGATTCTGGATTTGGTCACTCAAGCGGTGGATACAGTGGTGGAGGATTCGGTGACTCAGGGTTTGGCAGGTCAGGTGGAGGTGGAGGACTCGGTGATTCAGGATTTGGCCGGTCAGGTGGTGGTGGAGGATTCGGTGACTCAGGGTTTGGTCGCTCAAGTGGTGGTGGATCTGGTTTTGGTCCTTCTGGTGGGTTCAGTAATTCTGGTTCAGGGCGATTTGGTGGTGGTTTTGGTAGTTCTGGCTCAGGTAGTTTCGGTGGCTTTGGCGACAAGAACTCACGATAGACTCTTAGAGGTAATAACAGGTATAAAATTATGGATATCCTGAGCCAGGTTCAGCATGGTAATGCGTATCACAATAGAGATTGAGATTGTCGCCAACCCTATCCATGAACCCTCATAAGGGTAAAAGGCTGGGTTTGCAGTAGCAAGAACATCTGGAGATGGATCCTTCAGAAGGCAGAAAGAAATAATCACCAGCCTTATTTATTGCTGTTCTTTTCTGTTTCTTTTTTGATCCTGCAAGTTCTAGCTCTAGATCATACCTGTAAAATATGCAGAGGGTTTTCTGCGGATGATGTTCTTATATCGGTTTTTGGTAGCTCTACTGTATCATGATTGTGGTGCACTCCAGGCCGTGTTAACCTGAATGACGGCCTCTATATAAGCATATATTAATATCAACCACATTCATAAGTTGCCGCCTTGCATTGTTCTCCACTGTTTCTTCTATGGCTTTCTTTGTTTATTTTTCGAGGAAGTTGGGAATAATCTATCAGAATTATTTTCACTAAAGAAAACAAGATTACAATGATTCATTCCATTCCATAATAATAGTACTCTTAAGTTCAGGTCCTCTTTTGGTGTAAACTTACATAGACAAAGGCGAGACTTAGCTTTCTGCATCATGGCTGCTGGCTGAAGATCAGTCTCCCACCTGATCCCCGTTGAGAACAAGAAATTCTTGTACTTACTATAAAACCAGAGTACCAGACTCTAGGAAGAGTTAAATTTTTTTCACTACTCAAGATGTCTGTTGTATTCAACCGGCATACATTTGCTTTTCTAATCCAGATCATTGGCGAAGGCACAGTTATTGACTGAAACTGAGTGCTGGGACTGCAGACAGGAGCTGCACCAGCCCGGCCGTCTGGGAATGATATGCTAGGATCTCTTGCGCTATCTTTGATGTACTATACTGTACATCTCTCTGTGTCTTTTTTTTTGTTACATTAGCTCTAATCTTACAATAGGAACCTGAATCAACGAATCAACCAAAGGCAGTGGCAGTGGCTAAAGTTGTTTCTTGGGGTGAAGTTACATGGTTTACCAAGCAGAACATGTGTAGATTTTCTGAAGAAAATATGAAGCTGAGTGCGATCAGTTTCAGTTCGTTCGTCTGAAATCAACTGGCCGACGCCAGGCTGCCAGGAACATGTCCTTTTCTGCAGCATATCTATAACATCTGAATCTCGAGGAACAAAGGGGGGAAAGTTTGTTTGATTCCCTAATAATGTTGAGTAAGACCTCGGAGCTCTGTGAAGAACAAGAAAGCAGAAAATGAAACACAAAGACAGAAAGCAGGTATACACGCCGCCATTTGGATGCATCCGTTGGATTCCTTGTGATCCTAGCACGAAATTGACATGGACCTTCAGTTAACTTTCTCGTTGTGGTCGGTATAACGATGGGAGCCAAGAGGCCTTGCCGACGCCGTTGCCATGGCAAAAAAAAAAAAAAAAAAAAAAAAAAAAAAAAAAAAAAAAAAAAAAGTAGTCGCTGCAGACCAACATCTTTGGCTGCGCTCACACGTGAAAAATCAGGGTGACCATTCTTGGTCTTTTTCCACCGCCCAAAGCCGAGAGCTAACCAAATTTAGCTACCTTTGTGATTATGCTGACGGGAGGTTATTGTAAACCAGACTAGATTCACTTTCGAAATTTGAACATAATTCTACAAAAGCACTTGCAACCACTAGGTTGTACGCTTTTGTTTTCTATTTTTTTACTTTGAGCTTGAGTGTTTTTCTACGTGTCATTTTCTTATCCTCTAGTACAGCCGGAGCAAACAGGCCGCCAACTAGATACAGATGCAGCCGTTAGACGATCCTTGTGAACCTAGCACGAAACTGACATGGACCTTCAGGTAACTTTGTCGTCGTGTCTAGTACAATCATTGAAGCCAAGAGGCCTTGTCAACGTCGTTGGCACAAAAGTGGTGTCGCCGTAGTTCAATTTCTTCGCCTGTCCTCACGCGTGTAAATTTTTTTTCTCCAATATGCAAAAAGATTTACGCATCTTTATAAAAAATTTACGCATCTTTGTATTTAAAAAGAAAAATTTTTACAACGCGCAAGGGCGTGGTTTGGGAGGATGAAGTTTATAATAAGCGCCGCCTCCCATACCGATTTACACATGACGATTACTCGTAGACTAATTCACTTAGATGGCGCGTCCCCGCCCATAAAATTAGCTGCCCATTATTGTTTTTCTCTGTCGGTTTACACATGGTGATTACTCGCGGACTAATTCACCTAGATTGCGTGCCCTTGCATGTAAAATTAGTTGACAATTATTGTTTTTCTCTCAAATTTAAGGCAAAGAGGTAACCATTCCTAAACCCTAACTTTGTGACTTTGGCACAGAGAGATTTTTTTTAACCAGCCCAGATCTGCTCTCGCGGAAATTTGAATATAGCGTTACTAAATCACTTGCAACCACTAAATTATAGGCTTTCCTTACTTTGAACTAGAGTGTTTTTACATGTCATTTTCTTATCCTCTAGCACATGTTTTTTCCACTTTAACTCAAAACAGCCGGGGTATAACCTCCCTATAGGTTAGAGCGTTGTTATTACGTAGAAGAATTCAATATTTTTAGCTATTTTTCCTAACCTCAGCCTTACCTGCAAAGGGGAGTTTTTTTTTTTTTGTTTAACAAGTCTCACGGGAAGTTAATCCTAGGATAACCACTAGGCTATATATACTCTTTTGCTGTTTCTCTACTTTGAGCCATAGAGTTCTTTTATATGTCATTTTCTTATCCTCTATACATTATTTTCCTCTACAATGTTTCATACCATTAAGTGCACTCCAGCTCAGCTATATATCGACCATGTACCAAATCATACGGCCTAGAAAGATTGTTACCTAACCTAACTGATGTTCTGCTCACAAGTTCAGCTTTTATAAATATAGTTAACAACAGTCGTCTAGCCAAGTAAGGTCTTAGACTATCCGCACTCATGTAACTCTATATTCGCACTCTAACCATCATACAACGTACTCTATCCTAATTCTTTCGCACTTATCCATTCTTTACAACGTACTTTATCTACTATGGGGCTTATTTGTCACTTTATCTAAGTATATCGATGTGTGATCTAGTTTTGAAGGATTTATTGAGACGAGTTTAATGGTGTAATCAAAATTTAATTTAGTATTTTGGTTTGTGAGTTATAACTTTTTTTTTGTTTGTTGAACAAGTGAGGCCCACCACTGCATGCTCTCTCCTCTCTCTTCTCTCCACGGCGCAGCATGCGCGGGCCCGTCACAGGCTGCTTAGCGCGCGTATGCGACAGGTCAGTGCATGCGCTGAATATCCAGTACGCCAGGCGTTACCGCACGGGATAGCGCACGCCGGTGCAGCGCTTTCCGTGCGCTATACGCGGTAGCGCACGCCAGTGCAGGTGGTTTTAAGAGTCAGACACTTCCCTGCTCTACTCTGCTCTCTTAAAGACAGGATCACAAGACAGACTTGAAGACCACTGTTGAGTTGGTATCTGTACTACATAAATCATAAAATCAAACGAGTAAGACAGAATTGGACCTTTTCATTTTGTCAAATATTTTTTTATGTTTTTTTATATGGAACTATTGGCTTTGGGAGTCAAGACCAAGCAATGATCAAATCAACTATAATGGACTTGTTCCTACTCCGCCATTAGTATGGACAGAACTAGTCAATCACAATCTTATAAGCCGAATGCCCAAAAAAAAAAAAGGAACAGATAAAACTATCTTGCAAAGAAAGAATTATGCAGGACCTCATGGAGAGTTTACATGATTGTTTTGTTCTCCCCACCTTTGAGTTTATGAAAACTTGGACCATTTTTCGTGAATGATCTGAAACATTTGACCAATAGACAATAGTAAAATAGCAATTGACTTCTGCAACGCACGTGTATAAAAGCATACATGACGATCGGTCAGGCCGGAATAATTTTTGCTCCTGTTTCGCTTTCGCACTCTGACGGAATCAACGAAATTCATCTGTAACATCCATGCATGATAGTGAGACTTGGGCCCTCTGACATGACCCACATGAGGTGAAATATACCAGATCAGATGGATCTCTTTGACCCCCCTAAAAAAAGATGGACCTCTTTGACTTATGCAGGTCTTCTTTTTTCTGGGTGATACGTAGCTGTTACAGAGGTAGACAGCTGATGCATTCATCTCGACTCCATTGGCTCTTGAATACCCTGCCAGTTCATAAGTTCTACGATAAATAATGGACACCAAAATTGCAAGGTATTTGACTGAAATTTAAAATTTTTATGAAAGTTTCTGAGACCCCTCAATTTTTTAACAGTTATCCCTTGAAATTGCCTTTATATTTTTTTTCCTTTGTCAAATAAAGATATGTTGCCAGCTTGCCTCCCATCTGTAACATGAAGTTAAATTGGCTCGTATTTACAAGTGGTAGGTACGCATTACAATGTTCAGTGTCATGGATAACTTTCAGGCACAAGTTTAACCAACCACTTAACCAGGAGTCCAAATGCTATAAATGAGCAAGTTGACAGGGACAGCGACAGATTGACTTTTGATAGCCAGCAAAGGACAAGGCTGCTCTAGAATGAAGACTAAATCCAGCATTTTTGTTTCAGCTCAAAAGGCCTGTTTTCCAGGTCAGAAAGTCAAAACATTTTGGGTTTCAGCAACAAATTCTTGCTTAAGATTGTTAATCGCGTACAGAACTCAACTTTGAAGATTATAGGTCCATAACTGATTTAGCGACTGATTCTCATCTACTTGCCACTTTTGTCAAGAAGTATATATTGTACACAAGTAGTCCTCACTTTGATGTAAAAAAAAAAACACTGCTCATCAATACAATCCAAATTCCAAAGAATGTCTTTTCACTTAATTATTCATCTGTTTCTTAATCGTGGAGCTATGAGCAGTGATTAACAAAAGGGGCAGAGGTCAAAGTACAGAGTTGAATTTGATCTGAACCATCCTGGAAGGTGCAAGAGCAAATGATGACATACGAATAGGGTTCGAATCCAGACTTCAAGTAGACTAATCAGTGGATGCCATAAATCCGAACTACGAAATTTCATCCACGGACAGTAATAGCCTTCCAACCTCCAAGAGACCAAGACTGAATTTTATAAATATTTAGTTACAATGCAAGCGTGTGGGCGAAGTCAATGATTGTACACTGGAATTGATGGTAACCCAGACCATGTTATTAGGGTAATTTTATAATGACCAATTTATATGGTCTTTGAGCACACATGGCACCTAAAGAGCTATGCTGCACAATTGTACTCGGTAACATGTGTTTGATCATTGATCAGTCAGTCATTAGCATAACTAAACCAGGATTTAATATTAAGTACAACCACTTAAGATGTGAACACAAAAAACTGCAGCTTCACAAACCACAGTCAACAGCTCCAGAGCATCCACACCTATCAGATTACAAAATAGTTCAGAATTGTCTTTCATCTTGGCATCTTCTGATCTTCGCTTATTTTATGGTTCCTGGCTTATGACCTGGACGCGCGATTCTTCCATGCTGTACTCTGTCAAGTTGCAAGAGAAACTGAACTCTCAAAGGTCACAAAAGAACAAGCCTGGTCAGTCCCAGTGGGTCCGCCTGGATTGTCATGTATTTATGGCACAACCACGTTAGTCTTCTCCTTCTGCCATTGCAAGTCTTGCAGAAACATATCTCTTCTCTATCTTCTCTTACCCACCAAGAATCCCTTGGTTGGCGCTCGATGTTCTTGGCTCCTTTATGCAGCAGATTTCATCCCGTCACACTGAAGTCTTCCACTGATCAACCAATCACCAGGTAAATTTTTCTTCTAGATTTCCTTCTCTAGTTTTCTGAGTCGGCTCAGTTCTCTGACTAGATATATGGGTTTCTTGATTTCTTGTAGTTTAGAGGATATCCTGCAAATTTGTTTACTCTGTATTTCAGTGTTCAGGGTGACAATTGACATTTTTGTTCCACTGAATTTTGTTGGTCAAACATGAAATTCCTGAATCAGTTTTGTTTTTACCATACACTTTTAGCTCATTCCGAGGTGTGAGCTTTGTATGAATATGCAAGCTTGGATGCAATCTACAACTCTTTATTTTTATAGCTTTTACAGAAAGACTATTCAGAGTGTCACCATGCAGTTCCTGATTGGTCTCTTCAAACTCACTAACTAATTTCTTGCTCAGGTAGCTACCAGAACCTCTTTTGCATATCTGAAGATCTGAAATCCAAAGAAGAGAGTTCGAAACAACAGTAATGGGCTGCTTCCCTGTGTTCTGGAGGAAGAAGAATTCCAGAAGTCAGATTTTGCAACATGACCAAGGTAAACTTTTCCTTTCAGTCGGTAGCTGTTCTTCTGAAGCATCTCAGAACCTTACTGTAGTTCATTTGATTCTGTTCGCAGACATCCCAGTCACGGGCAATGTGAAAATCTACTCGTCCAAAGAGGTGAGAAAAGCCACAAGAAACTTCTCCCCAGGAAACAAGCTTGGACAGGGTTCTTTTGGCCGTGTCTACCTGGTAGGTTGCTCCAATATCTCTGATGTAGCCTAATTCAGATATCAGCCCAATTATGTTCCTGACTGGAACACAGGAATCTCAGAGGAAGTTGCTGCAATTTTAGGAACACTGAATTGTTAGAACACACAGACTTTTTATGAGCTCATGTTCTGATCTGAACTGTGCAGGGGAAACTGAAAAACGGCGAGAAGATTGCCATCAAGGTGCTCTCCTCAGAGTCAAGGCAAGGGACAAAGGAGTTCTTGAATGAGCTGAGTGTCGTATCCAGCATAACTCATCACAACCTAGTCAAACTGCATGGCTGCTGCATCGATGGAGGCCAAAAGATGCTGGTATACAATTACGTGGAGAACAACAGCCTTGCACAAACCCTTTTTGGTAATGCCTGAACCAAGATTTTCAATGGTGGGTCACGTGATGTATGTGGTCGGCCAGAATCTGGATCTCTAATGCTGTGATGCATCTGGTGTCCTTCAGGTAATTCCCGCAGTGGCATCAGATTAGACTGGAGAACGAGGGTGAAGATCTGCATAGGTGTTGCTGATGGGCTCACCTACCTTCATGAAGAAGTCCGTCCGCCGATCGTCCACCGCGACATCAAAGCAAGCAACATTCTCCTTGACAGAAACCTAAGTTCCAAGATAGCAGACTTTGGGCTGGCTAAGTTCTTCCCAGGCAACATGACACATATCAGCACCAGGGTTGCAGGGACGCTGTAAGTAGTGGTGCTGGCGCACTTCCTGCTGATGTTCATGTCCTCCTTTGATCTTGCAGAAGTATCACATGTTTAGGAAAACAGAGTTGACATTTATTCTTCTTTCAGAGGATATCTTGCGCCAGAGTATGCCATCCGAGGGCAGCTGACCAAAAAGGTCGATGTCTACAGCTTTGGTGTACTGCTGCTGGAGATTGTTAGCGGCAGATGCCACACTGATCCCAGATTACCTTTTGACGAGCAGTTCCTCCTAGAAAAGGTGAAGAACAATCCTAGTATATTAGTTTAAGCTTGATACAGTATTGTAAGTTATTTGGATATGGTTATGAATAGCAAGTTTAGACAGTAAGCTATAGTCAAACCATTTTTGTTCGTCAAAGCAGAAAGCACTATATATTACATAATACATTCCACTATTTACATTACCTAATTTAGACAATAAGGAATCAGGTCATATGAAGTGTTTCTTGCATGATTGATTAATTTACATAATCATATATTATTCTTTTGCGAAAGTATAATCACATATTAGACAAAGAACAAGCACAATCCACTAGTTAGTAGTTACAGTTGGTAGAATTCCAAAAGGGAAGTTCAAGGAAGATACCCTTTTCATGTTGCTTATATGCAATGCAGTTTAGAGGTACTTGCGTTGATTGGTCTGTTGTGTTCCAAGTTTTTAGGTATTGATCCAATTCTTTTTACAAACTTCCTAGCTTCGAAATACCTGAAGTTCTAGTGGTATCAGATCTTAGACTTTTGATTTAAATCATCTGAAATTTCTGCTATTCTGTCAGGTCTGGACACTCTACGAGTCTGATGATCTTGAGAGCATCATTGACAGGACCCTGACGAATGATTTTGACACCGAGGAAGCATGTCGGTTGCTGAAAATAGGTCTTATGTGCACCCAGGATAGCACCAAGATCAGGCCCTCCATGTCAATGGTCGCCAAGATGCTGAAGGGTGAATGTGCTGTAAGTGACAAGATCATGAGGCCCGGCCTGATCACAGACGTTATGGACCTGAAAGTCAGGACAGTAGAACCGGTTCAGTTCAGTTTATCCCCATCGATGTCTCCTGCACTAAGAAGCTCATTGGTGTCCACAGTTGCATTAGCTGGTAGCACTGTTGTAGAGGGCCGCTGATGGAAATGGTTGAAGGACCAGATTCTTTGAAAAAGTGGGCTGTAAATTGGAAGCCACATGAATTGTTTTTGTTTGTGTTTTAGTACATTGTAATCATCCTAGTTTGATTATTGAGAATAGAGATTTTGGCTATATAACTTTCAGTTAAAAATAACATATTGATTCAAATGGCTCGGATCAATGAGGTAAACAAAGTTGACATTGGCATCACAAGTTACATAAACTAAATCTGTAGTTGTGTAACCTATAGATATGCATCATAATGAGATTAAAGAGTACAAAAATATTATGAATAGACCATCCTGTAAACAAGCTGAAGTCAATTAAAAATTTACAACTTGATGAAGAAGCAAATTGAGAAATTACAGGGGACTCGAGAATTCAAGGGAGCAGTAGTACCAATGCTCAGTCATCTCATTTAGTCATTTCCAAGATTTAGATACATGCATTTGTTTTTTTTTTTAAAAAAAAGGAAGATAGCTTAGCTCACCACATTTTTGGGGGGCAAAGCACCAACAATGTGTGTTTTGATGATATAGTCAAAACTTTGTCGAACACAGCATAATAACCAGTAGCTTGATAGGCAGTACTAGTTCAAATGGAAATGGAGTAACTCCTTTAGCCTGCAGGCCTAAGAAAGAAAATTAAAATTAGTTAAGCAAAAGAGATAACTCATTACATTGGCATCAAACTAGTGGTGAGCCAACAAAATGAAGAGCCTCATGGCAACGACAGAATCACAACCATTAAGGACCACAACATTAAGGACCACATGACACATTAACACTAACATGACACTTTAACCATATAACACTCCAGGTACGCATTAATACATAAATTTTCTTTCGCGAACAAACAAAACAATAGATCTTTTAGAATAAATGTCAGTAATATTATTTACACCTTTCAGTATCAAGAAAAGCAACCCTCTTGGAGTATGGTAGGTCAACTATGTTGAAGCAACAGTTGAACAAGGTATATGTATATGAAATAAGTTGACAGAGTCAGAACTCTAACAACCATCACTGCCCACTCACATGGCATTCTATCAGATTTATGACTTGCAGTAGGAAAAACAGCCAACACTCGAGCAATCTTGGTGGAAGGAGATTCAATCGTAAATAATTTATAGCCACAAGAACATACTAAAAACAAACACATTTCAGCGCACAACCAGAAGTGTCGAGAGTAGTAATTAGGATTTGCCAGCAACTGCATAAGTGTTAAGTCCTTCAATGAGCAGTTCCAACAGAGCTTCCGAGCAGAGTTTGACTGGCAGAAAGGTGACGAAGAGGAGAGGGAAGGAAGCAGGAGAGCAGAGCGGCGGCGCGAGTGGGAAGACGCCGTCGTTCATCACCACGCCGGAGCAAAGAACGTGGTGGCCGGAATATGGAAGGGCGACTGGGCGAGGGCCTTTCAGCGTGAAACAGGATCCTAATCGGATTCAGACCGGAGTCCGGATCATAAAACACGGCCAGAGGATCCTGAGTCCTGACACAGATTCAGGCCCTCCTGAAGCAGGCAAACACCAGCCCCACTCAGATCCAGATCGATGGACACCGCCGCCGCCGCTGGCGGCAGCACCGAGCATCCAAGGAAACGGAACGCAGCGGCGACGGCGGAGGACGACGACGATGAGCAGGAGGGCGTGATCCCCGCGGAGGATGACGACGATGAGCAGGAGGCGGGTGTGATCCCGGCGGAGGTGGTCGAGGGAAGCAAGCATGGCGATGGATCTATCTACAGGCCCGACGAGCACCCCCTTCACGAGCTCTATCACCTCGACGACCCCAGAGAGAGTAAGTGCCATCAAAATTCCATTTTTCTTTAATATTTCTTCTTAAATTGGAATAGCAACAGAACAGACTGCACACCAATTTTCTTGTTTGATTGACTATGGATTCAGCACGTAATCTAACCACTGCTGCTCGATCTCGATCTACCACCAGCTCGCCTGGAGCCGATGAGGGTGACGGACCCAACCGATATATGCTGCCGTCCCTGCTGGACCGTTTGCAGGGCACACATTGCCATTGGTACCAAGAAGAGCAGCCGCCGCCGATGGCCAAATTCAGCTGTACGGGTTCATGGCTGTCCGAGATCTCTTGGACCCTCTGCGCAACTACGTCTTCAACCGCAGCCGAGACGACCCTTTCACCATCCACGACCTCCACTCGGACCCCTTCGTGTATCTCTCCGGCCCCATTAGAGGCATCTACTTGGATTGCCGTGTGCTGATCGAGTATGACATCAGGATCAAGAGAGGTCAGACAGGGCAAGAGGATGATTTGCCGCTCATCGACGGTGCTGCAACCTTCAGTGAGTTCACATATAAACACGGTGCTATTACCGATCGGATCAGTGGTGATTGTGGCGGGAGCATGGACATAGCTCGCGCGCTCTTTCGAAATTCAGTGGAGGCCACGGTAGAAGTCTGGACATCAGAAATTGGGAGGAGCGTCAGTGGCTTAGACCTGTTTATAGCTGGTTTTGTTAGTGAAATACCTGAAGAAATTAAGATCTTCCGTGGCACTATCGGTGACCTACGTGTCCGAAAGAGATTTGTGGTGGCTGTGAGATTGAATTCTATCTTATTTCTACACTTCAAGGTTCCAGCTCTTGGGCCAGATCCTATCAGTTTTGCCTTGAGGGCAGTGCCACACGGATGCATTTCTGGTTACCGAGAACTCAAATCCTGTACTGTAGACGTTGAAGTGACTTGGTCAAACCTGTACTAGCTGTCTAGCCGTATGTGAGCACAGAGCACTGGATCAAGTTTAATTATCGGAAGAGTATTTGTGATCTTCTTATCTGTTCATGTCTTGACTCGTATCCATCTTAGTTCGCCATTTACCCCTAAAAAGAACTTTGTATTTTTCTCTTGATCTTTGCGTTGTTGCGAAATAGTTTGATCATCTTCGGGCGTTCTGTTCTCGATTTCGCGCCTCTTTGTCCAGGAGACTTTGCCACACATCTTCGAACGTCCCCCGGCTTTGACATGTACGACGTCATCCGTATCTAATTTAGCATAAAAAGATATATTTAAAAGTACAAGATTGTTAGATAATTTTGGGGATTGCGTTATCCAAGGTTAAATCCCAACAAAATGGTCTAATATTGTTTTTTTTTCTTTGTTCATTTCTTGTTCACTTAGATGACTTGCCTGTTAGACTCGTGTGTGCGCTATCCAGTGGATGTTCACAAACTATTTTTTAAAAAAAAATATATTAATATCTCAGCTTCTGCATCGACCGATATATATAGTTGAATAGATAACATCTTAAAACTTAAAAAACAAAAAACAAAAAAGTTACCTCTGACTCGCTAACCCCGAATCTGTTCATCAAAATGTCAGCGAGCACACGTAGAAGTACCACACATGCTCTTTAGCTGCTAGTAACAACACCTCCTTGTGTTGGAAATGGCCACCGCTGAACGGAACCGTTTGTTAGCTCAACATGCAGGCCACCTCAGCTACGCAAAACTACTGGCCTCAACGCCAACTCCATGGGCGCCTCCCATGCCGACATCCTCGCCAATTTCGTGGTTGCAACTAGCTAACGGTCCCACTAGACCATCACCCTCCACTGCCAAGGAGATGCAAAGCCCTCCAAACACCACACCAATGTCATCTAGCCACCTTCCTCCGTTGTGGACATTGCAAACTTTCCTCAACTAGGTCTCCACCTTCCTTGGCACGATGATGCCCGCCGCCATAAACTCATGAGTCCAAAACAATGCCTCCAAGAAGGGACACGATGCCACTAGCACCATCGTTGTCTAACTAGAAGGTCAAAGTTTCCACCATAGACACCGCACAAAGGGAAGAGGACCGTTCGATGATGCTTCCAGGGAAGAAAACAACGCTCGAAGGTGTCGTCATCATCGGCCCAATATGGGCAAAGCTTTTGCCATGTTGCCTCAACCCCGTGCACCGCGATGGCCAGTCTGCTACGGTAGCAACCGTCCCACTAGTCACCACGTCCGCAGACGCCACACACATAATCCGCCACGGTCCATCCTCGCCAGCGCTGCACTAGCACGACACTAACCAGTGCTGCTGATCCGCAATAGCTGCCGGAGGCCATAGCTATGCCGCCACGTCGGTACCACAAGGATCTAGCCCTAGGAACCGGTCACCGAGGAAGGAGACCCTCCATGGGCCGCTGCTGCATCCCGACAACGCCCTGGGAGGTCGCCATGGCCACCTTAGCCGTCGATCTGGGTCGGAGACATTGCAAGTGTCGAATGCGGGGAGGAAAGGCGCCGCCGCCGCCTTCCTTGCACTCGCATGGGCTTCCAGTGGCGCGCGCTCCGGCGGCAACAAAGGTGGAGAAGGTCGAGTGGAGAGGCTAGCCGCGTGGGTGTGGAGGTCTGCCCGTGTCGCCCAAAGGGACGGCACTAATGGCTGAGAGGGATCGAGCGGCTCAAAGGTGATGTTGGTTCACGAACTATAACTATTGCTTAACGTCATATCTTCTCCTTGCGTGATCCTAGTTAACGTTGCACCCTCCTCTCCAGTTCTCTCCCAGATAGCCACACCCCCACCTTTCCCTTTGCATCGTCATCTCGCAAAACCATCACCTGCAGACCATACCATAGTACTTAGATCATGTCTAAAATCACCCTAAGGCCTTATTTGGATGTATTCACATTCAGTTCAATTCATATGTGTTGGAGTAGATTGGAGTGTAACTTAGTTTAATTTATACTCCATTTCACTTCAACATATATGGTTTGAATTGAATACATGCATATCTAAGTAAGGCCTAAGCGCTTGTTTGAATGCACTTGTATTAACATAAATCCTTGTATGTTGGTGTCGATTGAAATAAAAATTAAACTAACTTGCATTTCAATCATATCCACCCTAGTACATATTCCCTTTGTCCCATAATTAAAGATGTAGGAGCTTTCAAAATTTGTACCTAAAAGGAAGACGCTCTAGCTTTTGGCCGGTCACTGCATGTACAACAGCCTAGCCCGGCACCCCACTCACTCTCTATTTGCTCGGCACCCACTTTCTCCGCATGTCCATTCACGGCGGCCAAATAGATGCAATATGGTCATTTGTTGGCTTCCTTGGTAGATGCACCAACTCCTACAAAAACAAGCATTTTAGACAAAGGGAGTACGAATTAAAGTGGATACGAGTGCCTATAAATAAAGTCTAAGTTGAGAAAATCTAAGTGTATCTAGACAAAGTCTAAGTTAATAAGTTATAATGGTCTCCATCTATTTTCCTGTTTGCCTCTGCCATTTTCCCAAGCACAAGTATTGTGTAGATTAGAAGAAATAAGCAAATTAGTTTGTAGTCTAATGATAGGACGGTTCAGTGGGACACTGTGACGCTACTCACCAAGGTTTAAATCATGATGCTCGTATATTTTTTTGGATTTTCTTAGAATTTATCGGCGTTATACGTTAAATGGTAAGCGACGTTTCGGTCGATGACGAGGGGTTACTGGTGACTTTGAAAATCTCGCTGTTTTTTCCTTTGAAGTTGCTCATATGAGTAGGTATAGGATTTACGTACTGTGTTCATACCGGTGAGCATTGTATTGTGTAATTTTTTAGAAAAAGAACTGAGCATCTTTTATCTATTACAGTATACTCGCGAGGCGTCGGAAGCGCAGGACCGGCCGGCAGATGCGGTGTTTTTTTATTAATAAATTTATTTTTTAAAAAAATTACAAAATTAGTCTACGTTTTCAAAAAATTACAGGATTGGGCGACCAGTCGCCCGTTGGAAGGGCGACCAGGCTAAGTTCGCCCGGCGAAAGGGCGACCGGGCCCAGGTCGCCCGGCCAAAGGGCGACCAGGCCCAGTTCGCCCGGCCAAAGGGCGACCAGGCCCAGGTCGCCCGGCCAAAGGGCGACCAGGCCCAGGTCGCCCGTCCAAATGGCGACCAGACTGGCGACCTGGTTTTTTGGATTTTTTTAAATAATATTTATTTATTTGGAAATTTCAGGAAAAATTTCGGTTTTTTTAAATATTATTTATGTATTCGGAAATTTCAGAAAAAATATCGAAGTCAGAGAAATAGCAAAAATAATACGCAGTCATGCAATTGGCGTGCGAAAACGCCATTGTCGTGTGCTCGCCCAAATTTAATAGATGAAAAAATACAACAGTGAAACATTAATTAAGTTCTAAAAACTAAAATAATATCAGTACAATATCATAGAAAACAACATCGGCGGCAAATCATACAAAACTAATATCGTCCACGCTTAGGTGCAACACCCCTAATCGTGCCAGGCTTTGGTGCTTTGCGGCCCGCTCGCACATGGCTGGCTGAGTAAGTAAGCGGCGAAGGAGGAACTGTAACACGTACAGGACGGCCTCCAGCAGCAGGTGGTGTCGCGTACTCGTCCTGTGAGGGCTGTGTCTGTGGTGGTGCTTCACGTAGCTGCGATGACGCAAGTACGTCCGCCGGCTCCTGCTGCAGGTAACTCTCAAGGTCGAAGGGTGTCGGAGATCGCTGACGAAAAGTGTCAGCGTGCTCAGAGATGTCCGATCCCTCGTAGTCGTAACGAGTCGTCCCTAAACATATAAGACCAACGTTATGATAACGCTGATGGTAAAACTAATATATAACGTGTCGAACTCTTAAAAGTAGGTCATACCTGGAACCATGGGTACAGCGTGTGAAGAGGAACCTCCGAAATCGAACTGATGCCGCGAACCGTCAAAGTGCATACCTGACCATGCAGAGTGAATGTAATGTTACGAATGAAGCAGTATTAGATAATATAATTAAATTTCACCAGTATATCGTACCTGTAGGCATGTGAGCAGGCTGCGAGGATGATCCAATGATATCGAACTCCGGACGCCAACCGGCAGAGTACGTAGGTGGACCTGAATAATGAAACTTATAAGTAACGAACAAGTTAGCATTACTACATACGAAGAAAATATAACTTACTCACCTGTTTGGTACGTAGGCCGCGGAGGTAGTGGCGCCGTCGGTCCGTCAGGCCTGTGTGTCACGTGTGAAGGTCGAGGGACGACATCCGGCTGTCGCCCGCAGGGCCGGCACGACGTCAACTTGACAATGTTTGCAGCAGAGTCGTACATCCTCTGGACCGCAGCGGTAAGCTCGTGGCTGGTCATCTGAATGCCCTCCCTCAACCGGTGCAAGAGCGATCCACCATCCACAGTGATACGATGACCCATGTCGGCCTATTAACAAAACGAGAACATTGAAGTAATTACGATAAGAAAAATATTAAACGAAGTGGGTTGAAGTTCATAAAGATCGTACCGCCAACGACAACGCCTGATCTCTGTGCACAGGGTACGTGTCCGTCAACCTGGGGACGTGGGTCCGTGGCTCCGCTGGTGTATACGTGACTCTGATCCGTGTGCGAGGAATATACCAACGTAAGTAGTCCCCGTAAGCCTGTAAGGAAAACGGTCTGGGCTCGTAGGTCACATCATGTAGTGCGTTGGCCCACTCGTCGACCCACGGCTGTATACGGGAGGACCAAGTAACGCCTGCCGGTAGACCCCTCCGCACGTAACTATGGATTTCAAAACATATTAATTATCTTTCTATATATATTAAATACTCAATCAGAACGAATTAATTGTCTTATACTTACCCGTGCACGGAAAGAGGAACAATATGGGCAACCGGAAGTGGGAACGTCTGGTTACGACCAAACTGCCGCATCACTCTGTGAGGAGCGTAGTCCTCGACAAAGATGTCGAAAACGACAGCCTTACGTGTCATCCAGTACTCCTGATCCCTCGTGCAGAACGACGACAACCCATTAGGCGCTCGTACGATAATCTCCTCCATGCTGTAAGGTGTCCAGCGGACGTCGTCTGGCCTAATCCGGTCGAACGCCGCCATGTACTCAGGATAGGCTCTGTGAACCTGAATGTTTGCCCAAGTAGGCTGTATAGAAAATAATAGTAAGGTGCAATTTATTCAAAAATAAATAGAAACAGGTTCAACCGCGATATAGAAGACTTACCCGCCGCCGGACCCACAACGAACCCATCGTAGGGCCGTCCTCCTCCGTCTCCCCGTACAACCCTGCTCCGTAAGTCGAAAAATCCATGACTGGTCGTCCAATACTAAACCGCTCGTACGACCAGAGTTGAAGTAATAGTGGACAACCAGAGAGGATAGCTGACGGGTCGGTCTTTGTGCACGCATCACAAAGACCTCGGTACGTGGCTGCCAAGATAGCGGACGCCCAACTATACTGCGGCACGGCGTCGAGCGGTGCGTCCGCTATCTCGCGCGCGAAGTGGATCAAGTGCTTCGCGACAGAGTTCCCATGCGACGATGTGAACATTATCCAACCAAACAACCACAACAGATAGGCCTCCAAGTGCCTCGACACAGTGGCCTCATCCGCCGCAGGGTGGATATACTCGGCCTGAATTAGAAAACAGAAGTTCAAATTTCATTTAACATACATATGAATATTTGATGTTAATGAACTATATCATAGTGTTATCTATTTACCTGAAACTGCAAGAGCCAGGTCTTCGTAGGCCCGTGATGCTGGTTTTCAGCAAGAGTTTGATACTCTGGAGCGTCTGGTCGACGCACAACACCCTCGAAACGGACTAGAAGGTCCTCACGCCAAGTGGCCTCCACGTCTGGACGGCTGACGGCCTGTCCAGCAGTGGTGACACCAAGTAAGTAGGAGACGTCCTCGAGTGTGGGAGTCATCTCCCCGCAAGGAAAGTGGAACGTGTGCGTCTCAGGCCTCCAGCGGTCCACCAATGCCGCAAGTAAGGAACGGTCAAAGTTGAACCGTGTCACCGCATCGGCCGGGGCCTCAACAGCACTAGCCTGCACAAGCCTACACAGAGGCAGTAGACCAGCTGCTCGTAGCCTGTAGCAAATACAACATTTATATATAAATATATATTACCAAATCGTCTGTATGAGTAAAACAAATAAGTGAACGTGTTATCATGCATACCTCGGTATCCATCGCTCGTCGAGCCGCCACAACTCCTGAGGTACCCTAGGCCGTAGAACAGGTAGCTCAGCACCTGTCACAGCACTCAAGTAGGACCGGTGGCGCTGGTCCAACTGTGCGTCCAACAACTCCAAGTGTCCCTCATCCATCGCCATACCTAAAATATCTTAATAATGTAAAAAAATAATGCATAAATATAATTAATACTATGAAACAAAAAAATCAAAAAAAGCAGACATACTATTATTTTTAAAGAGCATTTTCGCCTTGATTCCGAAATCCACGACGTGCACGAGGGCGCCGGCCGTCTTGCGGATTCCCTGAAGGTCCTGCTTCTGCAGCTCCCTCTGTGGTGGTTGCACGCGTGCACTTTTTGTAAGTATGTCCTGTGCCATTGCACTTGGTGCACCGATGCTCCAGTCTTCCCACTTCTGAGTCATCCATATCATTTCTAATGCGCCGTGTCT
The DNA here is from genome assembly GCA_023333625.1 of Bothriochloa decipiens. Taxonomy (NCBI): domain Eukaryota; kingdom Viridiplantae; phylum Streptophyta; class Magnoliopsida; order Poales; family Poaceae; genus Bothriochloa; species Bothriochloa decipiens. Next base: position 6,354,164 of record CM041646.1, read on the forward strand.
TACGACGACCAGGCTTCTGTCTTAATTTGTCCTTATCGGGCCCCCGCAGGTAGTTACTTCCAGGATTGTTTGTAAAACTACCAAATATTGCGAAACCATAAATCTCTGCATTCCAGGTTGTCATGACTACCTCCTTCGTAAAATAATGTGAGACATACGGCTTCGGGGACAAATTAGTAAGTGAACAAGCTGCTATAACATGTGAGCACGGCCTGTGTAGAAGTTTCGGTTTCATGCACGAACAGCTGCATGAGTTATAACGAATAACACACTCTTGTGCAATTCTCTCTCGATTGCCACCACGACGGCCCCGATCCCTACACAGAACTTCAAAGCGATTCTCTGCTGTGCCCATAGGACGTGCACGATGCAAGCTTGCCTTCTCCACCTTTTTTTTTCATGTAATTTGTCATGAATGTTGAAAAAATCAATGTATTATCTGACATCGCATTAAAAGCAACCATATATCTTTCACGGAAGTACTTGCATGTTCCATGCAAAATACCCTCTACGATTGCTACAAGAGGTAATCCTCTCATGCCTCGAATGACCCAATTGTACACCTCCGCCAAATTTGTTGTCATTATTCCAAACCTCGCCCCATCTGTGTCATATAATAATGACCACTTCTCCTTTGGCTCATACTCAATCCAATCTGAGAAGCACCTGATTGATGACCCCGACCTCCGCACCACGTTTCTCAAGGCATCCGTTGGAAGGCCTGAAAGAGGAACAGACATATCATTCAGGTCTTGATTCGTACGAGTCGCTAACTCTTCTGTTTGCTTTGTTGTTAATTCATCAAGACGTTTCCACATTGCATTGAATTTTCTTTGTTGGTTCTGATTGCACAACCTCTTAAACATATTCATAAGGTGTTTATTTTTGAAATGGCTGAAAAAATTTGCACCCAAGTGCCTCATGCACCATCTTGATTGTATGTCCGACCATCGAGGAGGAAGATCACGCTCCACTGAACCATATTGCATATCCGTTATCGCCTTCAACAAACCGGCATGTCGGTCATGTATGACACAAACATTAGGTCGCCCTTGCACCACTGCTAACTTCACACGCTCTAGAAACCAATACCAACTATCTGTGTTCTCACTTTCCACAAAAGCAAAAGCAACTGGTAGTACTTGATTATTCCCATCAACACCAATAGCAGTTAGAATCTGACCTTTATACTTTCCTGTTAGAAATGTACCATCCATGCATAAAACAGGTCTGCAATGACGAAATGCCATTATACATTGACCTAGTGCAAAAAAGGCTCGACGAAGTATTAACTTTCCGGCCTCTTTTGGATTAGACACATCCATGATATCATAATATGTACCAATATTTCTTTGTCTGATGGTTTCTAACAATCTTGGTAGGTTCTCATAAGATGCTTCGTACGAACCGAATCTCTTCTCAATGACCTTCTGTTTCGCTCGCCACGCCTTCGAATAGCTGATGGTGTATTTAAAATCTTCCTCTATAGTAGTCACTATAGATTTCGGCTCATACCTTAAATTATCAACAATTTGATTATACATGTACTCTGCAATGAAGCTCGATGTAAGAGCAGTATTGGACTTCTCTAATTCTTGTAACTCACATGTATGTTCTGTTACTATAGAGCACTTCCAAATTGTACTCCATTTTTGCTCATAAGCATGTACCCTAAATGGACAGTCCGAAAACACACATTTAACATCATATACTTTCTTGTTGGACTTCACAACTACAAAAGACCGCTTCATTGACAGAGACCAGTACTTCACGGCACTCATCACTTCATCTTTGCCTTTGTACATACCTCCCTCTACTAGTTCATTCTCATGATATTCCCACGGCACAGAATTTCCTTCGTTGATCATCAAATTCTTCGAACTGTTACTCTTCCACTCCAGTGGGACAGGAATTTCATTCTCATCTTCAGATGACTCAGTTTCAGATATATTCTCATTCTCCATATCTTCCATCGCCATCTCTTCAACTATATGTTCTATGCGCTCTCCTTCGTCCGCTTCACCCGTCGGTACCATAGATGACAGGTGATGATCACCCTCTTCATTATCTTCCTCATTATCATTGTCATTGTCATGGCTCGGACCTCCTTCTTCTTCTACACCGTGTACCTCATGAACCTCCTTCGTATATGCCTGAACAAGAAGGACTAGAGGCCACCCACGTTCTACAGCTTTGTTGACGTATTTTCTCCATGTTGATGTTGCATTAAGCGGTACTAACTCCCAAAAAGTGCCCTCCCGAGCACGACTAACGATACCCATGACCTTAACGTCATGTTGGTTGCTGTCAAGCCCAAATATTCGCATCAACCAATTCTGCACACCACTAATTGTTCTCTCATTTGCCCTAGACACCCATCTAGTTACTGAGGAAAATCCTGACAGATCAACCCCGTGTACACCTTGAATAATTTCTCCTTCTCCATAATAAATTTGAAATCCTAACTTCTCCGACATCTGTGTAATCTAAAAATTTCAACTAAAATACCTTTTTAGTAATATATTACTAATATTATTTCAACTGAAATATAAGAATATAAATACCTTTAACAATATATATAAAATAAGAATATAAATAATACTACCGAAATATAACATTAATCGCTTAACTGCTAATTATATTATCTAACAATTAATATAACACACATTAAATAATTATATATAAAATTATTTTTTTACTTACCGAAAATTTTCCTCTTCTCCTCTTCCTCTTCCTCTTCCTCTTCTTCTCTTCTCTTCCTCTTCCTCTTCCTCTTCCTCTTCCTCTCCTCTCCTCTCCTCTCCTCTCCTGTTGCGAAATCCCAGCCGGCAGCGGCCGGCTGCGGCCGGCCGCGTTATATATAGCGGCGCCACGTCGCCCCGTGGCCGGGCGACATGGGCCACGTCGCCCCGTGGCCGGGCGACATGGGCCACGTCGCCCCGTGGCTGGGCGACATGGGCCAAGTCGCCCCGTGGCCGGGCGACATGGGCCAAGTCGCCCACTGGCCGGGCGACGTGCGCCACGTCGCCCACTGGCCGGGCGACGTGCGCCACGTCGCCCACTGGCCGGGCGACGTGGGGCCCACCCATGCCAGTGCACGGACAAGTCGCCCGCTGGTCGGGCGACATGGCCCTCTTCGCCCTTCCAACGGGCGACTGGTGGCCTATTCCTGCAATTTTTTAAAAATAGAGACTAATTTTGTAATTTTTTTAAAAAATAAATTTATTAATAAAAAAAATTCGCTGTAGAAAGTGGACGAGCCTGAATCCAAAAAGAAAATGTGGACGAGCCTCGCAGTTAGCACCTGGGCCTTTCACATGGCGCAATTCACTTGAAAGGGCCGGCCCAACGCAAATTTTGTAGCCTAGCCCACACAGTCCATACCACAGCAGCGCGTGTGCTTTCTGCCAGTGATAGTGCCATTCCACTCCGCTTCGCCGGCGGCCGTCGCCCGTCGCTCGTGGAGCAGATTCCACCGAGCCCTACCCGCCCCCTTCGCCGCGCCATGTCCTCGCCGGCGGCGCATCGGGTCGCCTGCGCCCCGGCATCGCAGCCGGTCTTCCCCGACGAGATCCTGGAGGAGATCTTCCTCCGCCTCGACGCCGCGGAAGACCTTGCCCGTGCCTCCGCCGCCTGCACCGCCTTCCACCGCGTCGTCTCCGCGCGCCGCTTCCTTCATCGCTTCAGGTGCCTCCACCTCCCGCTCGTCCTCGGCTTCCTCGAGTTTGACGCCCCGGGAACATTCCACCCTGCGGAGCCGCCCCTGCCGCACGCGCCCTCGCGCAGGCCGCCGACTTCACTTTCTCCTTCCTCGACACCCCTCAATGCTGGCACGTCCGCGACTCCCGCGTCCTCCTTTCCCGCCGCACCAGCGCCAACATCACCACCGCGTTCGCTGACCTCGTGGTCTGCGACCCCTTGCACCGCCGGCACGTCCAGCTACCCGCCATCCCCGACGACCTAGCGACTGCTACTGGGGGCTGGGGCATGCAGGAATTCGATCCCTTCCTCGTTCCAGACAGCGACAAGGGCAAGGAGAAGCAGGATTTGTCATTCCGGGTCATCTGCGCTGTGCAGTGCCAACACAAGCTCGTGACCTTCCACTTCTCTTCAGTCACCGGCCAATGGCAAGGCATCACTTTCAATAGACCAGTGATATGGAACTCTCTGTTGTTGACCTCCCTCCTGGCATAGTACATGACAACCCGCAGGCACTGGCCATTGTGGAGGCAGGGGAAGGCATGATAGGTCTGTTCGCTATCACTGGTGACATGCTACAGCTCTACTATAGGTCTTTGCAAGGAACTGAGTGGCACCTCGAAAGGATAATCCCCTTGCCCAAACCAAACAGTTACTGGTACATCTTTGGTGCAGCCGAAGGGTACTTACTCCTACAAGCGACACCACAGGATTCTTCGCAAATTGCAAAGTGGGAGTCACAGTATTTCACACTCAATCTCAAGACATTCCTAGTTGAGAGGCTGTGTGTTTCAAATATTCAGTACAGTAGAGGTGCTCTCCTCTATGCGAGTTTCCTATCACCATTCTCACTGCCAAGCATATGATATGGTAGGAACCTTCCTTCCTTTCTTCAAATTTGGAATTTGAGATTTTTTTTTATGTGCTCTTGCATCCTACTTATTCTTGTAGCATACTTTTGTTTGGTGCATCATTTCAACTCAATTTCATGGTTTCATGATGCTCACCTGCTGATTGACTGACTGTTTGGGACACAAGTCAAGGGATGGATCTACAGGATCAATCATCATGGTCATGGACGCTCTAAAAAACACAGCTCTGTTGCTCGGATTATTATATTACAGTGTGCATGAGTGCATCCAAACCGTCAATCGTTTGATCCGAGCCCGACAGACAGAACATGCTGAGCTGCAAAGGAACATCCTCCATTGACTTATAGACTGCAAGTACGCAATCATTTGACTGAGGAAAGCACCACGACGAACAAGCTGGAATCAAAACAACACGAACCTAGCCCAGATCCTCACTCCACGAATCAACACGAATAATCCGAATGCTGATTCGATAAGCACGAGAACGCAACGAACGAATCGAAGCAGGAATCGAATCAAAGCGAGATGAGGGAGCCAGGGGGATGGGGAGGAGTGAAGTAGTGAAGTTACCAAGGAAGTGCGTGAGGCCCTCGAGTCCCTCCGGGTCGCTGTACCAGCCCACCTCGACCTCCATGCACGCCGCCGCCTGAGCGAGAAGCAGGAAGCATAGAGAAATTAGCAACAGAATCAATGACCAGGCCCTTCAGCTAGCGAGCCCTGAGCAAGCATTCCGAACGGCAGCTCGCCGGAGACGACGGGGGACGGAGGTACCTTGTCGGTGTCGGGGTCGCTGATCACGAGGACCTCGAGCACGTTGGCGAGCACCACGCGGCGGTACTCCCGCTCGTCGCTGCGCGCGCGGATGAACTCCACATCCATATTGCTGCTCCCCGTCGCCGGGGCCGACACCGCCTCCACATAGCTGCTCCCCGTCGCCGGGGCCGACACCGCCTCCACATTGCTGCTCCCCGTCGCCGGGGAAGCCGCCGCCGCCGCCGCCGTGAGAGCATACGCTCACAATCCCCGCCCCCCTTCTCCTCCTTCAATAATGGAGGACGCGATCCTCGCAATAATGCACGAGGACGCTAGATTGGGGACCACGACTGGGAGACTTGATTAGTCGTCTCTTGTCAATTTATAGAGTCAGGGAAACTTTCCTAAACGAGTAGGTAATCCATGCGGATGCCTTTTTAGGCTTTAACACCTTATATTTTCTTCATCTTCTTCCAAATTAGTCTAGCTAGTAGTACTAGTAAGAAACTTTCCATCCCCGAGTCTTACAGGACTCTGGATCCTGTAAGATTTCATTATGTGCCCAATTATGTTCCTGACTGGAACACAGGAAATCTCTGAAGAATTGCTGCAATTTTAGGGATCAATCAAGGAAAAATAACTCTTGTTTTTTTTTTCCGAACACACAGAGAGCTGCATGGCATTTCATTAAACATAAATAAAAACAGCCCGAATACATGCTGAGCTACATGGTTTGGACGTTTGGTTATTTAGATTTTACAAGCGCACCCTTTCTGAATCGAGAAAAAAAAAACTCTTGTTCCAAGTGACGCCCCCCGTTGCTGAATTGATTGCACTGGAGTAGCTTCAACCACAGCAATATTTCAACCGGCGCATCCTTTTTCTATTTCCTGCAGGTAATTCGCGGAGTGGCATCAGATTTGACTGAAGAACAAGGGTCAAGATCTGCATTAGTGTTGCTGATCGGCTCACCTAACTTCCTTCACGAAGAAGTCTGTTCACCAATCGTCCACCGTGACATCAAAACGCGCAACATTCTTCTTGACAGAAACCTGAAACCCAACATAGCAGACTTTGAGGTGGCAAAGTTCTTCCCAAGCAAAATGACACATATCATATGATTATTAGGAAAACAGAGTTGACATGTATTCTTCTTTTAGAGGATATCTTGTGCAGGAGCCGCAGTACACCATCCGAGGGCAGCTGACCACAAAGGCCGATGTCTACAGCTTTGATGTATTGCTGCTGGAAATTGTCAGTGGCAGATGCTACACTGATCCCAGATTACCTTTTGACGAGCAGTTCCTCCTACAAAAAAGTGAAGAACAATCCCAACAATGGTACTCATAGTCATACTGTATTGTTCAGTTATCTGAGTACGGTTGTCTGCCAAGTTTAGACAGCAAACTACAGGAAGACGAAGAACCATTTTTTTTATGCCAAAGCAGAAAAGGACTAGTACATACATGACAGTGTTCAGATTACCTAATTTAGACCATAAGGAATAAGGTCATGTAAGGTGCTGTTTGCATGATTGATCAATTTAGTTATACACATACTAGACAAGCACAAGCACAATCTGCTTGCTACAGTTGGTACAATTCCAAAGGAAAGTTCAAGGAAGGTATCCATTTTGTGTTGCCTTTATTTATGCAGTAAGAGCTACTTGCATTGATGGTTGTGTTCTAGTTATTAGGTATTGGTCCAATTCGAATACAGTTGAAATTTGATGAGTTATGAGAGATTAACTTATTTGTATTAGTAGAGCAAATGATCAGACCTTCAAAATTGCTAGCTTCAAAATGCCTGAAAAGTGCTAGTGCTATCAGACCTAAGACTTTGATTTAAATCATCTGAATGCTATTCTGTCAGGTCTGAACACTCTCACCGAGGAAGCACACTAATTGCTGAAAATAGGTCTTCTGTGCACCCAGGATAGCCCCCAAGATCAGGCCCTCCATGTCAATGGTCGCCAAGATGCTGAAGGAAGTGACAAGATCATGAGGCCTGGCTTGATCACAGATGTTATGGACATCAAAGTCAGGACAGTAGAGCTGGTTCAGTTCAGTTTATACCTATCGATGTCTCCTGCACTGAGCAGGCCACCTGTGTCCACACTTGCATTAGCTGGTAGCACTGTTGTAGAGAGCCAGGCCAGATGCCTGCAAAAAAAAAAAAAAAATGGGCTGTACATCGGAAGCAGCACGAATTGTTTTTGTTTGTGTTTTAGTACATTGTAAGAATGCCAGTTTGTATATTTATCATCCTAGTTTGATTATTGAGAATAACAGTTTTGGCTATACAATTGTCAGTTAAAAATAACATTGATTCAAATTTCAAATGGTTCAGATTAATGAGGTACAAAAAGTTGACATCAGCATCATAAGTCACATGAACTAAATCTGTAGTTGCCTAACGCTCTAACCTATTGATATGCAACATAACGAGATTATAAGAGAGTATAAAAATGAATCATAAATACCTGAACAAACTGTAAACATGGCAACATCAAATCAAAATTTTACAAACTTAATGAAGAAACAAATCTAGAAATTGCAGATCACTCAAGAATTTAAGGGAGCAGTGGTACCAATGCTCAGTCATTTCCCAGATTTAGATGCACATAATTGGATTCGAAAAGATGAACATACCTTACACTCTGTGTGAGTGTGTTTGGGGGGGGGGGGGGCACCAACAATGTGTGTTTTGATGATATCATCAGACAAAACTATAACTACATTGGCATGAAACTAATGGTGTTTATGTCTGCTTTATTAAAATAATAAGAGCCAACAAAATGAAGATACTCATGGTAATGAGTAATAACAGAATCATGACCATTCAAGACCGACTAACATGACACTTTACCAGTCTAATAACACTCCATAAATTGTGTTCCACAAGCAAACAATAGATGGATCTTTACAACAAATGTCATTACCATTATTTACTCCTAGTATAAAAAATTAGCAAAAGCTATCCACAGCAACTATCCTGGAGTATGGTTGGCCAACTATGTTTTCAAGCAACAGTTGAACAAAGTATATGAAATAATAAGTTCATCAGGAATAAAAACATTAACAACCGCCCATCACTGTCCACTCACATGGCATTCTTTCAGACTTACGACTTAGAGTAAAAGCCAACAGTCAAGCAATCTTGGAGGGAGGAGATTCAATCAGATGAACAAATACAGAATTAATAAAGAATTTATAGCCACAAAAACGTAATAGAAAACAAACACATTTTAGTGCACAACCAGAAGTGTTCAGAGTAATTAGGGTTTGCCCGCAACTGTATAAGCATAAGACATAGGTCCTTCAGCAGCTACAACAGAGCTCCTGGATAAAAATTACTGAACAGCCACATCATATTGAGAGCAGCACCGAAAATACCGGCAGTGAAATGAGTACAGCATCCAGCACATTTAGATATAGATCCAACCCCTTTCTTCTTCAACAGAGTTATTGTTCAAAAAAGCTAATGATTGACACCTCTGAAGAGCTTTACACAACAGGGAAGAAACCAAAAATGTCATGCATCTCCAAGCCTAGGTGATCTACTAGTGGGGTCTTCCCATTCGGTTCATGTCCATCAATTGTGTAAGTGTTACAGCACTCCATCTTTCAACTCCCTCTTGAAGTTGTGCATACAGTAGTCGCTTCACAGAGTCTATGCAAATACTAATGGTGCCAAACTCATACACTGGCATGCCATTGTAGAACTTGCCAACTCTAGGCATAAATAGCAAACCTTGCTCCATTGCATATGCCTGTATAGACTCCTTGAAGCTCAAATCCGCCATGGCTGCTCCTGGCACAGCATGGTAAGCTTGCTGTGCTGCATCAAACTGCCGCTTCTCAGTTGCCCTTAAGTAACCCACATTCTCCCTAGCCCCAGGCTGCACCACCTCAAGTCCTTCAGCAGCTTGGTTCATCATGTCAAGACCAGCAGTTAGCAGCATCCGTATGCGCTCATTGGCAAGTAACTCTGGTGGGAAAAGGCCCTTCCATCCCTTATACCAGTTCATTATCTCATTGAAATCAGGATTTGGTGAGCACAACCAATGGTACAGGACCTGCTGCCACTTGTTGAAGAAGTCAACTTCCAACATATGGACCATGAGGTGTACTGGGATTGCAGATGCCCACAACATCACCCAGTTGAACTGATCGAGCTTCTGGTTTGCTGGGTTGATCTGAAAGTCTTGCAGTGCTAATCTCAGTTTAGGAATGATATACCGCACAATCAGGTCTTCCCAGCTTGCAGAATCAAACACATCTTTCCACGGAGACAACACTGCATATGCTGAAGCATCATGTGCTTGCCAGACATGGAGGACAGTGCTCAACTTGTATCGAATAGAATGGCACAAGGTCTCTATCCTTTCCCTTAGCATTGGTAGCCATGGGTGCACCCAGACATGGATTGGTACACTTTCCCTGCGAGGATCCCATGAATCCACAGCAGCTGAGAGCTTTGGCATGATTACATGCTCTAGTATTGTTTGAAGCAAAACAGGAGGTAGCAACTTCTTATTATCCCATAACTCAAGAAAGTGGAGCATTGGTTCTGGTTCCCTAGCCTCCCATGAATTGGTTCCTGATATCCTTACAGCGGGTAGGATGACTTCACTAACAAGCTGCACATATGGTGTCATTGATGCAGCACTATCTGAGAAGTCATATGGTTGGTCCCCCTGCAGTAGGTCCTTCCATTTTCTCATGGCTTCTAACCCAAACTTTGGATCCTGCAGGGGCTGCCACCCCTGGAAGACGCGGATTAGCAGCGGATGAGCATACCGGCAAGCAATCCATGCAATGCTACACATCTTGAACTCCTCCTCAAACTGCACCTTCAAGCCATGGAATGTTTGAATCAACCCATCCAGAGTGAGCATGCCAGCAGTGTCATCCTCCCGAACCTTCTCCAGTGTCTCCGCAATTCTCTCCATCACCAGCAGCTGGCGTTTCTGCAATGCCTCTTGCTTAGCCACTTTTTCCTTCTCCCGCACCAAGCTAGCCACCTTCTCTTGCTCCCGCCGCAGCTGCGCGTCCAACCTCACAATATCAGCCCTAGCCTCATCAACAAGCAGGCGCACATTGTACTGCAGCTCTGGCATGGGCACGTCATTCGCCTCCATCTCTTGTTCTTCATTGAGCCCCTTCAAATCTGTCAGCACCCGCGCCTGCAGCCCTCGCATGTCAATCACCTTCTGGACAACAGCAGGCTGCTCCTCCTGTTCCTGCTCAGCACGCATGGCCAGGAGCTCATTCTTCGTCAAGATGGGAGCCTTCTTTGCAGTAGCCTTCTTGGACCAACGCTTCTCCTTCTTTGCAGATGCCGGCGGAGGCGGGGCAGTCGGTGCATTCTCCTTAGCCAACAGGGGCTTGGGCTCCTTGAACCCCTCGACGCTCCCCAGGCCTGCATTCTTGGGTCGCAGAGTGGACTCCAGCGGCGCAGTGATCCCCTGCTGATTCTTGCCGAGGCCCATGCCTTTCTTGTACCCCATCATCAACATCATCTTGGCCACCTTGGAGTTCGACTCCAAGCTCCCAGGAGCCGCGGCCGGCTCCCCCGCCCCGAGACCCGCTGCCTGTCGCCGGCGCGCCGCCGCCTCGCGCTCCCGCTCCTTCTCCTCCCGCCTGGCGCGCGCGCCGTCCCTGATCTTGCCGAACATCGCCGGCAGCATCTCAGTGTCCCCCTCCTCGTCCTGCTCATCCTCTTCCTCCGCCTCCGCCGCCTTATCATCAGCGGCAGCGGCGGAGCGCCCGAGCCCCGGCCGCTCCTCCGGCTCGGGCTCCTGCGTGGGCATGAACTTGCCGGTGGAGACGAACTGGACGGGCTTGGTGAGATCGGCCTCCCCGCCGCCGCCGTCCTTGCGGCGCTTCCGGCGGCGGCGGCGGGACCCTTCGTCGTCCTCCGAGTCTTCGTAGTCGGAGTCGCCCTCCGCGAAGACCCCGTAGATGGCGTCGTCCCGGGTCTGCGGCGCTCGCTCCCGCCGCGTACGGTAGTAGAACTCCCCGTCGCGGCCGAACCGCCCGCCCTCGAAGTCCCCCTCCATGTCGAACCGGTCCATCCCCTCCGCCTCCTCCGCCATCCCGGCGGCTCTCCCTCTCCCCTGCCCTCCTCTAGGGTTAGGGTTTCACCCCCGATTCCTTTTTTTTTTTCGCGTGTGTGTGGGGAAATTTTCGTCGGAAGAAGACGACTCGCAAAGAGGCTACAGAGCGCTCGTCTTCTCCAACCCCAGGTCGGCGCCGTGCGGGGACGAACGCTCCTTGGCTGACGTGTCAGGATCGCAGCCGTCCGTTTCCACTCCAGGCCTCCTGGGCCGCTCGATCGGCTCCGCGGAAAGCGGGCGCACATGGGTTTACGCTTTCCCCACGGGGACACGTATTCATGCAGGCTCGCGCTTCCTGCGGGTCGCCCCCAACCTCTCGTCGCTTCCGGCCGGCCGTGTTGACCTGACCTAATAACCACCCGTCTCTGCCTGCTGCACCCGCGAAACCCGTCCTCGAGGGGCACGTCCTAGATCGGTGGCGCCTGCCTCTCGCCGCCGCTACCGGTGGTGCCTCTCGCGGCCTCGCTCCCCCCCGCTCGCAGCGTCCTTTTGTTTTTTTTTTATTAGCTCCTCCCGTTGGTTCTTGGAGGGGTTTGTTGCCGTCTCCTCCCCTCCCCACGCGGTTCTTGAGGTACGCACACAATAAATCCGGCGCCTTTCGTTGTTCGGATGTCTTTCCGGAGGTATGGGGAGGGTACGACGCTCTGTAACGAGATCTAACCGTCGCGCTGGTAAACACGGGCGATCGGTGTGGGGGAATCGGATGGCGTGTGCGGGATTTGGGACTGGAAGAAGCTGGAGGGGGGCCTTTTTTTCGATGGACTCAAGCTCATTGAGAAGCTAATCGTTGATGTCTGGTTGATGTGGGATTGGGAGGGGAGGTATATGGTGGATTGATAACTGTTTGATATTTGGTACAATAACAATAGGATTGGACTAGGGGTGCAATTGGGATGGGACAGTGATTGGATTGCGTTGATTGTGTATATGCTTATGTGCTCATCCGCCGTGGCTTTGGCTGGAACTTTGCAGGCATGCAGAGCCAGATTGTGTGCTACGGGTGCAGGACCGTTCTGCTCTACCCGAGAGGTGCTCCGAGCGTGTGTTGCGCGGTATGCCATGCAGTCACCAATGTGCCGCCTCCAGGTAGCGTGTCTGGGCTTTGGTTTCTCTTGTCTCATGAGTCATGATTCAATACCAAAGGCACATACATTGCAGGGTGGAACATAAGGACCAAATCCTTATGTCATGATGATTTAGAATCTTGTTGATGCATGAATTACATCTATGTGACACTTAAAGGGGCAGACTCTGGGGTGTCAGAGAGTATGTCATTATTGCTGTCTACCTAGGGAAATGCTAAATTTAGAGATGTAGGAGTAACTCATTTGGTTTCGAATCATTCATTAAGTCCAAATATCCAATCTATCTCAGCTATATGTTCTGCGTTTAGTGTCCGGCGTGTGCAGTTAGTGATATCACATATTTTAGGTTAGGATGACCAGTGGAAGATGGATGAGCTCTGCCTTAACTAATATTTCTGATATCTTGCAATTTGCATCTTATGGAATCATGGTCCCGTTTACAAAGTATTTCTTGTTCAATCATATCAACCATTGAGTGTCGGTGCGTCATAACAAGCTCATGCCCATCATTCAATATGCCTTTAATCCAATATAGTATTGTACACTTATTGTGCTGATAAAGTCTTTGCATTTTAGATGTCATGTGTAAATGATCTTTCTGCTATTCCAGATATATTATCACCAAATTGACTTATGTTTCATAGAGGTAAAGAAGAGGAATGATCCTTCCCCACTGAACCAGATCTGTTTCACAGGCTAATTTGTGACGCTGTGTTTTTTAACATAAATATATAAACTTGTTACTGGGTATCAGCTGCCAGCCAGCTACACTCATATCTACTGTTTTTTTCTGCTAGTGCACATTTGACTGTTTAGGGGTGTCATGTCCGTTGGTCTAACAATGAACTATGTCCCTCTGATTTGTGGCCATTGAACCTCCCTTGGAGGGAGCAAATGCAATTAAAACTTGTGTTTCCGGGAATAGTAGAGAAAACATCAGTTGTAGGCCTATGGCAGCAGACACTAATTCCCACTGATTTAAATAGAGGTGATACAAATTCTTCTGTAGAAAGTATTATTAGGAGCTTCGATTGCTGCAGTTTCAAGCTTGAGGAGAAGCACTGTGTCATCCACATTCACACAATTTATATCACCGCGGCCGACAATACTTTCATTGATATGGGCTGCTTTATCTTTTCGCTAAACACTTTTAGCTCGTACACTATCTAGTGTTTCTTCCTTGGTTCCTTGACCTTGATTGCATGATATTGCTCATCAATTCAAATGTTAGCCATCTTTCAAACTACATGGCTCTAAAGCCGCATACCATCATGAGCTTTGTATTTGGTTTGTGTAGTTGAAATTTATGTAGCATTCTCGGTGTCAGTTGCAATCCCAGATTTCCAAGCTTTTACAGAGATTGGGTATGAAAAATAGAGATCTCTGTATTGTTGTTTAATGTAGAGTTTTTGTTTGAGTTAGTTTTTGTTTGGAAAACCTCATAACCAAAACTTTCATTGACTATCATGTACATGGGGACTAGGTCAATATTAGGTCCATAATGTCAAATAATTATAGCTAGTCAAACAAAAAAATTGAATTAGCACAGGGTTATGGCATGGTTAGTCCAAAACACACTTTAAACTTTATGGTACCCTCTTCATTCTGTTTTGTTCCCCTCCTCTTGAATCTCTCCTCAAATAATTCTTTTTGTGTGCTTATGAAATAATGGTAAATTTCTTGTGCAGCAATGGAGATGGCTCGACTTATATGTGGTGGCTGCCAGACATTATTGATGTATACTCGCAGTGCAACAACTGTAAGATGCTCATGTTGTGACACAGTCAATCTTGTCAGACCAGGTACTGATGCTGTGTAAACGTATCTTGCAGATCCATAAGCTTTTGATTTTTCATCTATGAACATGCTAAAATTCAAGAGTAGGATGCATGTTCTATGCAGGCAGAAGAGTTGTTTTTCCATTAAATTTGCGAGCACCAGAATTGATACTACATTTGTGCTAGTGATTTATCTACCCCTAGTGTACATAAAAGAGGATAAGCTTCTTGCATGTTGAACAGCACATAGACGGTCTGTCAATAACTACACTTGGCACCAGTGAACAGCTAGCACTAATGCAATTCAGTGCATTATGCTCTCCCAGCTTCTGAGTTGGGCAGTTCCTCATCCTGCTGAGGGATGGGCATCTTGAAAGAATCTGTTTCCCCTGAGTGACTATGTAAAGTCCAATAAATGTAAAGACAACAAGCAGATTAATAGCATTTTCTACTGTGTTTTGATGTGTTTGTCACCATCATATCATAATTGAAGTTCAATTTATGTGCATAACATGATAATGATATCATTTATATTATTAGATTTGTCTTCTCACTCCATTTTTTTCATTCTGCAGTGAGTAGCATAGCTCATGTGAACTGTGGCCAGTGCCAAACAGTGTTGATGTATCCATATGGAGCACCATCTGTCAAATGTGCTATTTGCAACTTCATTACAAATGTTGGCGGGGTATGTTAATTCCCTTTATGGGTGTGTGCTTGTGCTACAAATAGTCTTTAGTGTCTAGTGACACCCACCTTATTTTAACATGTTTATTAAACTTTTAACATCAGGTGACTCCTGTGAGACCTTTGCCACCACCTGCATCAAGTGGAAATTCATATAGCATCCCGTCAACTTCTGTGGTATGTTTATTTTATGATTTATCGCAAAATTCTGTCAGTTTAATGTGATTTATCACAAAATTCTTTCCATCCAACTTGGGCAGCCCACGAATCAATCGCACAATGTAACTGTTGTTGTTGAAAACCCAATGACAGTAGATGACAAGGGAAAATTGGTAAGCATGTTATGCTGTTTGCTCATACGTGCATTTGTTTTGCCCAATAAAGGTTGCTAATTTTATCTTGTTTTGTGTATGCAGGTGAGCAATGTTGTAGTAGGGGTTACAAGTGGTGGGAAAAAGTGACATATCAGGACCTGTGTAACTTTGTTTTATATATGTTTAAAATATATCTGAAAAGGTTTAAGAATACCTTGTATCATACTGCTGTTTGGCGATCGCCTGCTTGACGAAGGAATCCCTCCTCCCTGAAGAGCATAGTGGCAAAGCGCGCTGCTCTTGCCATTGCGATCGAACTAGAATGAGCGGAAAACCGAAGTGCAGGTGTGGATACTCAGAAACTGTAGCTTGTTACCCTTGATTCTTTTGTATGTAATATGGGGCTGTGCCTGACTTTCACTGTGTGACCAAATTCCAAGCCCGGGGGCTCTTGCTGCCTTGTTATTAATGAAAATAACGACAAAAACATTGCAAATGGCTCGTGAGATAGTGTGTTCTTGTTATCTGAATGTTGATGAGAATTAAACATTAAATGGCAATTCGCCCGTTACCCCCATTTGCTGTTTCAGACTGAAAAAGTGATTATGCAATAAAAAGACTGAAAGTGAGAATGCATAGTTGTATCAATGTTCTCTGTTAGCTGGTGGCACATCATTGACCAAACAAGTTAGGAATTCCAACTAGTTACTGCAAAAGTTTTTTTATTAAAAAAAAACCTAGTTACTCCAAAATACTGCAATGGGCCGTATTAACAGGGCAAAGCAACAGTAGGCCCATACTATATTAAGTGGCCGTTGATTTGGTATGGCCCAGCCCGTTAAACTCCGAACAGCCCAGATTCAGTGGATGTACGAGAATGAACTTTTTTATTTTTAATTTTTTTTAAAAAAAAAATTTACTAAAATAGTCTCCCGTTTCAAAAAAATGACAGAACTAGTCGCCTGCAGTGGGCGTTTTTTAAAAAACGCCCACTGTCTGGGCGTTTTTTGTGACGTGGCAAACGTCGGGCCGGCGCCGGTGCCGGCGTTTGCGGGCGGCCCTCTGGCGGCCAAAAAACGCCCACTGTGTGGGCGTTTTTTTGCGGCCAGGGGGCCGCCTGCAAAAGGGCCGACCTGTTTTGCGGGCGGGCCCCGAGCAGTAAAAAAACGCCCACACAGT
>CM041646.1:6380651-6396190 GCA_023333625.1 Bothriochloa decipiens
TTTTTTTACTGCTCGGGGCCCGCCCGCAAAACAGGCCGGCCCTTTTGCAGGCGGCCCCCTGGCCGCAAAAAAACGCCCACACAGTGGGCGTTTTTTGGCCGCCAGAGGGCCGCCCGCAAACGCCGGCACCGGCGCCGGCCGGATGTTTGCCACGTCACAAAAAACGCCCAGACAGTGGGCGTTTTTTAAAAAACGCCCAGACAGTGGGCGTTTTTTCACCGTGGACGACTAGTTCTGTCATTTTTTGAAACTTATTTTTGTAAATTTTTTTTTAAAAAAAATTAAAAATAAAAAAAATTCGTACGAGAATGAGTGGGACTGAGCAGCTGGGGTTTCTGCCACTCCGCCGTCGCAACCGCACCACTCGCCATTGCCGCGCGATGTCCTCCTCGCCACCTGCGCATCCGGACGCCGGCGACCCAGCGTCGCCTCAGGACGCCGGCCTCAGGACGCCGGGGACCCACCTGCGCATCCGGACGCCGGAGACCGAGCCTCCCAGCCGGTTTTCTTCCCCGACGAAATCCTAGGTGAGATCTTCCTCCGCCTTGATTCGGCGGCCGACCTCGCCCGCGCGTCCGCCGCCTGCACCGCCTTCCTCCGCGTCGTCCGCTTCATCGGCCGCAACCGCACCATCTACAGCCAGCCCGTCGGGATTCCTCGAGGTTGAAGGCCCCACTCCCTTCCACCCTCGCCCCTTCTACCACGCCCAGCCGCCGCACCGCTCCGCCTCTCCCGCTCGCACTCTCGCGCAGGCCGCTGATTTCGACTGCTCCTTTCTCCCCGACCCCGGCTCCTGGCGTGTCCACGACTCCACCGGTGGCCGCCTGCTCCTGTGCTCGGATTCCTCCGATGATACCAACGACCACGAGGAGGACCTCATGGTGTGCGACCCCTTACACCACCGGTATGTCCGGATTCCCTCTGTCCCTGTCGACCTAACAGCCAGTGCGTTCACGTCCACAACCCACTTCCACTCCCCGAGTTTCTTCGCTCCAACCGGCCAGGAGGAGGGATCGTCGTTTCGAGTGATCTGGATGATGTATAGTTTTGAGGAAATGAAGGCGACTGCCTTCGTTTTCTCTTCAGCGACCGGTGAATGGCGCAGCGTCACATTCGATGGATGGAAAGTGAATGGATTTGTTACTACCATGCACACATCTTGCCGCTACCACCCGAAGCTAAGCTTCTCCAGCTCATCTAGGTTGTCCGGTGAGGTACTCATGCTAGACACACACAAGATGGAATTCTCTGTGCTACGCATGCCTCTTGTCCGCCACTCCCAACAGCACGCCATTATCGACGCCGGGGAAGGAAAGCTTGGTTTCTTAACCATCAGGGATGGCATGTTAGACCTCCACCGTAAGGTTTGGCAAGACAACGATGCTAGTGTGGAAGGGTGGCAGCACAAAAAGACAATCCCAATTCCCCTGTCCACCCCTGACAGGCACAGGTATTACATCAGCTTCTGTGGTGCAGGCGATGGCTACTTACTCCTTCGAGCCACTCCACCAGACTCACCAGACTCAGCTGAGCTCGAGCAGATGCCGCCACCGATACGCTACTATTTCACGGTACATGTCAAGACATTACTTGTGGAGAGATTGTGCATGTTGAATAAATTCATCAATGTTGCTCTTCTTTATACAAACTTCCCACCATCGTTGTCGCTGCCAAGCGTATGAAATGCGGACTGGTAAGAGTCTTCCTTGTTTTCTTCAATCATTTGGAGTCTGCTAATTGCACAAAAATCTAGTATTCTATTATGGCAAACAGTTTTTCACTAGGAATATTTGGTTTTAGCACTTCCAACATTCTTTAGCATACTGTCTATGATTCTGGTTATCTGCAGACTTACACATTCAAACCAGACAAGATTGAATGGTAATATAATCATAGATTCATATTATGTTTTGCAGACCTATTGAGGGTTTAATTGTATTGAGGTCACATTGCCTTGGTGTCTTTCTATATCTGTTCTTTTCTTTAATCTGGTGCCCGCACAAGCTTACAGCTTACTGGTCAACTTGACATTTGTTGCATACTTCTGAAATTGTGGATATGCTATTGGAACTTTTATTATTTCCTGAAACTATCTTTTGCAACTACAACTCCTTTTTTTGTGATACTTTATGGTGTACCCTGTAGACTGTAGGTAACATTTGTTGAGTGCTGCAGTCTAGAGAAGACAAATATGTCTTTTCTATGTTGGAATGAATGGAATTGAGTTATGGCGTTTGAATCTTAAAATGTGTGCACGGATTATAAAGAGAAATTGAGGGTGTATCAAATTTGTTTGCCCTCATATAGGAATGAATGAAAATGCAACTCATGGTCATAGCTTCACACATCTGTAAGTAAACCCATGGAGAGTTTAGTTGTACATGAAAAATTATATTTGTTTGTGGTCTCCATTTTACATATGTCCATTTCTTTGGTCTAAACATCTCCTACACAAGCTTAATGGAGACGTTGAGATACAATGTTTCATAGACTTGACTGCACATTACAAGTTTCGTTGTATCATTTTTAGCCTACTCTGTAGGCTTTGAGAGTAGGCTTTGAATTCAAGTATTAAGCAAATAGATTTCTGTGTTTGCTGCGACCTGTGAATCTAATCAGTCACAACCCCTCAACCCTATGCATCTCTGTATATGAATTTCAATTCATGTCTCCAAACGCAATGAATGGTTTGTTTGGATGCACATGCCTGGAAGCACTTAACATGGCTTATTTGAAAGTTTTTTCTTTTCATTCATGCTGGTTCTAACATTTACTCTTTGGTAGGTCAGCATCCCGACCAGGACTTCTCAAGGTGATGTTGCAATGTCAGTTGGCAACTTCTGTATGGTGACTTGAAATATGCATGAGACCCGCTAATGTTGTCAGTGATGACATCTATCTATGGTCTGATGAGCTGTTTGCCTTCTGCTGTAATGTTCTCCCCTTTTGCAATTGTGCTGTGTTTTGGACCTATTTGGCCTGCAATCGAGGTACTGAGGAGGCGTTCTAACTGATTTGTGCCCGTACATTTGTAGCCATGGCTCGAAATGGTTATATCCATTTCTTGGCACTAAGTAGGCCTTCTCCCCTACTAGCTTCTATCTGGTGCTTTTGACACTCATGTTGTTTATCTGGTAGTTCCCAGTAGAATTGCATCTTAACTAGTAGCAGCAACAGTTGTGTGCTACTTCCTGTTTGTGGTTGGAAAAGCAAACTTCATGTTAAGTAGTCAAGTTATTGAGAATACACTTCGGTGAAGCCAGTTTTTTGAGAGCCCATGGATAGTGCCTGAGATCTCAAGGTCTGGGAATTACTTTGTTGTTTCTCTTAATCTGGTTATTATGTTGAAAGTGTGACCATGGGTTTCATTCTCTTAATTGTACCTGAAGTCATATATGTTCTCTTCTGTGTCAGCGTGGGCTTTCCTTTGGTCTAGTTCCTACAAGCCTACTGGTGAACTTTTACTAATCATGTTTTAACTTTCTGTTAGTCATTATTCTTTTTTCTTCAAAACATTCTGTTAGTCACTTACTTTGTGGGTAGTCTGTAGGTTGGGTAGTCTGTAGGTTGCATTATTTATGGAGTGGCATTTGTGTACTCTAGCATCTTTTAATTACTTGTGGTTGCGGAGCATTGGACAGAATTTTGTCGGTCTGCTGCGATGCTATGCTGTACACATACGTGCATACATACTAATTTAGTCAAGCTTTATTTGTCGGCAATGACAGTGAGCCCATGTTGAATCAGCCACAATCTTTGGTATGTCTGCACTCTTGACACATTGATCACGAGCTCAGGACTTGCATGTTCAAACTGTGTCTTTTGTACCAATGTTTGTGCACTTGAGGTCCTCACGACCTCACCTATGAATGTTATATGCTGAAACTTGTCCAATATTTTCGAAACAGGTGGCTAGAACGATGCCCTTGAAAGTGCACGATGTTAGGTATGTTAGCAAAAATTATTGCAGTATTTGCAAAAAATCATGAGCTTTATGACCATAATTCGTTTTCTCCCTCTCGATGCAATACGACTGTCATTCATCAAGTATCATGTGGTTTTGCTCATATTTGCCCAAATTTCACGGCCAAAAATGGTGGTAATTATTAATTTATTATTCTGGCGTACATTGCGCAAAGTTAAAAAAATACATGTGCTGCACAAAATACGGCAATGGGATGTACTGCCAGCGCAAGCTTGAGTAGGCCCAGCCCATAATACATGGCCGTTGATTAGGTATGGCCTGGCCCGTTAAACGCCTAACAAGCCCGGGTCTCAGTGGATGTACGAGAGTGGGACTGAGCAGCTCTTGGGTTTCTGCGCGATGACCTTGCCGCCGCCGCTACCGCACCCCAAATCCCGTCGCCGCCTGATGCCCTCGCCGCCGCCGCCTCCTGACCGCTACAACTATGCTTCATAATTCATTTTATATTAAATTATGCAATAGTTGATGGTGATGTGGAGATGGCTAATGCTGGTGGAGAAGGGGAAGAGGAAGTGATGCTACATGGATAGTCCTTGATGTTCGAGGTGCACAAAGAAAGGCCATCAGGCAATCAGCTGCACTATGGATATCTACTATGTGATGTGTGATTCTCATGAGCATGAGAACCATCGGTGCCTAGTGCTCAAGATGCCAAGGCTGGTGGCGCATGCAATGGGTTACACGGTTCACGGTATGGGGTTCTATCACATCCCTCGGTTGCCGTCGCCATAGGTCAAGATGGATTTGTTAGACAATTAGGCAACATGTTATTTTAATTTCATAAATTAATATTATGATAAGAATATATAAAAGATATTTAATCGTTGAAAGCATGATAACAAATATATCCATAAGAATGTAGAACATGTGAACAATAAACATGTGAACCATGTGAATATCAAAAACATAAAAGCATGATACATGTAGCATAACAGTAAAGCATGAAATATATCTCATAACAACAACAGACACAGGAAAGCATGTGAAACGACGTGACAGAACTATTGAAACATATAGGTAAACCACAGAAACATGCATACATGGCATATAACTTATAGCAGAAACAAACACCAGAGAACTTATGATACGACATAACAGAACATGTGAAACAGACTCATGAAAACATATGAAACAACATGGATGAACAACTGAAACATGTAGAAATTGGAAAACGTAAAACAGTAAGAAGATGAACCGATCATACCCTCCCATGCGCTCCGATGATCTAGATCCTTGTCCAACTTCCATCGTCATGTCGTAGGAGAAGAAGATGGTCTCTCCACCGGGAAGTAGCAGAAGATGATGAAGTCCACCGAAGATGCTTCAGGAAGAAGACGACAACGGACAGCAACGGCGGTTCGGGCAGTCGCGTAGACGCTCCCCAAAAACCTAATTTTCGATCTCCCGTGCAAGGTCTCAAACGGCATGGGCTTCGGAGGCACCTGCCCTCTTGCTCCTCTGTGCACGCGGAGTTACGAGATGGGAAAAAATTATATGCTGCTTGATTGTGCTTCTGTGTTTCTCTCATGTGTACCGAAGAGATAGGGGTTTCCCCTTTATCCTTGCGCGCGGGAAGGGGAAGGAGGAGAGGAATGAAGAGTCACGCACAACATTCAAGAGATGGGCATGTGAAAGGTTCAACTTCGAGTTGAAACTCCTGTTATCATTGTAAGTGAGTGCTAAAAAGTTAACACGCCATGCCCACTCACCACCTGCCTGCCTGCCTGCCTGCCCACGACTGCCCGTGCCTGGCCCGGCAGGCCGGCCGGCGGCAGCGTCGCGCGCGCGTGGCACGCCTTGATCCTTTTCTTAACTTCTCAAATTTAGTGAAATGTTTCCCACCATATAAGTCAAGTCAATGACCTTTAGAATTTTAATCCGATACAAATAATAATACCCACAATTACATACCATAAAGTTTATTGATTTATTGAATATATAAATGGGCCTAGTGTTGGGAATATGCCCTAGAGCTAATCATGTAGATGATGATATTCTGATTGTATTCATGATTAATAAAGTGTTCATTGAATATCCATTATAGACAACTTGTATTGATTAACGATTATATGAATTGTTTGTGAAACTCAATTACTTGAATGGTTATTCTAAAGTTGTTCCTGGTCGGTGTTCTTGTGAGAACACACTTGAATATTAGACCAGCACATGTATTAGTTGATGGCTATATTTCACAAGTCATGGATATGGAGATGTCAAACTAATAATGTGGGCACATGTGAGACATGTAGGCTGGACTGACCCGACATGAGAAAGTCTCTATTCACGTCATGTATGTTAAGTCCTTAGACCTAAGATTGTGGTATGTACTCAAGATGTGAAACGGCCTACTTAGGGACTATCAAACGCTGCTCCGTAACTGGGTAGTTATAAAGGTGGTCTTCGGGTGGTCGGGAAGCATGCTATAAGACATAGACAATCAAGATGGAATTTGCCCCTCTCTACGTGAGAGAGATATCATTGGATCACTCAAGTGATTGGATCAATAAATTCATGGCCGTGCTTGGGTTAAGTGTTAACCCACGAGTTGAACCATATATCGAGTGGCAAAGGGAATAACTTGTATGTGGTCGTAGTGGTTCATCTGATATGATCTTTGCGTGCACATAGGAGTTGTCACGCCTTGCTAGAGGCCGCTGTCAACTATTGCGCGAGTAGGAGTACTCGGCCCATGTCAATGTATGCGTGAACCCATAGGGTCGCACGCTTAAGGGGCTGGAAGCCTAATTCGGGTTGGACCCGAATTAGACAAGGCTTAGGGTTTCTAATGGGCCTCCAACTCGTGAGCTCATTGGGGACGCCTATATAAGCAAGGGGTAGGGGCGCGGTCAGGGTTACACACGCCTTTGGCAGCCGCCGTCGCCCTCCCCACGCTCGCGCCTTTTGCTCCTCGCTGACCTAGCAGTCCGGAGGCGCATCGCTTCTTCCCTGCACGTGTGGGATTCCTCGGAGGTGCTACATCTGGAGCACTGGGACGAAGAACGTGAGGGGATTGAGGTGACGGACGACCATGCAACTGCACTGCCTGCTGCGACGCGTACCTGTGCATCTAGTGGTAATCCCATAACCTGTAACTAGCAGTAGATCCTGGTTTATGAGGTTGAAAAGTTTTGTTTTCTGGCTAGCGTAGCACCCTCATAACCCTACAGTGGTATCAGAGCCGTTACTGCCTCGTTATAGGTTCGGTTTTGTGTATATGGTGATATGCGTGGTTGTAGATGAGTCTCTAACCTTGGTTCGTCATCTTGCCTTGTTGGTCTTGAAACGATCTACTCGTACCGGTCAGAATTCCACCATCCGAGTTAAGTGATTCATGTAAATCCAATCATGGCGAGTTAGAGATCAATCAGATTGATCAAATTGAACCCTAGGTCAAGTACCAAGCGCATATGATGCGCGGCGGTGGTAGATGGAATTTACTGTCGGGCGCCGGTTTACCGAGAAAAGTGTTGTTCGGTAAAACAGCCGTAACTTTTGAACCGTAACTCGGATTGAGATGAACTCTAAACGAAAATCGTAGAGAATTGCAAGTTTAGACGTCGGATTTGGATAACTCTGTTTTGCAGGTATTGATGACTGGTATAGCCCTTATGTGTATGTGATGCATGTATGTATTTAATTCATGGCTTGCATGTCATGAGGACAATATGGGCAGGAGCCACATACATATTGTCAAAATTGATGTAATGGCCTATGTTCCAATCTGTGACGACCTAACCACGACTATGTAAATTTATTTTACTTGCACTAGTAGTAGCTAGTCTTGGCGAAATCATCACTGAAGAATGGCATACTCGAATCATGGAGATGGAGATCGCCATGATGCATAGATTGAAGGAGATGGAGATCCCCAAAGGAATAATGGGCTATACCAAGTCATGTCTATGTTATGCCATTCTTACTATGTTCTACTTTCATATGCTATTATGTTTTTGTCTACATGAGTGCGGTAGTGAAGTAGAACGATCCCTCAGCAATGTTTAAGTTAAATGCTTCCCCAAACCTTGCACTATCATAAGTCTTATACAATCGGTGGTGGGTCTATAAAATTAGGGTGCCACTGGTTTTCCTCGACTAGGCAGGTTCGTATCAGATACTTACTGTAAGAAGGTTTGGTTACTTAAATAGGGTCATCCTAACGGCTAGGGACCTTGGAGCATGGGTAGGTTGAGCGTAGCATAGAAATGCTGCCCAACAACAAGAGTCATATGTGATATGATTAGCAAAGTGTTGCTTACCGATCTACCATGTCTTCTAGCGGTGATGCCAAAGCTCACTAGTTGACTTGTTAGTTGTGGGTCTTGAATCACTAAGTATCAATTGAGGGATATTGATTTTAGTGGGAGTAGATTTTATTTTGATATAATTTACTATTTTATGGATACATTGTCTTAGTATTTTGCGTTACTTTTTTTGTAGATGGCTGCTCACAATCAACCATTTTCTTTGCGTAAAATTCTTGAGAAAGATAAGTTGAATGGAACGAATTACGCGGATTAGATCCGCAACCTGAGAATTGTTCTCAGGGCTAAGAAAAAGGAAGATATTCTAGACACCCCATTACCAGATGAGCCTAAGGAGAGTGCTCCTGCTGCTAAGAAAAACGCTTACAAGAAAGCATGTGATGCGGATCTCGAAGTGAGTTACCTCATGCTTGCTTGTATGGAACCTGATCTGCAGATGCAGTTCGACAACAATCATTCAGCAAACGATATGATCATGGCGCTTGAAGATATGTTCCAAACTCAAGCGTGGACTAAAAGGTTCAATGTCTCTAAGGCACTTGTAGAATCCAAGCTAGCAGAGGGTGCAGCTGTTGGTTCACATGTAATCAAGATGGTTGGTTACACTCAGAGATTGAAGAAGCTAGGCTTCCCAATTGGCCAGGAGTTGGCAACTGATTTCATTCTTTCGTCTCTTCCACCCAGTTATGAAAACTTCATCTCGAACTACCATATGCATGGGGCAGAGAATGGCTTGAATGAACTATGTGGCATGCTAAAAATAGCAGAGGTTGACATCAAGAAAGCAGGAGGTGGCCAAGTGTTGGCAGTTCAAAATAGGCCTAACTTTAACAGAAGGAAGGGCAATTGGAAGAAGAAGGGCAAGGCTAAAGATGAGATCTCTAAGCCAAACCAATCGTCTTCCAAGGATGAATCACCTGCAAAGAATGATGAATGCTTTCATTATAAGGGGAAAGGTCACTGGAAGAGGAACTGCAAGGTGTACTTGGCGTCCTTAAAGAAGGATGGCGGTAGTAAAGGTACTCCCACTCATACACTTGTTGTTTATGTTATAGACATTTTCCTCGCTAACTCTTATATCAATTCTTGGGTATTTGATACCGGATCGGTTGCTCATATTTGCAATACGATGCAGGGAATGATTAGAAGTAGAAGCGTGAAGAAAGTAGAAGTTGATTTCTGCATGGGCAATAATGCAAGAGTTGCTGCATTGAACGTCGAGACGATGCAACTTCTCTTGCCGTCAGGATTTATTTTAGAATTGAATAATTGTTATTTTGTTCCTAGTTTAAGTCAAAACATTGTGTCACCTTCATGTTTGATGAAGGATGGTTATTCATTTGCGAGTAAAGACAATGGTTGTGTGATCTCAAAGAATGATGTGTTTATGACTTTTGCATCCATTGTGAATGGGTTATTTATTTTAAATCTTGATGATGCACCTGTCTGTAATGTTAGTGCTAAATAGCCTCGGCTTAATGAGTTAAGTCCTACCTATATGTGGCATTGTCGTTTGGGTCATATAAGTGAGAATCGCTTGAAGAGGCTCCATGATGATGGTCTTGTAACTTCATTTGATTTTGAATCATACGAGACATGTGAGGCTTGCTTGCTAGGCAATATGACCAAGGTGCCATTCAAAGGATTTTCTGAGAGGGCATCTGACTTGTTGGAACTTGTACATACTGATGTATGTGGACCAATGAGCATGATAGCTAGAGGCGGTTTTCAATACTTCATAACTTTTACTGATGACTTTAGTAGATATGGATATGTCTACCTAATGAAGCATAAGTCTAAAACATTTGAAAAGTTCAAAGAATTTTAGAATAAAGTAGAGAATCAACGTGGCAAGAAGATAAAGGCCTTGAGATTTGATCATGGAGGCGAATATCTAAGTCATGAGTTTAGCAATCATCTTAACAGTTGTGGAATTGTTCCATAGCTTATGCCACCCAGAACATCTCAGAGAAACGGCGTTTCTGAGCGATGTAATCGGACCTTGTTAGACATGGTTCGGTCTATGATGAGCCAGTCGAACCTACCTTTATCGTTTTGGGGATATGCTCTAGTAACAGCTATTTTCACATTGAATAGGGTACCATCTAAGTCCGTAGTTAAGACACCATATGAGATGTGGACTGGTAAGAGTCCCAATTTGTCTTTTCTAAAAATTTAGGGTTGTGAAGATTATGTTAAACGACTTATATCAGATAAACTAACACCCAAATCGGACAAGTGCTTTTTTGTGGGATATCCGAAGGAAACTTTAGGGTATTATGTCTATAACCGGTCAGAGGGCAAAGTGTTTGTTACTCGAAACGGTATTTTCTTAGAGAAAGAGTTTCTCAAAAGAGAAAAGAATGGACAAAAGGTGTATCTTGAAGAAGTTCAAGATGAGCCAGTAGGGACAGACTCTGCAAGTGATGCTAATGTAGCAGAGCAAGTTGAGACACCCGTGGCAGTGGAGACACCGCCACAACCACGAAGATCAGCGAGACTTTGTGCATTGCGTGGGGATTTGTTACTGTTAGATGATGACAAACCTATGAATTATGCAGAAGCTATGATGGATTCAGATTCTGAGAAATGGCAAAGTGCCATGAGATCCGAGATAGATTCCATGGAGACAATCAAGTTTGGCACTTGGTTGACCCGTCTGATGGGGTTAGACCCATAGAGTGCAAATGGATCTTTAATAAGAAGAAGGATATGGATGGAAATGTTCACGTCTACAAAGCTCGACTTGTCACAAAAGGTTTTTGGCAAGTTCAAGGAGTTGACTACGACGAGACATTCTCGCCGGTAGCGATGCTTAAATCTATTCAGATCATTCTAGCAATTGCTGCATATTTCGATTATGAGATATGGTAGATGGATGTTAAAACAACTTTTCTAAATGGTTATTTAGAAGAGGACGTGTATATAATATAGCCCGAAGGTTTTGTTGATCCTAATAATGCTGGAAAGATATGCAAGCTTAAGAAATCTATTTATGGGTTAAAGCAAGCATCTCAGAGTTGTTATATTCGTTTTGATGAGGTAGTTAAAGGGTTTGGCTTTCGTCAGAATGAAGAAAACCTTGTGTTTACCAGAAGGTAAGTGGGAGCGCTATTATGTTTCTGATCTTGTATGTTGATGACATACTATTGATTGGGAATGATATTCCTATGTTACAATCTGTAAAGACTTCACTGAATAATAGTTTTTCTATGAAGGATTTAGGAGAAGCAGCATACATCTTGGGAATTAAGATCTATAGAGATAGGTCGAGAAGGCTAATAGGATTAAGCCAAGACACGTACATTGATAAGGTGTTGAAACGGTTCAACATGGAACAGTCCAAGAAAGGGTACTTACCTATGTCACATGGTATGCGCTTTAGTGACAAGCAGTGTCCTGCATCAGATGAAGAGCGCAACCGTATGAGTAAGGTTCCATATGCTTCGGTCATTGGTTCCATCATGTATGCCATGATATGTACTCTCCCAGATGTCTCATATGCTCTAAGTGTTGCGAGCAGGTACCAAGCTAATCCGGGTGAACCTCACTGGACGCTTATTAAGAACATCCTAAAGTACTTACGAAGGACTAAGGATGTGTTCCTAATCTATGGAGGTGAGGAGGAGCTCGTTGTAAAAGGTTACACTGATGCTAGCTTCCAAACCGACGGGGATGATTCACTATCTCAATCAGGTTTTGTGTTCATAATAAATGGTGGTGCAGTTAGCTAGAAAAGTTTCAAGCAGGAGACGATGTCTGATTCTACAGCAGAAGCTGAGTACATTGCAGCTTCTGGCGCTGCAAAGGAAGGTGTTTGGTTGAGGAGGTTCCTCATTGAGCTTGGTGTGTTTCCGAATACGTCGGGCCCATTGAATTTACGTTGTGATAACAATGGGGCGATTGCACAGGCTAAGCAGCCTAGGGATCACTAGAAGAACAAACATGTACTCCAAAAGTTTCATCTCATTCGAGAGTTTGTGAAACAAGATGAGATCAAATTGTGCAAAATACATATGGATTTGAATGTAGCAGATCCTTTGACAAAGACTCTTCCACAGCCTAAGCATGAGGTGCACATGAGGTCTATGGGGATTAGACATCTAAGAGATTAACTCTAGTGCAAGTGGAAGACTATTGGGAATATGCCCTAGAGCTAATCATGTAGATGATGATATTCCAATTGTGTCCAAGATTAATAAAGTGTTCATTGAATATCCATTATAGACAACTTGTATTGATTGGTGATTATGTGAATTGTTTGTGAAACTCAATTAGTTGAATGGTTATTCTAAAGTTGTCCCTGGTCAGCATTCTTGTGAGAACACAGTTGAATATTAGACCAACACATGTATTAGTTGATGGCTATGTTTTACAAGTCATGGACATGGAGATGTCAAACTAATAATGTGGGCACATGTGAGACATGTAGGCTGGATTGACCCGACATGAGAAAGTCTCTATTCACATCATGTATGTTATGTCCTTAGACCTAAGATTGTGGTATGTACTCAAGATGTGAAATGGCCTACTTAGGGACTATCAAACGCTGCTCCGAAACTGGGTAGTTATAAAGGTGGTCTTCAGGTGGTCGGGAAGCATGCTATGAGATATAGACAATCAAGATGGAATTTGCCCCTCTCGAGACATATCACTGGATCACTCAAGTGATTAGATTAACAAATGCATGGCCGTGCTTGGGTTAAGTGTTAACCCATGAGTTGAACCATATATCGAGTGGCAAAGGGAATAACTTGTATGTGGTCGTAGTGGTTCATCTGATATGATCTTTGTGTGCACATAGGAGTTGTCACACCTTGCTAGAGGCCGCTGTCTACTATTGGGCAAGTAAGAGTACTCGGCCCATGTCAATGTATGCGTGAACCCATAGGGTCGCACGCTTAAGGGGCTGGAAGCCTAATTCGGGTTGGACCCGAATTAGACAAGGCTTAGGGTTTCTAATGGGCCTCCAACTCGTGAGCTCATTGGGGACGCCTATATAAGCAAGGGGTAGGGGCGCGGTTAGGGTTACACACGCCTTTGGCAGCCGCCGTCACCCTCCCCACGCTCGCGCCTTCTGCTCCTCGCTGACCTAGCAGTCCAGAGGCGCATCACTTCTTCCCTGCACGTGTGGGATTCCTCGGAGGCGCTGCATCTGGAGCACTAGGACGAACCGCGCGAGGGGATTGAGGTGACGGACGACCATGCAACTGCACTGCCTGCTGCGACGCATACGACTACATCGAGTCGTCTTTCACTGCACCTGTGCATCTAGTGGTAATCCCATAACCTGTAACTAGCAGTAGATCCTGGTTTATGAGGTTGAAAAGTTTTGTTTTCTGGCTAGCGTAGCACCCTCATAACCCTACACCTAGCCCATAATAAATCTAACAATCCTCACCAAAATCTAGGGTTTGTAATGATGAAGCATTAGACTAGTGGTTTTATGGAGACTGTTAAGTTGAACATTCACCTAGAACAAGAGTTTCACTCAGTCACAACTGAACAATGGACTATGCCTTGAATTGACAGTTTTGTGTGATGTGAGATTCGCTCAAGTCCTTTGCTGATACTAGGCTACAAAAGGCATCCCCGCTGTTTTGAAGCATATATGTCACAATTCAGTGTCTTTCATGAGTGTTTAGGGATTACCCAAGTCCCATAGACTATGACTTGCAGTCTGACTCATATAGGTGCACTCCTCAAAAGATGTTCTGTAGGAAACATCTCATCTTTATAAGACTCTTGAAATACGTTAAGGTAAATACCATTCTGCCTTACAGATAGGAAAGATGTGCATCAAAGATGAGTCAAGAAAGGGATCTTTCCTCTCAGTCTACTCCTAGCTTGTTTCACAACTCTACTTTATGGGATCTCTAATCACATAGAGTAGGCTAACAGTATAGTAGATTTCACGTGGGTCTCATACCCATCTCTCTCGATGCACTTTCTATCACATTACGTGACAGACCCTTAGTGAATTGATCAGCCAGATTACTCGACGTGTGGACATAATCCACTGTTATAACTCCGGAGGTTTTCAACTTTTTGATAGACTTTAATCTTCTCTTAACATGCCTTGTAGACTTCAAGTTATTCCTAGAACTGTTGACCTTTGTAATCATAATTTGGTTTTCACAGTTCATGAAAATAGCCGGTATTGGTTTTTCAACTATAGGTAAATCCAATAGAAAATCACATAGCCACTCGGCCTTAACCCCAACAGTGTCTAATGCAGCGAGTTTTGCTTCTATCGTAGACTTCGTTAAGATAGTCTGCTTGCAAGACTTCCAAGAAACAGCGCCACCTCCAAGCAAGAACACATATCCGCTCGTGGCATAAAGCTCATTAGCATCAGAGATCTAGTTGGCATCACTGAAGCCTTCCTGCACTCTAGGGTTTCTAGTATAATGAACAGCGTATGTCATAGTACCTTTAAGATAATGCAACACTCTCTCAAGAGCACGCCAGTGATCATCCTCCGGATTTGACACAAACCAACTCAATTTGCTCGCAGCATATGAGTGTAACATCCTAGATGTTATTGACAACTTAAAACATTAATTATGTGCATTATGAAGCATAATCTTTGAGCATCGTGGCAAAAATGCATTCATATTTTGATAGTATCTTTTATGTGGTGCTTTGTTTTATACATGAAATAATGATGCTTTATGTTTTTATTAAGTTGCTTGTCATTTTATGTGAATTTAGAAGTAATTAATATAATCTACTTAAAATAAATCTTGTTTGAGTAAATCTTGATTAATTGATGCTTGCTTTTAGTGGAGTTTTTTGTTGTGATTTGTTATGTTGTTGTTAGATTTAATTTAAATGCTTAATTGTTATATGTGTGCCCTTGTTTAATTTCAAAATCATTCAAAATCAAAATATCCCTTTTATCCCTTTTCTATATTTCAAAATATAAAAAGAATTTGGGTATGTGGTAAAAAGCAAGTTTGTAGATCTTGTCGAGACCTACAAAGTTGGTGTTTTGAGTTTTCAAGTTTCAATGCAAATTTTAAAGTAATTTTTATTTTGGCAAAATCCATCCAATGTTCCCTTTTGATTTCAAATTCAAATTTTAAAAAAAATGTTTCGAATTTTAAAATGGTTTCAAAAGAAAAAGTGTTGCTTTTGAAAAGTTATGAAAACTTTATTTTTGGAGATTTTTGAGTTACTTTATATTTTCTATAGTAATTTACAAATTTCTGAAAGATCTCGGTTGCTACAGTAGACGCTGGCGTCATCGTCGTCCTTCTCCCTCACTATCGCTGGCGTCGCCGTGTCCA
>CM041646.1:6401403-6411930 GCA_023333625.1 Bothriochloa decipiens
CGGTCCCTCAATTTTCTTCACCATCGGAGTATTCGGTGCTTGCTTTTCCCTCTCGTCTTTACTACCATGTCCGATACTCCAGCGCATACAAGCGCTTCTACTGCCGGATCATTTGATCAAACCATTTTTCTCTATATATTTACTGTTTTTGCTTCTTCCTCAAGCCAATCTTCATTTCTACTTTATATCATGCATCCTTATGACATATAATCTCTATAATTTACATTCTTAACAAACTTGTTATTCCAAATGTCTATATTGTCATTCAATCATCAGATCACAAAGGACATGGCTTTGGAGCAATATCTGAGCCATGTTTGCTACAACCATCTGCACCAGGTGAAAAGGGAACTTCTTTTCCTTCCCATCTCAGTCTTTAGGTCTAGCCAATACACTACTGGAAATTAAAAATTTCCTATCTTAGCCTCATCCAGATCCTGACCATGCGCCATCGCCTGAGGAGTAGGAGCAGCGGAGCAGCGGCGAGAGGTAGAGGGTGGCGGCGGCGGCTGAATGAATCGAGTAGCTAGTGAGGTGAAGCATGGCTAGGGTTAGACGCCGGGTTATATATCCGTGCGGGCTACGCGCTCCACATTTTGGGCCTGGCTGAAAGGCCACCGCGGGCAAGGCCCAGGTTTGGGTACGGGTTTTCAGTTCAGGCGCACCTCAAACAAGATTTCTCCGTCGGTGCTATCACGGACCAACAGAAAAATAGACAACCGACAGGATAATTGTAACTCTTCTGTCGGTTCTTATATTTCTCTGTGTGTATCACCGTAACCGACAGGATAATTCGTATTTAACCGATAGGATAATTCGTATTTTTCTGTCGG
The DNA here is from genome assembly GCA_023333625.1 of Bothriochloa decipiens. Lineage (NCBI taxonomy): Eukaryota > Viridiplantae > Streptophyta > Magnoliopsida > Poales > Poaceae > Bothriochloa > Bothriochloa decipiens. Next base: position 6,402,237 of record CM041646.1, read on the forward strand.
TTGGTCATATACCGACAAGAAATTTTTAGTTTCCAGTAGTGATAGCTCCATATTTTAGAAGTGCTTTTGAGTATTAAAATATTCATATTTCCTCCTCCAATAGTAAGTAATACTACTTTATTACCTACGCTAGTATTAGTGTTTTAAAAGTTCAGTTACGTGCATTTTTAGAACGTCAACTGTTTTGGACCCATGATATTATTACAAGTTGATTCTTCCAGTTTTCACGACGGGAAAAGATTCTTTTCTTTTTTATTTTTTGCAAATATGCGGAAATTTCATGTTTCAACGCGTGGCATGTTGTTAATTATTGATTTTGTACATTCGAATCTAATGAGATCTGTCGACAAACCTGCGCGCCAATTAATTAATTTATCTGACAACTAGAGCAATGAGCATTGGGCAGCACCTCCAGCCACGATGACTCACGCAGAACAAGAAGTATCAGTGCTAAATGATATGTTCAGCCGGCCGGGTCAGTGTCACCGTTTAACGTTACTTCTCTCAACAAGCATGTTTGTAGTCACTGTCCTGGATACGATGTTTCTCCAGAAAATAAGTACATATGCCGCTGGCCCACAAAATGGAAAAAAGGCTACTTTACCACGCCGGGATGATATCCTTCTATATAAAATTAAAAATGGTAATATAATCTGCTACAATGACAAGCTCCCCAAAGTCAATTATGCAATGCTACCACGAAATCCAAATCTACTTGTCTAACTAGGGAATATATTTGTTAAACAATTAGGCAATTTTCAAAATAAAACCAGAATATAAATCATAACAATCTCACAAACTAGTATAAGCATAGCTCGTATACTAGTATGAATTAATGACAGAGTAAAAAATCTAGTGTAAGCATTGCACATGCACTAGATATCAGATTAAACGGCATAAAGTTAAATACTAGTGTAAGCATAGCTCGTACATGTTATCAGATTAAACAGCATAAATAGAGACATTGGATCACCGGGTGTATACCTTTCCATTACAGATGAAAACGGTGTTGCTGGTGATGGAGATGGCGCTGGTGGTGGTGGTGCGAAGTCACCGATGAGCAGTGGAAGAAGAGCTTGGAGCAGCTAACGACGGATACGCCGAGACGTAGCGCCTCCTGACTTGCACAGAAGACAATCCATTGTGGAAGTCAGAAGCAATCGCGCAACGAGCGCTTCCCAAAATCCTTATTCATCCTCTCCCGTGCAGGATTGCAAGGACGAAGGTTCAGGAGACCTTATCTCCCAGCCGCCAGTGCATGCAGGCGATGGGGATGGAGAAACTATGGCAGCAGCATAACAACGAGAAGAGGCAAAAACCCTAGCTCGATTGGATGCATTTTGGCGTGGGCGATAGGCTGGCTTGTATAGTTTTTTCCAACCCGATCTTGAGTCACGATCACGATGAAACCATTTAGGACCCTGCAACTTGAAGGCTAGGAAACCAAAACTAAAAACTATAAAAAGAGGACGCACCCCGCAAGGCGAGGAGCCAAATTTCGGCAGACTATTTACATAGGTGTGCCCCACCCGGCCCGGCGCGGCGAGCGAGCGCACGCGTGTGCGCTTCGTTTTTCCTCCTCACACTAGAATTGAGTAGGTGGAGGGGACTTCCATATTAAGCAAGGCTACGTCCACTTCCCAAGCAAGGTGGTACTAAATGATTCCCACCCCTCTCTTGCTTCACATGAATTGGCCTTTGAGATTTTCTTAGAAATTTCAGAATTCTTATTGGCCCAAGCCCATATATTCCAATTATATCAGCTAATTCGCAACATGCTAACATCATTTTTGTCAAATCTGTTTTTAACTACAATTCATAGAATTACTCCTACATAAAGGATTTCGAGAGATAGGGCCCTTGATTAACAAAGAGGGACATTCTAGGGTGCCACCTCTAGAAATGGCGATGCGGGACCTAAGAAAGGGCCCGCCTCTGTTATCGGGCCCAAGAAAAGAGTCCAACTTTGTTAATCATTAAAAGAGGTGGGCATGGGCGGCAGTCAGCTTATGATAACCACCTCTAAAAATCCTTAACAGAGGTGCCTTTATCAATAGTATAAGTGAACTATGCTTTTCGTGTGAAAACTTTGAAAAACTCTAATTTAACAAGATGTGAATTTGGGAAGAGGACATTGCTTCGAGAATTGTTCCACTTTTCAACCGCTCAAGGATATATGTTAGCTGGTGCCATATATCCCACATATTCAAGTAATGTTTTGGAATGACTTCTATGTTAGCTATATATCTTAAGCTGTTATGCTCATGTTTACCTTTATCTTTAACCTTTACTCGAGGACAAGCATAGACTTAAGCTTAGGGGATGTCGTTGATGGTGATTTTGAGTATAGAAAATTATGACATTCTCACCATCAATAGCCTCAAAATGAAGGGCAATAAACATAATAAGCATATTTTATCAAATAACTAGTTCCACATGTCCATGAAGTATTTAATGCAGAACTATAGGAAATGGAGCAAGCTAAGTTGGTAGGACCCACAAAGGGGGGTCAATCTACCTCCCCATGGGGCCCACTTGCCCTCCAATTCAACCATGATCTTGGGGAAGCACTCCAAAGTGATTCTGAACCCTTGGATCACAAGTGTGTTTCCTCTAGATGGCTCACAATCATCTCACATGGATCCATGGGCCCACAAGTGGAAAAACCACCTACCCAAGGCACCAACCAAGCTCCATCTCACTCTATGACTAGTGGTTCATCTTCTAAAAGAATGGAGAAGGCCCCACCTATCATAGAGGATCGATCGACCCCTCTATATGGTCGCCCGATGCCCCCTAGCTCCACTGCCTCATCATGCCTCCATGCAAGCTCCAAAACCCACACTATTGATCATAAGAGGTTGGAGGTCGGTTTCATCCAATGGTGGCCACGGAATGTGACACGGATAGCTGACATGGTGCTAGAGTAGCCCCTACCCTGCCTCCACTATAAATAGAGGGGTACCTCCTCACTCTGAAGACACACCACAAGGAAGAAGCCTCTCCACTCTCACAGGATGTAGTAGTGCTAGTATAGTTGGGTGTTAGAGTGAGTAGTGAGCTAGGCTCTAGTTTCATGATCTGGTCTTCCAGGAGGTCTGGTATACTCTTGTATCTCTCTGTTTGTAAGACTTTATTCTTCATTTACATTCTTACTTTACTTTACTTTACTTTACTTAGCTTATGCTTTGTGCAACATTATATTTGCTATATTGTTGTTATGGTCTATCTTAGCATATGATTGTTATATAATAGATTGTGATACTGAAACCATGCTTGTAGTGATCATTGCCTGTCATAGGGTGCTCTACATGGCCAGTGTAATTACAATTAGAGTAGTGAGAGAAGGTATAAGCGTGGTGCTTATACCCTATCTTGCCTTTGGTTACCACTTGCTGCATGGATAGATAGTGGTAGCTAAGCAGGTGGTGATAGTCCTATGTAGTCTTAGTATTCCACCATGTGTTGCAGGAAAGTTGTTGAGATGGTAAGGCCCACATAAAAAGGTATCTTATTAAGGTAAGAGTTTCATCTCCTGTTGTCTTGGCTATCGCCTAGCATACATGTTGTGAGGTATCAATCTTTATGTTGCAATTGTGTGATTAAGATAGAGCCATAGAAGTAGAGTTTGAACCTTTGGAAACCTTATACTCACTCGTTGTCCTCCCCATTAGCTAGACTACTTATGCTTATGTTTGGACTTCTCTTGTGTGTGTTATTGCTCTTATCATATATATCAATTACTCCCACTCTAGTCTAGTTGGTACATTAGTTAGTAGATACATGATGGTTAGCTATCGCATTCTTGATCATTTCTTCCCTGAGGATAAATATAATACCCTAGAATACTCCTAGGTGAAATACTACAATGGTAATTCTATGCGCTTGTGGAATATTCTACATGAGCGTAAGAAATACCAACATCTAGCAGATCAATTCACTAAGGGACTATCACGTAATTTGGTAGATAGTGCATCGAGTGAGATGGGCTTGAGACCTACATGAAGTCTGATTGGAGAACCCATGAAGTAGGATGGTGAAACAAGCTAGTTGTAGACTAAGACCCTTAATAAGGTCCATCTTGTCTAAGATGCACATCTTTCTTTTTCTATAAGGTGCATTGGTTTTTACCTTAATGTGTCCCAAATGGTGTGTTGAAGCAAAGATGTGCTCCTATAGGACATCTTTTGAGGAACACACCTATATGAGTTTGACTGCTAGTCACAATCTATGAGATTTGATTGGTCTCTAAATACTCATGAAAGGTCTAAGTGTTTGACTTATACGCTCTAACCAGAGGGGATGCTTTAGGTTACCTAGTATTAGTAAAGGACTTAGGTGAAAGTTATTTTGCATAAGACTGTCAATTCAAGGCATAGTCCATTGTTCAGTTACGAAGAAGTGTAACATCTGTTCTAGATGGATGTTCAACTTAATTGTCTTCATCGAAACACTGGTTTATCAAACAACACAGACTTGAGAGGATTTCATATGTGTCTTAGCATTTGGTGGGGATTGTTGGATTTAATGTGAGCATGGACCATATTTTATTTACTTAAATCAATGAAATTCTAAGGACGTCATAAATTCTTGGTGTAAAATAGTGGACTGAATATAGTTGATGGCTAAACTTGTAACGGTCATAGTTATGGTTATGGTTATTTGTAACTCTCATGGTTATGGTTGTAATTACTAGTAACACCCATGTTTATGGCAGTGATTACTACTATTTGATGGATGCTTCATGATGTTCAGGTTCATCCTCTACACTTCACCTTCCGCCTTCCGCTTTTATAAGGAATGCTTGCCTTCAGCCGCGCGTATGAGAATACAGAATACCACACCCTCTCTTCTCTTTTGAGTTGCTCTCCAGTTTTCCTGTTTCGATCTTCTACGTGCATGGTGGATTGGAAGAGCAGGCCTTGGAACCATGCCCGCATCTGCGACACTTGCTCGAGTGTGCCGGACGAATAGGTTTTTGGAGAGCGTCTAATGCGACTGCTCGGTACCGATCCGATCGACGACATCATCTTCTTCCGGCACCAGTATATTCGTGGTCTGTGGCATCAAGCAACGCATTATGTATTATATAGACTAGTGCGCATGGAGCCACTGCCTTGAGCTTGGGTCCCTCCACTAGGTATATTTCTGATCTTACTATTGTTATATTCAGTAAGACATTTGTTTTGTTACCAATCAGTATGTTCGTCATGGTTGCCACTGTAGCAATTAATTGTAGTTCACACGTGCACATATGTGTTGCCACGAATTTACTACTATTTTTCTAGATTAAATTAAATATGAAAATGCATAAATTCCTAACACTGGTCAGGCCATTTTTGTCTATATATGTTTACTGTTTTTGCTTCTTGTTGACGCCAATCTTCATTGCTACTTTATGTCTTGCATTCTTATGACCATAATCTCTGTAACCCACATTCTTTAACAAACTTGTTATTCCAAATGTCTATATTGTTATTCAATCACCAGATCACAAAGGACATGGCGTTGGAGCCATGTTTGCTACAACCATGTGCAACGGGTGAGATGTTTTCCTTCAACATGTCTTTAGGGTTAGCCAATAGCTCCATATCTTAGAAGTGCTTTTGAGTAAAATCTTCATATTTCCTCCTCCCATGACAAGTGAAATTACTTTATTACCTATGCTAGTATTTAGTGTTTTAAAAGTTCAGGACGTGCATTTTAGGACGTCATCTGTTTTGAACCCATTTTTAGAGCATCATCTGGTTTTGGACCCATGGTATTATTACAAATTCATTGCTCCAGTTTCCAGGACGGGAAAAACTTCTTTTCTTGTTATTTTTGCAAATATGTGGAAATTTCACGTTTCAACGCGTAACATGTTGTTAATGATTCATTTTGTACATTCGAATCTAATGAGATCTGGCAACAAACCTGCACGCTAATTAATTAATTTATCCGACAACTAAAGTAATGAGCACACCTCCAGGGGATGAATGGATGACTCACGCAAAGCAGGAAGTACCAGTGCTTGACGTACACGTACAGCTAGCTAAGAGTTAGCCTAGCTAAATGATATGTAAAACCGGCCGGGTCAGTGTCACCGTTTACTACTCTCAACAAGCATGTTTGTAGTTAGTGTCCTGGATATTTCTCGCAAAAAGGATATGCCGCTGGCCCACAAGTGAACAAGGATACTAAATATGCCGCTGGCCCACAAGTTACTGTCCTCGATACGATGTTTCACCAGAAAATTACTAAATCTGCCGCTAGCCCACAAGTGTACTTTACCATGCCGGATGATACCTATATATGTCTAAACCGCCCAGGCCCAATGGGCTGGCATGGGCTCGGACTGATGGCCCAGGCCAGATGCGGCAAGGCTTGCCTCTTGCCAGTGTCTGGCTTGGCCCACCACCGTGTCTGTGGCTGGGCCTGCATCTCGGGCCGTAGTGTTGCACGACACGGCATGGCTAAATGTGCAGGCACGATGCAGGCCTGATGGCTATCATCCATTAGATTTCATGTGTCCTTCCTAACCGTTGGATTCAGAAATTTATAAACCCTAGGTACAAAGTAAACTCCTCCACACCTCTGAAACCCCCCCCCCCCCCCCCCACACACACACCCCAGACTGCCACTCCCACGCTGCCACTCCGCCTCCCTCCGGCAGCTACTTCTTGCCCAACGCTACTCTCTCTCTCTTGTGACTTCCTTCCTCCTCTCGGATCCCGCCGCATGTTGCCTCCCCCAACATGGTGCCCTCCCCCTCGCCCCTCTTAGCCTTTCCTAGCTCCCCCGGCCTCCCTCAATAGCTTCGGCACGAGGCGATGCAGCGATTCCTACGGTGGCGGTGGCAAGATGCAGCGGCCCCGAGGTGGCACGATGATCTCGGCACGGTAGCGTGGCGACCTCGGCACGGACATGCTGGAGACCAGCCCCGGTGGTGGTGCGACGGCCTCACCGCGTCGGGCCAAGAACGGTATGGGTGCTGTGGGCTGCCGTGTCTAACGACACGACAGTGTTCAAGGGGCACAGTACCATGGCCGCAAACTTTGCATGACGACACGGCGCAGCAGCGCCGCTGTGCCTGATAGTGCCATGCCCTGCCATACCATGTCGTGCCAGGGCCAGGCCAATGTTGTGCCGCCCGTTTTGGACATGTATAATGACATCCTTCTATACAAATTAAAAATGGCACGTCTATATAATAATAATATAATATTTTAAAATGCGAATAAATCCCGGCCTCCTACGCGCTCCGGCCACCGTACAAAACACTCCTCTACACTGCTCACCGATTTTCAATTTATGTTTATTCATTTATTGTTCAACACTTTTGTTTACTGTTCATTCATTGTTTGGAGCTGTTTTCATTTTATGTTTACTGTTCAGAAGGAAATCCAGCGCGCCTGCTCGCGCTAGTATCGTAGTATCAAAACGATTTCTAGTGGCGCACCTGGTCTATATATTGCACTGGCGGTTAGAATTTGCTGCCGCTAGTGCACCGAAAACAGATGTTCAAAGGTGGTCGACACAACATTACTGCCACTAGAAAAACCTCTGTTCCCAGTAGCGATCAACATAAGCAACCAACGGTAAAATGGGCATTTCCGTTGGGGCCCCTTAAGACTAGCGCCGTTGGAAATACAGACATTTCCACTAATGATTGCTTTCTAACGGCTGCCTTGCCACACTCGGTTTCAAAAACAGAACCAGATGTATATTATATGTTTGTCAGGATCAATTTCCACACATACAATGACGTCACAAGTGAATAACAGATACAATGTTATTAAATAAACGGATACTATTCTTACAAATGGACACAAAGGTCATACGAGAAAGCACAAGCAGAACTCAAATCTCGCACAGAAAGATTGACTGTGGTCACATTCGGGCGCAGTTGGGGCAGCCAGGATTCTAAGGAAACCGGAGCAAGCCTTCAACCCACAAAACAATAAAGCACTCGATATCTACATATTTAACATACTATACAAAACACGCATAGAGTACACGGTAACAAAGAGCTCTTAATACATGTGCCGGTGCACCAGCTGGGCCTTTCCACGCTCCGCATACGTCTTGCCTACCTGATAGGGCGGCAGTGCCGAACGGAACGGAGCAGCTGATTGGTGGCAGCAGGGCTGGTAAGCAAGGCACGCAGTTCCGCGACCTCTCCTTGGAGCCTTCGCTTGTCCTGTGTTACACCGCGCAGGTACGTTTCAGGTTCTCGCAGTCCTCCTTGGTTTGCTGCAGCTTTGTCCTGAGTACGTAAAAGAATTTTTTGGTAGGAGAAAATAAAACAAGTCGACGACGTTTTATATATATATATATATACACTACCGAGCTCTTCTGTTTTGAAACCAGGTCGCCACTTGCCGTGGTCCAAGGTGGAGCCGGCTCGCTAAATCACTATTCTGTCTCTGTAGTATTCCAAAACAAAACAAAAGAATTAATTTTTGAACGCAAAAAAACAAAATTTATTTAATTCAGTGAGACGCATATTATAACTTCTTACTTATTTTGTCTGCAAATAAGAAGAAAAATAAATAAAATCCTTGTCAATGATAGGGGGCTTACATTCTACAATGACTTTCGGATATAAGCTGTATATACTCAGAATTTCTTTTTGGTAGTTGAGTTGTTTTCATCTTTTTAAACAAAAAATGGGGTATTTAAATCTTAACACATCAGGACTCTTTTCCAAAAATACGACAGACATGCAATTTCTTTTTGACAGAACACCTACTGGCGTCAGGGTGCTGTGCTCCTTGAAGCTGTCCTCCAGGAACCCATACTGCTCCTTGCTCAGCCTTAGCTTTTTCTTGGTTCTACCACCAAACCCACCGTTGTCTTCAGCTGCCTGGCGCACAGGAACTTCCGCCTGCAAGGACGAGTTCACACTCCCTGTACCAGGCAACAAAGACTTATCACCGTATGTCCAAAAAGAATAAGAGAATTTGGGCTCTTATTAGGGCGTCGCCAATGGGAAAGTAGAAGTGACATGCAGATGAACCGACTCAACCACCGGAGAGAATGACTCATGTGTGCGCCGGCAGAAAGCGGAGAAGATTACATAAAGAACCGATGTAAGGTTGGGAGTCAACTCATGGTGAATTAAAGAAAAAAGTTCTCACCTATCTGACCGATCGAATCATGTGTGCAATTTTATATTATATTATGTGTGCAATTTTCTATTATATTACATAAAGAATTTGTGTGCAATTTTCTATTATATTATGTGGCACCCATGATGCTTTTTTTTTTCAAGGAATCGATTCCTCTTGCTGCTCACATGGCGCTCTCTCTCCTGTGTATGGGTCAACCCGGGTGCTCGTATGTGCTTAAGCCACAATCTATCATAGAGGTACCTAGCTAACCTCGCCCATTCAGACATGTAAAAGCCTTACTACCTGTTTCTGCAGAGGCAGTTGGCAGAGGGCAGCCTTGGTAAAGATCTTCTTCCTGCAAGTCTTCTGGTTGCATGGATGTCTTCAGATTTGCTAGTTTGTCTCCTTTGGCTGTTCTTACTCCTAGTTCTAGCACATGCTCATGGCCTTCTCCATTGCCTGCGCGTGTACATGTCAGCATATGCTTGACAGTGCCCTTTGCTAGAGCTGGAGAAACCCCTAGACTAAGCTCAAGTTCCATGTCGGAGGATCGGGGGCTGGAAATGAATCGAAGAGAAAGCAATAAGCAAGCACCATAT
>CM041646.1:6412030-6424593 GCA_023333625.1 Bothriochloa decipiens
AGCCCGTATTTTCGGTGACCGGATTTCTAGGGTTGTTACAGTCCTACTCCCTTATGAGAATCTCATCCTTGAGATTCAAGAGTGTAACTTACTCTTCAAAAAGGTAGGGGTAGAGCTTCCTCATTTCTGACTCCTTCTCCCAAGTTGCTTCCCGTTCTGTGTGATTGCTCTACTGAATCTTCAGATATGGCGTGCTAGAGTTTCTGGTTTCCTTGGTGGTTCTACCCATAATGCGGATGGGGTGCTCTCTGTACTCCAAAGTGTCCTGGATATCGAGTGCCTCTGCGGGTATCGGATGCTCTGGCGGTTGCAAACACTTGCGCAGTTGCGACACATGGAACACTGGGTGTACTCCTGCTAGTTGTGGGGGCAACTCTATTCTGTAGGCAAGCTTGCCAATCCTTTCACTGATTCTATACGGTCCTACATACCTTGGTGCTAGCTTTCCCTTCACATGGAACCTGACGGTCCCTCGAAGCGGGGAGACCTTGAGGTAGACATAGTCTCCTACCTCAAACTCGAGGTACCTGTGCCTCTTGTCGGCATAACTCTTTTGGTGGCTCTGGGAAATTTTTAGATTCTCTCGCACCTGGGCGACTCCTTCCTCGGCCTCCTTAATGGTGGCCGTACCAAAGAACGATCTTTCACCCATTTCGGACCACATCAAGGGTGTTCTGCACGGCCTTCCGTACATAGCCTCGAAGGGTGACATCTTGAGGCTAGCCTGGTAACTGTTGTTGTAGGAGAACTCTGCAAAGGGCAAGCTCTTTTCCCAATCAGTCCCATATTTTAGAACACAAGCTCGTTGCATATCTTCAAGGATCTGGTTCACTCTTTCTGTCTGTCCATCTGTTTGAGGGTGGTATGCGGTACTGTAATCTAGCTTGCTCCCTATTGACTTATTTAGGGCCTTCTAGAACTTGGACGTATACTGTAGCCCAGGATCGGATATTATGCTCTTAGGGGCTCCATGCAGCTTGAGAATGTTCTCGACATACAGATCTGCTAGCTGGCCGATTCGGGCATCAGTCTTGATGGCTAAGAAGTGAGCTACCTTAGTCAAGCGATCGACTATCACCCATATGGCATCATGGCCCTTCGGGGTTCGAGGCAAACCCACAATAAAATCCATAGAGATGCTATCCCACTTCCATTCAGGTATATCAAGTGGCTTTAACAACCCTGCAGGTCTCTTGTGCTCAGCTTTGATGCGTTTGCAAGTGTCACATCTAGCAACATACTCTGCGATGTCTGATTTCATGTTCTTCCACCAGAATTTTCTCTTCAAAACAGCATACATTTTAGTACTGCCTGGGTGGATACAATACTTGGAGTCATGACCTTCTGATAGGATTTCGTTGCGGACAGCTGGGTCGGTAGGCACACAAATCCTGTCCTTGTACCAATAAGTGCCTAGCACATCCTCACTGAACTCGGGGCACTTGCCTTGTGTCAGGAGCTCGTGTATCTCCCAAATTTCTAGGCAATGGCGTTGGGCTTCACGGATCCTATCCATGAGGGTGTAGTGCACACGAAGCTCATTCAACAGGCCATGAGGTATCACCTCCATCTGTAACTCATCAATGCCCTCTTGCAACTCCTTGGGCAAGGTGGTGGTGAATAAGGCATGACAATGGCTTTTGCGACTAAGAGCATCAGCGACCACATTGGCCTTCCCAGGGTGATAGAGAATTTCCATGTCGTAGTCATTAAGCAACTCGAGCCAACGACGTTGTCTCATGTTTAGATTTTCCTGGGTGAAAAAGTACTTCAAACTCTTGTGATCGGTGTAGATCTCGCACTTGTTCCCAATCAGGTAGTGCCTCCAAATCTTCAAGGCATGGATCACAGCTGCAAGCTCGAGATCATGGGTGGGGTAACGCTGCTCGTGCTCCTTAAGCTGGCGGGAAGCATAGGCAGTGACTTTCCCATTCTGCATTAGAACACAACCAAGCCCGTGGCGAGATGCATCGCAATAGACCACAAAGTCCTGGTGGATATCGGGCAAAGCTCGAACAGGCGTTGTGGTGAGCTTCTCCTTCAGGGTCTGGAAACTTTGTTCGCATTGTGGCATCCATTCAAACTCGTTGGCCTTCTTCAGGAGGTTGGTCATGGGGCGAGCTATCTTAGAAAAGTTCTCGATGAATCGACGATAGTAACCAGCCAATCCCAAGAAACTTCTCACATCAGTCACATTCTGTGGCTGCTCCCACTCCTTCACTGTCTCAATCTTAGACAGATCAATGGCTACTCCGTCAGCATTGAGCACATGACCTAGGAAAGCGACGTCCTCAAGCCAGAACTCACACTTGTTGAACTTGGCATAGAGCTGATGCTTTCTCAACTTCTCCAACACTATCCTCAGATGTTGCTCATGCGCTTTGGCGGTGGTAGAGTAGACAAGAATGTCATCTATGAAGACCACCATGAACTTATCCAGCTCCTGCATGAACACTTTATTCATCATGTTCATAAAATAAGCTGGCGCGTTCGTAAGACCGAAGGACACAACGGTGTACTCATACTGCCCATATCTGGTGACAAATGCTGTCTTAGGAATGTCCTCCTCTCTGATCTTCATCTGATGGTAGCCTGATCTGAGGTCGATCTTGGAGAAGTACTTGGCATTGCGAAGCTGATCAAGCAGGTCATCTATCCTCAACAAAGGGTACATGTTCTTTATACTTACGGTATTCAGGTTCTGGTAATCAACGCACATCCTCTGTGTTCCATCCTTCTTCTTAACAAACAAAACAGGAGATCCCCAGGGTGAGGCACTGGGCCTAATGAACCCTTTGTCTGATAGCTCCTCAAGCTGTTTCTTAAGCTCCTTAAGCTCGTCAACTGCCATACGGTAGGGTCACTTGGAAATCGGACTCGTACCAGGCATTAGGTTGATCACGAACTCAACATCTCTGTCCGGTGGCATTCCTGGTAGCTCTTCTGGAAAGACATCCGGGTACTCACAAACTACGGGCACTTCCTCAAGTGACTTCTCTTCTAGGGCACACAGCATGGAAATATCTGTCCCTTTGTTTGGCTCACATCTGATCTAACGGCCACTTGGATGGGTTATATCCACAAATCTGGGTGAGCAAGATATCACTCCTTTGTTCAGGGTTAACCAATCCATCCCTAGAATGACGTCTAGGCCTTCGAAGGGTAGTAAGGTAAGATCAGTAAGAAAGGTAAGACCCTCGATGGTGATACTCACTCCCTTACATATTTTGGTACAACAAATGTTGCCCAAAGGTGAACTGGTGTATAAGGCTTCTTTTCGTGGAGTGACAGGTATAAGGTGCTCTCGTGCGAACTTGGAGGATATATATGAACATGTAGCACCTGAATCAAATAGCACGGATGCCTTAACTCCATGCACTAAAAACATACCGTACACCATGTCAGGGGCACTCTGGGCAGCCTCTGCTGAGATGTGGGTGAGGCGGCCACGGGGTGCTCCGGATGGCACCTGCCTGTGCGAGGTGCCCCGGTTCTGCCTGGCGGGCGCTGGTGTAGCTGGTGCAGCCTTGTTCTGGCACTCGGCTGCCTTGTGACCTGGCTGGCCACAAGCGAAGCAAGTGTAGGTCATGCCGCCTATGGGGGTTGGCGCGGCGGACCTCCACGTGCTACCTCTAGGTGCGGCACGAGCGTATGCTTGGCGGTCCTGAGCAGGGCGGGGATAGTTGCTTGTGTGGGTACCACCACCCCGGCTCGAACCGTGAGCCGCTCCCTGGGCAAAGCGAGAGCGGGGAGGCTGAGAGGTCTCACCACGCGACCTCCGTGGGGCAGGTGCGTGGGAGGTGCCCTCAGTACGGTGCTTCTTGTTCTTGCCAAGTGCCTCCCTCTCCGCGAAAACCTCGTCGCGGTCCTTCTCAATGCCCATGCACCGGTCAATCAGGTCACGCAGGGTGTGGCTCTTGGTGCCTGAGAGAGAGATCCTGATGCGGCTAGACAAGCCCTTGTGGTAGTAGTACATCTTTTCCTTCTCAGAGTTCACCACTGAGATAGGTGCATAGCGCAGTAGGTTAGTGAAGCGGGTGGTGTACTCATGCACCTTGTCAGTTCCCATGGAGATGCTACGGAACTCATTCTCCTTCTTCTCCAGTGTGCCTTCACGGATGAAGGATGCATGGAACGCATCCACAAACTCATCCCACGAGATGTTGGCGGGGTCCCGGTGGGTTTCGTAGAGGCTGTCCCACCAAGATCGGCCAGCACCCACAAGCTGGTGAGCTGCCAAGCCAACACACTCCTCGTCAGTGCAAGTGGTCAAGTCCAGCTTCTTCTCAATCTCCTTAAGCCAATCATCAGCAGTGATAGGGTCGATGCTGGTGCCATCGAACGTCGGGGGCCTCAGCTTGAGAAAGAACTTCAGCTTCTTGTAGAAATCATCGCGGGGCTCCCGGTGGTGTGGGTGCAGCACGTTCTCAGCTAAGACTCGAAGAAGCTCGGTCTGCTAGGCCATCACATCCGCCAAGAGTGGCATGGGACGTGGTGGTGGAGCTACATCTCCTCCTGCGGCAGGCCTGGGCTCGGGCTCAACAGCAGGCTGTGGCTGTCCCCCAGCCGCGCCTCCGGCAGCTGGTTCCGGCTCAACAACCGGCGGTGGTGGTGGGTGTGCAGGCCGTGGGGTGGCAGCGCAGGGTGGCTCCTCAAGGTCGAGGGGTATGCGACCAACGCGTGCACGACCACTTCTGCGTTCGCGGCCCCTGGCGGGCATGGGTGAAGGAGAGCGGTTGCTCAGGCGGCTGACACGACGAGTGGACATCCTGCTCAACATAAACCTCAGATTAGGGCATACGCGCTTAATATAACTTTGATATTAAAGACATACTTATTTTGAAATAATTTTAAAACATTACTAATTTATCCAACACTCAGATGAAGAAGCATGAAGATCCAATAAGATGTGATAAAAACTGAATCATTCATTACATCAGGGTGGGTACATGGCGATGTCTTTAGCGGCTATGCTTGGAGACTCGTGAGAAGCGTACTACACGTAGGTAGTCTTAGCAAAAGGGGTGGACAACTACTCAGCATCATGGCGAGTCTGGTCGCTTGGCCATACAGGGCCCATCATCTCCTGACCTGATATTACTCTAGACCATCTCTAGAGGCTGGTCCAAACTATAAGCTATGGGAGGTATACTGATGCCAGAAGCCTAGATCTGCTCGTCAGTCATCTGAAGGCGAGAGACGTAGTGACGGGCCTCCTCGAGCCGAGGGGTGGTCACTGCCTGTCCACTAAGTCCAGTGGTGGGACATCCACTCAAGTTGAGGCGAGATTGCCCCAGCTCGAATGTCTCAACCCTGACCCTCTTATGGGCACGTAAGGGAAGCTCATCCTGCAACTCCTCGTACTCTCTGACCCTCTTGCGATCTGACCTCTTCCAAGCTTCCATAGTGCGTTTGAGCTTATCCATGAGGTATGCCATCTTATGGACATAGTTGATCAGGTGTCCCTGGTTGTAGCTAGCAAGAGTGTACTCCTGCAGCAGCTTCTCATGTTGAGCCTTGCACTGCTCGCGGAGTTTGTCCCTGTAGGCAGCATCTTGACTCTTCTCCTGGAATCTCTTTGCAATGTCTTCGTTCTTCTCAGCCATTGTGGCCTTAAGCTCCCAGATATTCTTGTTGAGACGGCTGTTGTGTATTTGAAGCTTATCCATCTCGTTCATCAGACTAGTGATCCAATCCTGGTGAGTGTGCTCTTTGCGTGCTATCTCACGCTCTAGGTCCGCAATCCTTTGCTTCCATGCTGCCTCCTTACCTTCCGAACTGTGGATCCTCTGGTCAACTTCCATCAAGTAGCGACGATCACGGCGTCCCTTCCGCTCCAACTCAGCAATGTACATTTCCTGGCACTGCATGTACATCATAGAGGCACGGTGGCAGGGGTTGCGGTCAACTCTGGTATTCTGCTCGATGTAGATGACCTCTCCCCAAGTACCCTGCTGAACATCGAGGGCACGAGGAAGCAGACGAAAGCGACTTTAATTCAGATAGTCAGCTCCATTGCGCAGCACAGTACGGAGTGCCTGGCGTGAAATGGTCTGAACACACATGCAGGTGTCGTTGTCGAAGGCGAAGTCAGTGAAGGCGGTAACTTCGGGCAGGTTCATGCTTGCAGGCACGTTTATGTGGACTGCCTTGTAGTCCTCGACGCCTCCTCCAAGGGTGGGCTTGCCGTGGCAAAGATACTCGACGTTCTCCACGGGAACACCCAGCTCGGTGAGAACCTCGCGAAGCACGTGAGCATAGCCTCCATGCTCTGTTCGGTCGAGTCTGAACTCAATGACATCCATTGGCGGTAACGGACCAAGCGGCAAGTTGGGGTCCATCTGCAGGTGACACGAGAAAGAAGTTAGAAAAGTTGCAGAGAGAGGTAAGCCATGCATAAAAGCGTATGCAGTGGTTGGTGTATAACTGAGAGATTTCAAGATTTTCCTAATTCTATCATCCAATACTATGGGTCTCGTCCTAGGGTCAAGCATGGCTCTGGTACCAACTGAAACATCCTCAATTTTCCATAAGGGAAAATGCATAGAATGGCAGATAATATAATAGTTTGAAGCCTCAAACCATCTCATTATCTTGCAGCAGTCAATACAGGATCCATACTTCGAATAAAAGAGTACAATTAGGGGGAATTACATAAATAGTTTGCCGCCACACTGGCAGAATCATCAGAGTAGCAGTAGCCTCTGGAGCGGCTGCGGAAGGCAGAAGTACAAAACATCTCCAAACGAAGCCTGAGCGTAGGAACGAGACGTCTACTCCTCCTCATCGTCATAGTCAAAGTCGGGCTCACCTGCCAAATAATTTTTAGTATGGTTTGTACTGGCCACATCTCCCACCCTATGCTTTGCTTTCGCTATGTAGTATTTGGTGGGATGCAAAGGATATAATCAAATCGACCTAATATATGGCTGTGGTTTCCTATACAAGTAGTGACCAATAATATATAATATAATACATCAAGTTTTAACCCATCTCATCCACATATCCACCCCAGTCCATCACCATCACACACATCTCACCCTCTCGCACTCAGTCGACAGGTCCAACTCCCTCTCGGAGCCTGTCTCAGCGGCTCACTGCTGGAAGGGCAACACCAGGGGGAGGAATAGAAGGACTCCTCTCACTACTCCCGAGAAGCGTGGGTCTTAGGAAAAAGCCATACCAGTGGCTCACGGATTATATATATAGATTCATAAACTCTGCAAAGCATGTACTCCCGTAACCACAAGATCACTATCATTGGTAGTGCCCCGCCTAAGCTGATTCCGGCTGCTTTCTAACCAGTGCGATGCCACCCTACCACTCAGTACTGGGACATCCCGGATAGGTACCCCCGGCACACTGAGACTATGAGACATAGTACCGGGCCTCCGAGGTCACTATGTTGTCTAAGGAGGGTGTGGGTCTCCATGCCCGTACCTCCCGACACTATCTGCTAACCACCTAGTAGTAGTGGCACCATCCTAGCTAGTCAGACATCCGTCTTCCGCCCATACAAGAGCGAGTGGTGAGCACGTAAGTCCCAAGGTTCCGGTCCTCAAGATATATCAGGTCCTAGGGGGATCAGACAGGATTATCTTCCCTTATGGACTATAACAGTTCATGCTACAACAGCACCTCCTACCCGAGGCTTCGCTCCACGAAGGTTCTCACCCCCGGGGTCTGCTTATACCTCACAATGTGCCCGCCACAAGCACCTCACACGGGAATGCCCAGAACACATTCCCCGGCAGGACTCGCCCACATGGCTCGACGTAGAATCCTGTCTGATCGACTCAACCCTCACCACACACCCAAGACGCACGCAGCACTCTCCCCGAGTAAAGTGGCACCACGTGCCTTAGCCTTATAACCATACTCTTCACCACGCATCATCATCACACAGATGTAAGCGTAGTAGAAGTAACGCATCATAAGTACAAAAAGCAAGCGTCTAGCCTATCAGCAGGTGTGCAGGAGTAAGGTTGCAACAAGGTAAAGGCTCATCAAGCAGTTCTACCATGCAACCTATCATCAGGTGATATTCATAATTAAAGCACTAGCAACTAGACATTATGCCATGCGTAATAGGATCTACGAGATTGGGTGGGGTGTGGCACCTGCGAAGTCGTCACCGAGCTCCTCCTCGTACACGTAGTCGTCCTCCTCAAGCTGATCCTCCTCTGAAACGAGACATAATAGCCGCGTTAGCGGCTCCAATAGAGTCAACACAAAGAAGCAATAAAATTCAATAACTCCAAATGCACTCATACACAAGCCTATGACATAGAGCTCATTTTTATGAAAATTTGGACACTTGGTTCATATTTTTCGGAGTTCGTATGAAGAAGTTATGAATTTCCGAAGTTTATTCTATTTTCTAAAAAAGAAAAAGGGCAGATTAACCTGGTGCTGACATGTGGCGGCTCCTGATTGGGCCACGTGGCGTGCGGAACAGTGCAGCCGGGGCTGTGCTGATGTCATTCTGACGTCATGCTGACGTCAGCACTGACGCGGGGTCTGAGGCTGGATGACGTCATGCTGACGTCACGCTGACGTCAGCACTGACGGGGGACCCAGTCAGCGGCTGACAGGTGGGGCCCACGGATCTGGTCACTGACAGGTGGGGCAAGGTCAATGGTCAATGTTGATCGGTCAACGGTCAACGCCGACCGGGCCTCAATCGGGCCTCGGCAGGCCTGGGTAGGGCTGGATCTGGGCCGGGTTGGGCCGGCCCGGCCCGGCGACGTGTCGGCTCGTGGTTCATCCACGTGGCCCGCCTGGGTTCTTATTGGGCTCGGTCCACGAGTGTTGGCTTCGTGGACTTGGTCTGCCATGGACCACAGGCAGGGGGCTAGGTGGTGTTGCGTGGTTGGTCCAGCTGGGTCCTGTGTGGAAGACACGGTGCACCCAGGGTACGGGGAAGTTTCCCCATCTTCCTCACGCACGCGGCGGGCATGGCCGGTTGGCCAGCGGCGAGCAGGCATGCGGTGGCTACGGGCGGTGCGAGCTCGGCGGGTGAGCGGCTAGGGCGGCGCAAGGGCACGGCAGAGGTGCTGGTGGGGTTGAGGTGGCACACGCGGGGCTTGGCTCGCCGGCGCACATTCTCTGGCGGCGGCCGGCGGTGAGGTCACGGCGGCAGGGCGGTACGGCGTGCGGGACGCGGCTTGGGCTATCGCATCGGACTCACGGGACCGAACGAGCGGGGCTGGGTGCTCCAATTTGGGGAAGTCGGCCCTCAGGCCGGTGACGGACAGCAAGGCGCGGCGGCGGCGTCCGGCGACGGCGAGGCCAAGTTCACCGGCGATGTCGGGCGTTGGTCTCCATCTTCCTTCTTGTCTTTCGATTGGAGAAGCTAGGATCTCCATGAGCTAGCTATCGGGGCTAATCGAGGCACGGTGGGGGCATGCGCGGCTCGGCGGCTATGGCGAACGCTCCGACGGCCAGAGCCCGGGGGGTCCGAAGGCAGCAAAGCGGCGTGCCCTCGCTGTAGTCCCTGCCGGCTCCCTAAACCTTGCCAAAGCGGCGTCCTAAGCTATGACGCGCTCGTCAATGGAGTCAAAGGCGGAAAAGGAGAAGAGGGGAGCGAGAACGGTGGCGGTGTACTGGCGGCGGCCATGGCTGAGCAGGGCGAGGGCGGGGGAGCTCACCTACGTGGCGGTGGTCGAGGCAGGCGACGAGGTGGCGAGTCTGGTGAAGGGAAGTAGAGTCGGGGCGTCAAGCCGGTCGGGCGGTGCTCCGACGTCCTCCTCCGGCGCACGGGCAGCGGTAGCGGCGGCGAACAGCGACGGTGCTCCGGGGCGTGCGCTGGCTCCCGTCCTTCCTCCCTCTTCCTCACTCTCTCTCTGGCGTGGTCAGAGAAGGCGTGGAGCTTACCGAAGGCGGCGCGGAGTTAGGAAACCCTAGCGCACCGAGCTTTTCTTTTTATAGCCATGGCGGGCGGCTGCCGACGGCGAGGATGGGAGATACCCATCGGGCGGCTGTGCGCGGCCACAGTTAGGGTTAGGGTTTGGCTGAGGCGCGGTGCAAGCAGGCGGAGGCAGACGGCTCAGCGCGCGGCCGGACGCTGGCGAACGGCGGAGGCGCACGGCGGACAGAAATGGTGCGGCGGACGCGACGCGCTGTCGGCCGAAAATGGGAAGGGAAGGAGCTGACAGGTGGGGCCCGTGTGTCAGCGAGAGAAACGGGACGACGCGGCGCGGGCAATGGCAGCGCGCTTGCTGGGCTGCCTTGCTGGGCCGCGGCAACGCGAGCGAGCGGCGCGCACGGGCGGCGGCCTGGCGCGGACGCGCGGCGCTGTGGCGGGCCGCCTTGCTGGGCCGCGACGCGAGCAGGCAGGCCGGCGCGCACGCGAGCGGTGGTGGCTGGCTGGGCCGCGGACACGGGCGAGCGGCCGCGTGCGCGGGCGAGCGAACGCGCGGCCAGGCTGGGCTGCTGGTTGGGCCAGCGCGGGGAGTCAGTAGCAGGCCGGCCTGGGCGGGAAGCTGCTTCGGGCCGGTTTCTCTTTTTCATTTTTCTTTTCATTTTTAAACCCTTTTCCAAATCTATTTCTTGCAAAGCAACTAATTTAGCCACAACCCTAGGTTAGTGAGGTTAGTGAACATGATGTATACACCATGGTGGGTCCACTAGGGTCTCTAGGTCATGATGGATCCATTTCCAGAGTTAGCGGGTATATATATACACATGTGAAAAAAGGTTATTCGATTTTATTAGTCATCACATAAAATCGAATAAGAGACAAATCAAACTGGTTATTTGAATGCAATGCTTATGCTAGCATTAGGCGCTACTTGTGCAACTATCTGGTGGTTTCCTACATGACACTCGCCACACATTGGTATATTTTTAGAAAAATTTTTGAGAGCCCGTATTTTCGGTGACCGGATTTCTAGGGTTGTTACAGTCCTACTCCCTTATGAGAATCTCATCCTTGAGATTCAAGAGTGTAACTTACTCTTCAAAAAGGTAGGGGTAGAGCTTCCTCATTTCTGACTCCTTCTCCCAAGTTGCTTCCCGTTCTGTGTGATTGCTCTACTGAATCTTCAGATATGGCGTGCTAGAGTTTCTGGTTTCCTTGGTGGTTCTACCCATAATGCGGATGGGGTGCTCTCTGTACTCCAAAGTGTCCTGGATATCGAGTGCCTCTGCGGGTATCGGATGCTCTGGCGGTTGCAAACACTTGCGCAGTTGCGACACATGGAACACTGGGTGTACTCCTGCTAGTTGTGGGGGCAACTCTATTCTGTAGGCAAGCTTGCCAATCCTTTCACTGATTCTATACGGTCCTACATACCTTGGTGCTAGCTTTCCCTTCACATGGAACCTGACGGTCCCTCGAAGCGGGGAGACCTTGAGGTAGACATAGTCTCCTACCTCAAACTCGAGGTACCTGTGCCTCTTGTCGGCATAACTCTTTTGGTGGCTCTGGGAAATTTTTAGATTCTCTCGCACCTGGGCGACTCCTTCCTCGGCCTCCTTAATGGTGGCCGTACCAAAGAACGATCTTTCACCCATTTCGGACCACATCAAGGGTGTTCTGCACGGCCTTCCGTACATAGCCTCGAAGGGTGACATCTTGAGGCTAGCCTGGTAACTGTTGTTGTAGGAGAACTCTGCAAAGGGCAAGCTCTTTTCCCAATCAGTCCCATATTTTAGAACACAAGCTCGTTGCATATCTTCAAGGATCTGGTTCACTCTTTCTGTCTGTCCATCTGTTTGAGGGTGGTATGCGGTACTGTAATCTAGCTTGCTCCCTATTGACTTATTTAGGGCCTTCTAGAACTTGGACGTATACTGTAGCCCAGGATCGGATATTATGCTCTTAGGGGCTCCATGCAGCTTGAGAATGTTCTCGACATACAGATCTGCTAGCTGGCCGATTCGGGCATCAGTCTTGATGGCTAAGAAGTGAGCTACCTTAGTCAAGCGATCGACTATCACCCATATGGCATCATGGCCCTTCGGGGTTCGAGGCAAACCCACAATAAAATCCATAGAGATGCTATCCCACTTCCATTCAGGTATATCAAGTGGCTTTAACAACCCTGCAGGTCTCTTGTGCTCAGCTTTGATGCGTTTGCAAGTGTCACATCTAGCAACATACTCTGCGATGTCTGATTTCATGTTCTTCCACCAGAATTTTCTCTTCAAAACAGCATACATTTTAGTACTGCCTGGGTGGATACAATACTTGGAGTCATGACCTTCTGATAGGATTTCGTTGCGGACAGCTGGGTCGGTAGGCACACAAATCCTGTCCTTGTACCAATAAGTGCCTAGCACATCCTCACTGAACTCGGGGCACTTGCCTTGTGTCAGGAGCTCGTGTATCTCCCAAATTTCTAGGCAATGGCGTTGGGCTTCACGGATCCTATCCATGAGGGTGTAGTGCACACGAAGCTCATTCAACAGGCCATGAGGTATCACCTCCATCTGTAACTCATCAATGCCCTCTTGCAACTCCTTGGGCAAGGTGGTGGTGAATAAGGCATGACAATGGCTTTTGCGACTAAGAGCATCAGCGACCACATTGGCCTTCCCAGGGTGATAGAGAATTTCCA
>CM041646.1:6437652-6458265 GCA_023333625.1 Bothriochloa decipiens
ATGATGACATGGCATGTTTTAGTTAATTTAACACCAGAGGTGTTACACTGGGCCGACCCACAACAGAATACTTAACTTCTGTCGCGACCCTCGACAATCCACTGACGTTACCATCTGACCCTCGACAAACCACAGATGTCACCAGCTGATGATCGCTCGAGATGGGGGGACCTCGCGTCAAGTATCGAGGCCCCGGCGGGACGGACGCCTCGATACAACAAGGGTCGAGCCCCCCTCGATCCACCAACTCCTGTGCGTCCGATAGCGCATTTGATGCAAACCTAACCTCATCAAATTGTATGGCTACAGTGTCCGCACAGTGGTCCGTACAGCGGTGGAATCCCGCTTTACCGCGCATACTGAGGACGTGCATTGGTCTGCATGGCACTGTTACACCGTACTCAGCGCTGTAAGGCAGCTCGAGGCCCCCTTCGGCGCGCTACGCGACAAACAACCGACATCGGATTCCCTAAATTCAATCTTATCCGTTCAACCACTACGCTCGAGGCTACCCCTCGATTGGGCCTCGAGTACGCATCGACGCCCCCGGTCAACCTACATCGACTTCGAAAGCTGCGCCAACAACTCCCGATGCGACCCCAACAGAAACTCGCACGTCCTCTACAGGGGATCGCGTCTTTCGCCGGTCAGCAACCACATCTCCCAAGGACGCCTGTCAACTCCGAGCCACGCTGCTACCAAATAAGCCATGCTCAGCACACGTCTCTGCAGAGGCCTTGAGTTGACCACCACGACCCGCGACGTCACCACCGCGTCATCGAACCAGGATATCTGTACTCCTATGCCTCCCCTTGGCCTATAAAAGGGGACGCCAGGAGACCCAATAGAAGGGGAGAACGGACCCCAGACAATGATCTCACGAACAATCGAACACATGCCTAGGCTGACTCCTAGACTCTGAATAACTCTTTCGCCCTACACCCGAACCCCCCCACCCATCGAATTCTCTCCTTCGCTTGTATTCACCCCTGTACAAGCACTTAGGTGCAAGATAATACAAATCTTCTCCCTCCGCTGGACGTAGGGCCTTCTTTGCCCGAACCAGGATAAATTGTTGTGTTCTTCTTGCATCACCATCCGAACGGGTTACACACACATACGTTTACTCGTTGGCTTAGGACACCCCCGGGTTCCTAACGCCAACAAAGGTTTTATCCGACCTAGTTCGTCACCTTGGGGATGTCTTGCCCTCTTTGTGAAAAAGAAAGATAAAAGCTTGAGGTTATGTGTGGATTATCGTCCCTTGAATGAAGTAACCATCAAGAATAAGTACCCTCTACCCCACATTGATCTGCTTTTTGATCAATTAGCGGAGGCGAAGGTGTTTTCCAAGATTGATCTTCGATCCGGGTATCATCAAATCAAGATTCGTTCGGAAGATATTCCAAAGACTGCCTTTACTACTCGATATGGTCTGTATGAGTATTTGGTTATGTCTTTTGGACTTACTAATGCACCAGCTTATTTCATGTACTTGATGAACTCAGTGTTCATGCTAGAACTTGATAAGTTCGTGGTAGTCTTCATTGATGATATTTTGATATATTCCAAGAGTGAAAAAGAACATGATGAACACCTTAGAATTGTCCTACAATGTCTGCGAGAACATCAACTGTATGCCAAGTTTAGCAAATATGAGTTTTGGTTGAAGGAAGTGAAATTTCTTGGACATGTTTTATCAGACAAAGGTGTTGCTGTTGACCCCAGCAAGGTACAAGATATACTTGATTAGGAACCACCGAAAATAGTGCATCAAGTTCAAAGTTTTCTGGAAATGGCGGGTTATTACCATCGTTTCATACCGGATTTCTCAAAGATATCCAAGCCCATAACTGAGTTGTTAAAGAATGATGTCAAGTTTGTTTGGTCACCTGAATGTGAAAAGGCATTCTAGAAATTGAAGGAATTAATGACCACTGCTCCAGTCCTAGCATAGCCAAATATTGAGAAACCTTTTGATGTTTATTGTGATGCTTCTGGTATTGGTATTGGATGTGTGTTGATGCAGGAAGGGAGAGTTGTTGCTTATGCTTCTCGACAGTTGAAGAAACATGAGGAACATTATCCAACACATGATTTAGAATTAGCAGCTGTTGTCCATACATTGCAGATATGGCGACATTATCTGTGGGGTAATAAATGTAATATCCACAGTGATCACAAGAGTTTGAAATACATTTTTACTCAAGATGAGTTGAATATGAGACAGAGGAGGTGGTTAGAACTAATCAATGATTATGATTTGGAAATATATTACCATCCTAGTAAAGCAAATATAGTTGCTGATGCTCTTAGTCGAAAGAGTCATTGCCACTGCTTGACAGTAAAACCTCTCGACATTTCTCTATGTCATGAAATAGAAAAGTTGGGTATAGTAATGGTACAACATGGTAGTTTGTCCAACATTACGGTTGAATCAACACTCAAAGATCAAATTATTGCTGCTCAGAGAAGTAATAAGGGAATTAAGCATATCAAGAAGAAATTTAGAAAAGAGAAGGTTTCTTGTTTCACAATTGATGAAGTGGATGTCTTATGGTATAAGGATAGGCTGGTCATACCAAAAGTTCCTGAGTTACGTCAAAAGATTCTTGATGAAGCACACTTCTTAAAACTTTCTATTCATCCAGGGAGTAATAAGATGTATCATGATTTGAAACAAAAATTTTGGTGGACTAAGATGAAGATTGAAATTGCTAAGTATGTGGCTCAATGTGATACCTATCAGAAAGTTAAGACTGTACATTTGAAATCAGTAAGAGAACTTCAGCCATTGCCTATTCCAGCTTGGAAATGGGAAGATATCAGTATGGACTTTATAGTGGGTCTACCTAGGACAGCAAGAGGTTTCGATTCCATTTGGGTCATAGTGGATCGACTCACAAAGTCCGCACATTTTCTTCCAGTTCAAAGTACAAATTCAGCCTTGCAATATGCCAAATTGTATTTTGAGCGTATCATTAATCTTCATGGTGTACCGAAGACTATTGTGTTGGACCGAGGCACGCAGTTCATCAACAAATTCTGGAAATGATTGCAGAATTCATTAGGTACTGATCTTTTGCACAGTACCGCTTACCATCCACAAACAGGAGGTCAGACTGAAATAGTGAACCAAATACTTGAAGATATGTTGAGAGCATGTGTTCTTAATTTTCCAGAAAAATGGGATGAGTGCTTACCTTTAGCACAGTTTTCTTATAACAATAGTTATCAAAAAAGTATCAAAATGGCACCATTTGAAGCGTTATATGGACGCAGATGTAGAACTCTATTAAGTTGGTCTGAACCTGGAGAAAGAAGATTCTTCGGAGTTGATCTGGAGAAAGAAACGGAAGAAAAAGTTAAACAGATACAACAAAACTTGAAAGTGGCACAATCTCATCAAAAGAGTTATGCCGACAAAAGGCGTCAACCATTGTGTTTCAATAAAGGAGATTATGTGTATCTAAAGGTGTCACCCATGAAAGGAGTTACTCGATTTGGAGTTAAAGGCAAGTTAGCACCTCGTTACATTGGACCATTTCAGATCTTGGCACCAATTGGGAAGGTATCATATCGTCTGCAACTGCCTGAACAGTTGTCGGCTGTACACAATGTGTTCCATGTGTCCCAACTTAAGAAGTGTCTTCGAGTGCCAGATAAGATTGTTAATGTGGAAGGAATTGAACTTGAACCTGATTTGACTTATTCTGAGTATCCAATTCGAGTATTGGATCAGAAAGACCGTGTCACTAGAAGCAGACCATTAAGTGGTACAAGATACAATGGGATCAACATTCAGAAGAAGAAGCTATGTGGGAATTGGAGGAATACCTGTTGGAGAACTTCCCAGAATTCTATGCTTCTATTTAAGTTATAATTCCCTCTATGAGTTGTAACTTCATTAGTGTGAGTTGTAAAGACTCTTTTCTCTTATGTAATTAGTTGAAGTGTGTTTTTCCTGACACATTTCCTTTTCTATTACTTTACCTATATCTTTAAATCTCGGGACGAGATTTCTTTAAGGGGAAAAGGTTGTAACATCTCTGGTGTTATATTAACTAAAACCTGCCATGTCATCATATGCACTGCAAAGCATTCATGATTAGGTCAATCTTGATGTGCATTAACTAAAACAAGTTTACATTTCATAGGTTGATTGTATTTCT
The DNA here is from genome assembly GCA_023333625.1 of Bothriochloa decipiens. Classification (NCBI taxonomy): domain Eukaryota; kingdom Viridiplantae; phylum Streptophyta; class Magnoliopsida; order Poales; family Poaceae; genus Bothriochloa; species Bothriochloa decipiens. The sequence goes on from CM041646.1 coordinate 6,441,825, forward strand.
GGAATGTGTGGTCACATGAAATAATAAAACTCTACTTTCGAATGTTACCTCAAATGCTTAGTTTATATTCTATGTACTTGAGGTGTAAACCGTGTTTACACTAGTGCCAAGCATAGTGTATAAATCTAAGTCGAACCCTAAAAATTATTTCCATATTTGAAGTTGAATTTGGATTTCAAAGCTTATTCCCAAGCCTTGCAATTCAAATTTAAATTCAAATTGGAAAGCTATACAATGTTTTCAAAAGTAAACTTGGTCAACCAAGGGTACTATTAGGTCATTGACCTAAAAATATCCTTGGATGATGTATGTGATCACTAATAACCAACCAATTAAATTAGAAACTAAATCGAGTTTGAATTCGGTTTCAAAAACCCTTTATTTCAAAACCTAGTTTTATCCCCTTTATGTAATTCAAAATCTATAAGGAATTTGGGGATACTCTAAAAATATAGTTTGTATATCTTGAAAAGAGATACAAAGTTGGTATTCAAAGTTTTTAAATTTTCCCAAAAAATTTCAAATAAGTTTAAAAATACAGTTTTCCAGCATTTGTCCCCTTTTGATTTTAAAACCATAATTTAAAAATTATGCATAATTTGGGAGAACTTTGTATATGAAAAGGTTTGGTTTGAAGATTTTCAAGTTTTATTGAGAAGATTTTCAAGTTTTATTGAAAAATCAAAAGTAATTTCAAATGTTTATTTCTAGGGTTTTATTCCCTTTTTGAATTTGAATTCATATTTCAAAATCCAAACAGAATTTGAGGATGCTAGTTAAATGAAAAGTGTAGCTCTTGAAACGTTATGCAAATGATATTTTTAGAGATTTTTAAATTCTTATATAAATTTTGGAGTAATTTGTAATTTCAAACGAGTGGCAATTCTGTAATTTTCTTGAACAGCACCAAGACCTGTCGTCGGCCGCCATCGTCGGCTTCTCAAGCCGCGCCGCCGCCCACCGCCGCACATGCACGGCCGCCAGCACGCTCCTCGACGCGCGAAGCTTCACCATCGCCGTGTCGCTCGTCCATGCCTAGCCCCTGCCCTATAAATAGGTCGGCCGCCGCCACTTCCCTTCTTCTTTCTCCCTGCTGTCGCCGCCGGCATGACCTTGCCGCTCCGCCGCGCGCGTAGACGTTGCGGCTGGGGGCCAAATTGAGCTCATCTTGTTGTCCAATACGTTCGCATGGATGTATAGATTGTACCCGTGCCCTCGCCGTCTCCGGAAATTGCTCCGGTGAGCACTGCCGCCGCGCCCGAGCTCCGCCGCGCCGCCATGGCCGTCGGCGTGGGTGCCGCCGTCGCTCCGCCACCACGTTAGCTAGCCCAGGTTACTCGCCGTGCCGAGACGAGCCTGTAGGACCAAAGCTTGTCGCCGAAGACCTCGCCGTCGGTGAGAAATCGCCGGTCAAAATCGTCGCCGCCGTCGGTCAGCGCGGTGACACTGTGCTTATTTTCTTTTTCTTTTTCCAGAAAATGATTTAAATGCTATTTTCTTTAGAAAATCATAGTAATTCATATGTAGCTCCAAAAATTCTAAAAATTTTTGTGTGTGTTCTTTATGATGTCATCTACCTATGAAATGCCAAATTTGAGTACTTTTTGCATATGTTAAAATTAGCCCTTTTAATTAAAAATGGACCTTCAATGATTTTTAATAAATAAAATAATTGGCTATTAATTCTGAAATTTGTTTTGCCATCTAATTAGACCAAGAACTTTTCAAAATAAAATTTTGAGCTTAATTAGACAACTTTAATTTTTATGCCTTTATTTTATGCTTTTAAATAATTAATTAACCCCTTTAATTGAGTTAATCATTATAGGATTTGTTTGACTTTGGGATTGATTGATGACCTTGGGTCATTAACCTAATAACCTTTGGCACCTTAATTAATTGTTTGCGGTTGCCTGGATCACATCATTAGTGCTTAATTAATGTTATTTCATGTGTTTAATAACCTTCGTAAATAATATAATTAACCCTAATGAACTTAGTAAGTATGTTTGGGTTGGCTTGCAACTTTATCGTGAGGAAAAGTTATACTCAAGCCATTAATCTGATCATTATCCATCAAGCATCATGTTTACTATTCAATCATGTTGAAGCATATCATTGTATCGTATAGTTTTCGATAACGGAGAGTTTAACGTTGTCGCCCCAGATCCGAAGGAAGAGCAGACTCATGAATTGGGAATTGATCCAAAGCTCGAGACCGTCTACCCCGACCATCAAGGCAAGCCCCGGATACATTCAAACCCTATTCTATTTTATAAAAGTTCTACCGTTTCAGTTATGATATGTTGCATTAAGTAATAGGAGTTGAGTGAAAACCCACCAACTGTATTACCTGTCTTACTTCCATATTTCCTTGTTACCTGTTCTAGAAGATGCGTAGTAATGCTTAGCCCTGCTTAATTAATTAAATGTTCAAAGGTAAAAGAATGAAAAAGATGAGTTTGGTTTTTCTGTTGAAATCATGATGATAGTTAATAAATCGAGTCCGGACGGCTAACTTGCATTGGGAACGGAGTCCCTCTGTAGTGTTTCCGTCGGTTGATGCCCTAGGTCCCGTGTCGATGGTGAACCGGTGATATCGAGAAACTAGAAAATCCACATGCATGAAGTGATATACTGATGGTTGGAGCCAGGTATATCATGGAGTGACTTATAGTGGGCCAGAGTCCCCACATATGTCATAGTGTGTTATACTGTGGGTTTAAGTTCCCATGTATATCGGTACACTGGGTCGAAGTGCTCAGGTGTATCATGTGGTGATATATGGCTGCGGTTGTTATCCCGGTATATCGGTTCACCTGCTATGCTTAGGAGTTAGAGTCTCCTGCATATCAGTAACCTAGGTCCCAGCTGGGTATGAAAATGGATTTGAATCGCTATTGCTTCTCGGAGAAGAAGACTCGATTGGTGTTCATCATCGTAGTAACAACTTGAATAATGAGTAAGGTTTAAGAAGGAAGTTGGTTGGTAATTTTGATCTTAAGCAAGATAGCTTTTCTTTCTTTCAAGCTTTTCTGCAAAAATTTCTTATCTCCTGCTATATGGTTGATGTAATAATCAAGGTTGATGTAATAAGTTACATTGTTATTCCCCTGCTATATGGTTTGTAATAATCCAACTTATGGTTTGTAAATGATTTGTAAACTTATGTTATTGTAATCCTTCCGCCATTTTACTCTGATGTATATTATTTGTATAAAACTGTTGTAATACTGCAATGTCTCTTTGTAATGATTGATCCTGCTCGAAGAATCGTGGATGATTCGGGATTTACCCGACAGACCTTTTAAGTTTTATGGAACACATTCATGGTTATTTGGAGTCTGTTTAGACAATAATCATGCGTGTGGGCCATAGGATTTAGGAAGTTCTGCCACAAAGCACCTTGCCCTCCTTGCCGGGAATTGCGAATCCCGGCGGCTGATGTACGTAGACTTCCTCCTTCAAGTTGCCGTTAAGGAACGCCGACTTGACATCCATGTGATGGACACGCCAGCCCTCCTGGGCAGCTAGCGCAAGGAGGAGTCGCACGGACTCCATCCGTGCCACGGGGGCGAAGGTGTCATGGAAGTCGACCCCCTCCTGCTGCACGAAGCCTCGTGCCACCAAGCGAGCCTTGTGCTTGACGATGGCACCGGCTTCATCCCTCTTCACCTTGAACACCCACTTAAGGGTGATCGCGCAGTGACCACGAGGGAGGTCAGCGAGCTCCCAAGTGTGGTTCTGCTCGACTGCGTCCATCTCCTGCTGTATCACCGCGCGCCATGACGCGTCTCTCCGCCTCAGCGAAGGAGCGAGGCTCACCGTCCTCATGTGCCAGGTGTAGCTCCGCCTCTAAGTCATGTACCGCCAACCCAGGGACAGGCTGGTTGCCGAGGATGTTGTCCATGGTGCAGTAGCGTAGAGGCTCATCGTCGTGGTAGGTGTCGACGTGGTCCTCATCGTCGAACAGCGGAGTGGCGAACTCCACCGAACGCTGACGGGCCAAAGCTGCTGGTGCCGATATGGAGATGCCGGCGCCGGTGTTGGAGAGTGGGGAGCCGGTGAAGGAGTGCGTGGCATAGCCGGTGGTGGTGGTGGACTCGCTGGTGGCGGAGGCGGTGGAGGGCTCGCCAAAGCTGATGGCGAGCCGGTTGCAGAGGAGGACGAGCTCGGTGAAGATGAGCTGCTAGCTCCCCTGGCTCCCTCCAGGTGGACGTAGTCGACGATGAAGTCCCTGAGGGTTGAAGCCGAGCCGTCGTCCACCGCCTTGTCCCAGGTCCAGCCTCACCCTTCGTTGAACACGACGTCCTGGGAGATGCGAACGCACTGTGTCGCAGGGTAGGCCTTGGCGCCCTCCGCGTAGCCGATGAACACTCCTGGAGTGCTCCGGTCTTCGAGCTTGCCGACGTGAGTGAGCTCCTTGGCAAACACCAGACAGCCAAAGACACGGAGGTGGCTCACCACTGGCTTGCGCCCGTGCCAGGCCTCGTATGGCGTCTTGTCGTCAAGCGCCTTGGTGGGCGAGCGGTTGAGGAGATGGACGGCAGTCATCACCGCCTCATACCAGTAGATCACCAGCATCCCTCTCTACCTGAGGAGGGTGTGGGTGGTGGCGACCACCGTCTAGTTGCGGCGCTCGATGACGCCGTTCTGCTGCGGGGTGTACAGTGCGATGAAGTGGCGCTTGATCCCCTCATCGGCACAGTACGTCGCGAACTCAGCCGCCGTGAACACGCCACCATTATTCATACGTAGCACCCGAAGCTTGCGGCCGCACTCCTTCTCCGCAACAGCTTGGTGGTGCTTGATGGCGTCTGCTGCTGCCCCCTTGGTGTCGAGGAGGACAGCCCACATGTAGCGGGACACTTCGTCGACGAGGAGGAGGAAGTAGCGTCATCCTCTAGGTGTAGCCGGTGTCACGGGGCCACAAAGGTCGCCGTGCACGAGCTCTAGCTTCTCCTTGGTGCAGAAGCTTTCTTGGCAGGGAAAGGGAAGCCGTCACTGCTTGGTGAGGATGCAGGTGTCATAGAACTGCTCCACGTGGTCGATGCACGGCATGCCCTGCACCATTTCCTTGTTGCCGAGCTGCTTCAGGGCCTCGAAATTGAGGTGCCCAAGCGCTCGTGCCACCGCCAGGCCTCATCGTCCTGCCGAGCTGCAAGACAAAAGGGTTGTGCCACCTGTATATGAAGAACATAGAGGCGGTTGCTCCCCCTGTTCACCTTGGTGAGAAGTCGGTGACGGGGATCCCAAATGCGAAGCACGCCGTCCTGGATCTCCATGCGCGAGCCATTCTCATCCAGCTGTCCCAAGCTGATGATGAAGTTTCTCAGCGCGGGGATGTAGTAGATGCCGGTGAGCGGCCGGTGCTCGCCGTTCTTGGCGACGAAGATGATGAAGCCGACGCCCTTGATCTCCATGGCGGAGGTGTCCCTGAACTTGATAGAGCCTCGAACATTGGAGTCGAGCTTGGAGAAGAACTCCCGCCAGCCGTCATGTGGTGGGTGGCGCCGGTGTCGAGGCACCACCCATCGATCTTGCTGTCGCTGCCGGACCAGCTGCTGAGGAGGGCATGTGCCTTGGGCTCGTCAAGGTGGAGAAGAGCCGCTGCAGCCTGTGCTGCTGGAGGTAGCTCGGTGCTTGCATATGCCATGAACAGAGCTAGTTGCTCCTCCTCTGCCTACGCGACGTGGGCTGGGCCCGTCGTGGCTGTCTGCAGTCCCTGGCCCAATGGCCAGTACGGCCACAGTTGTGGCAGGCGTCATCTTGTGCCAGCTTGGGCTTCTCGGCGGTGCCGCCCTAGGCACCTCCGCGGGTGCCGCCCTCACCACGCCCTTGCGCCCGGCCTGGGCGCCTTTGCGTGGCTTGCCGCACTTGCCACGCTTGTAGCCGGCTGTTGCGGAAGAAGGCTCCCCCTTCTTCTTGTCACCTTGGCTGGCAGCCTACTGCTCCCAGGTGAGAAGGAGCTTCCTACCAACAGTGGCAGGCCTCAAGAAGGGTTGTGGCTCATCACCGTCGACGACCTTGAGGCGACCTATAACCTCTTCGATCGACATCATGGAGAGGTCCAGCAGGGACTCAATTGAGCGAGCCATCTGCCTGTACTTCTCGGGGATGCAGTGGAAGAGTTTCTTGACAGCTCTCTCCTCACTGTAGGTGTCATCGCCAAACTGCACCAACTTCTGCAACAGAGTGTTGAGACGGAGAGCAAAATCATCGACGTCCTCACCTGGCTTGAAGGCCAGGTTCTCTCACTCCTTGCGAAGTGCCTGCAATGTGGACTTACGGGCGCGGTCGCTGCTGATGCGTGCTACAGCAATGGCGTCCCAAGCCTCCTTGGCAGTCCGCTTGCTGGTAAGCGAGAACTGCATCTCGGACGGGACTGCGGTGATGACGGCATTCAGTGCCCGTCGATTCTGGTCGTAGTCAACGTCGCCGTACTGGACTGCCTTCCACATGTGCAGCACCTAAAGTCTCACCTTCATCACCGCAGCCCACTCAACCTAGTTGGTCTTGGTGAGGGTAGGCCACCCACCACCGGGGCCAATGTCCCTAGCAACAGCCTGGTACCCCTGGTAGCCACGGTACCGGTCCGGGGAGAGAGAGCCACACTGCCTACGATGGCCGTGCTCTTCCTTAACCCGTCCACCATAGTGCCAGTTACCCTCGTGTCCGCCACGGCCGTGTGCGCGCTGCTCCTGGCGCTCGAGCCAAGCATTGGCTCGGCTTGCAGCACGCTCGTTTCGCTCGGGGAAGTTCTGCTCGAGGTCCAGTTTGGCATCCAGCCGCGCAGCAGCCTCCCGCAGACGTATGGCCTCCAGTGCCCGCTCTTCGCGGGCCGCGCAGGAGCATCGCCGGGCTCGTGGGCGTGCGTAGCTGCCCACTGCGCTGCTCGCCCTCGCCCTACCTGCCTCTCCAGCTGCTCAAGGTCCGGGTCAGCGCTGTCATCAGCAGAGATGGAGCTGCTGTGACTGCCGCGCAGGTCCTCAACCTCCTCTGCGGCTGCACGCGCTGCATCCGCAGCTGCTGCTACCTCCACCTTTGCTCTGGCTGCTGCCAGCTCTGTTTGGGCCAGCCTCGACGCCCTTGCTGCTGCTGCAGCGGTCGCTACAGCTGCAGCGGTCGCTGTCGCTGCTCGCCTGCACTCGTCTGGGGCAGCAAGGTCGGCCTCCTGCTGACGCCGCGCGCTAGAAGTGGCCGAGTGCTGAGACTGCCCTCCTGCGGTCATGGCGCGCTGCTGCACAAGGGGCAGAGGCTGTCAAAACAGCTGCTGCTGGCTGCGAGGCAGGGAGCTCGACTAGAGAAGGGATTGAGCAGGAAATGCTCAGGCTACAGGATAGTACGGCTCCGATACCACTTGTCAGTCTCTGGATCCTTGCTCTAGGTGTGAGCAGGATCCTTACTCTCATTGAGAGGATAGCACACAGAGAACTCAGAGTTGAGGCAATTTTCTGGGTTTATTTCTCACACAATGCTATGCCAACCTGAGGGGTTAGGGATATAAATTTATAGGCTGCTAACCAGCCAAGCATATGCTAAGATTCCAGTCTAAGATGTTGTCCTAGATGCTAGTCAAGATGTTGTCCTGAGATGCTCCTAAGATGCTTATCCTAAGATACTAACTGTTGTCCTAAAAACAGTCAAAGATGCTAGTTACAAAAGACACAAGGACTATGTGCTGCAGTCCTACACAGACTAGTCAGCACGCAGCCAACACACAGACTTATCCATCAAAGCAGAGGAGGAATAGCACTAGCAACACACGCGTGCTGGGTTAGGGCTTATCAAATCAGAACCAGAAGTTGTGTACTAAAGTAATGGCATGTTACTGTCAGTCAGTAGATACAGTTAACAAGTATTTCACCAGCACGGTATCTCCACACTGCCATATGAAGTCAATGAATAGGGTGTTTGGTATGAGAAATGAGAGTCCAAATTTTCACTTTTAACATTTTTGTTTGGCTTGTATAATGAAATAAGTCAGTCCATCGTCACCTAATTCCTCACAGACTAATAATTAGTAGTACTACTAGGAATTGAATCATTTCATAAAATCTTGTTTGGAGAAAGACACATGATACATATAATTTGATAAAGCAAGGAGGGCTGGGAGGTTGTGTACCTGTCACGCAAGATAGCCAGCGCCGCCGCCGCCCATAGCTCAGAGCGGGGAGGCTGCTACCCCCATTACCAGCTCCTCTCCTCACATGCATTCTGGCTCTGGCCTCGGGTGACGACTCCTGGGTAGCCATTCCGCCGCTGCCGCTTGCAGGCCATTCGCTGTGCTTCTGCCTCTTCCTCGTAGCCTCGAAGGTTCCTGCATAGCCCAGAGGAGAACGGATCAGCGCGTCTCCGCGGAGATCGGCGACGGCGGAGCAAGGAGGAATCAGAGGGGAACGTATGGACGGACGGCGAAGGGGACAGGACAGGAGGCGGGCGGCGGTGCTGCTGGAGTGCTGGGTCGAGAGTTACCGAATCAGACAGCCCACAAGGCCCAATGCAACCCACTACGGGGATGCTGAGGTGTTTTTTTTGGTAATATTTTTCTACTTTATATATAATGTTGAATGAGTTGCTCAAGTTAAAATTAGATAAACTAGAAGAGAAGAAGAATATCTATTGGCGACAGCGAGCTAAGGTGCATTGGTTGGAGAAGGGTGATCGCAATACTAAGTTTTTCCACCACTATGCATCAGAGAGGAAGAGGAGAAGCGGAATTAATAGATTAATCAAGGAGAATGGAGAGGTGATTGAGGAGGAGGAGATTAGACTTATGATTGCTAACTTTTATAAAAGTTTGTTTACCGCCACTACAGCTTTCCGCCTGGAGGAAATATTGATGCAAATTCCGCAAAAGTTTTAGCCGAGATGAATGAAGCACTTCTGAAGCCGTTCACGGCGGAGGAAGTCAAGGCGGTCTCGATGCTATCGGGGACTTAAAGGCACTGGGTACTGATGGTATGACATCTCTTTTTTACAAGAAATATTGGGATACGGTCGATGGGGATGTCACGAGGGAGGTCCTCCAATTTCTCAATGGGGCCGGCCTGCCCGGGGAGTGGAATAAAATAGTGGTTGTGTTAATACCGAAAGTGCCCAATCCTGACAGTTTGAAGGACCTCAGACCCATTAGCTTGTGCAAGGTGTTATACAAAGTGGCATCCAAAGTACTAGCAGGCTGACTAAAGCTAATACTTCTAGAGATCATCTCACAAAATCAGAGTGCATTTGTCCCGGGCCGTCTTATTACGGACAATGTGCTGGTAGCTTATGAGTTGACTCATTTTTTGCAAAATAAGAGGAATGGATGTAATAGATATGTTGCCCTAAAGCTTGTAATGGATATGTTGCCCTAAAGCTAGATATGGGTAAAGCTTATGACAGGGTGGAATGGCATTTTTTGAGGGGGTGATGGAAAGGTTAGGGTTTGATAGCAGGTGCATCAATCTGATGATGCAATGTGTGAGTAGTGTTATATACAAGATAAAAGTGATGGAGTGTTGACAGAAGAGATTACTCCGTTCCGAGGTTTGAGACAAGGGGACCCTCTCTCCCCCTACTTGTTTCTGATTTGTGTGGAGGGTTTCTCAACTATGTTGAATGAGGCAGAGAGGGTAGGTCACATTGAGGGAATGACTATATGTGCAGGTGCACCAAGCATAACTCATCTTTTGTTTGCAGATGATTTGTTGCTTCTCCTAAAAGTTAGTGATAGGAATGCAAATTATCTACAACATGTGCTGCAGCTATACGAGGAGTGTTCGGGGCGGATGATCAACAAGGACAAGTCCTCTATCTTGTTCAGTAAGAATTGTGCTAATGATAAGAAAATGGAGTTTATGAATATATTGAATCTCTCACAGAATATAAGGTCCGACAAGTATCTGGGTCTGCCGGTGTACATGGGCAGGTCTAAGAGTAAAGTGTTCTCTTATCTGAAAGATTGTGTGTGGAAACGTATAAAAGGGTGGAAGGAGAAAATGTTATCTCGGGCAGGGATGGAAACACTCATCAAAACAATAGCTCAAACGATACCTAGCTATGCTATGTCCTGTTTTGATCTCACAAAATCCCTTTGTGATGATATCAGCTCGATGATCTATCATTATTGGTGGGCACAGGAAGACAATGAGAAGAAGGTTCACTGGATTGCATGGGGAACCTTGGCTAGCCGTAAGGAAAAGGGAGGGTTGGGGTATAGATATCTCCACCTTTTCAACTTGGCCATGCTGGGGAGGCAGCACTGGCGTCTCATCCAAGCACCAGATTCACTTTGTGCTCGGCTGCTAAAGGCAAAGTACTTCGTAGATGGTAGTGTGTGGTCGGCCAAAGAAGGACCCGACATCTCATATACATGGCGGAGTTTGATTCGTGGAAGGAAGGCGATTGAGAAAGGGATTATCTGGAGAATGGGGGATGGGTCTCAGATACGCATTTGGGAGGATGCGCGGATCCCTGCTGGTGTCACGAGAAGACCGAGAACACCACGAGGGAATATTATGATCTCCAAAGTTTCTAAACTGATTGATCCGGTGCATGGTACTTGGGACAGTGAGCTGATCAACGACCTGTTCTGGGAAGAAGATGCAGTCAATATCCTATCTATATCGGTACATGTGGACAGAGAAGACTCGGTGGCTTGGCACTTTGATAAGAAGGGCATGTTCTCTGTAAAATTGGCCTATCATGTTCAAGAGGATGAAGTTGAATCAAAACATGTTAGACAGAAGGGGGAGAGTTCAGAGCAAAGTTTGGACTCCAGGAAGAATATGTGGAAGAAGTTGTGGCGTGTTCCCGGGCCTCCAAAAATAAAGCACTGTGTATGGAGAGCAGCACACAACAGCCTTGCCCACAAGATGAAGAGGATCGACCTTGACACTCGCTGTCCAATCTGTCTCAGATATGACGAAGATGGTGCACATTGCTTTTTGAAAGGCAAAGAAGTAAGAAGAGTTTGGAGGGAGCTGGGGATGGAACCTCTTAGGCTGAAGCTTGCTGCCATCAGCTCAGCTGAGGGGTTTGTAGCCGAGATTTGAAGCAAAGGGATGATACTTGTTTGCTAGTGTGTGTGCTGATCTGGAGGTGGTGGAGTGTGAGAAACAAGGTGAATGTCGGGGAGTTGTTGCCATCTACCCTCAAGACGGTGAGATCGATTCATGACATGGTGCAGGATATACTGAATAAAGAGTGTAAGCCGAGTCCGCATCAGGCCGCTGATGGGCAGCAGTCTTAGTCTCCACCGAGTGAGGGCTGTCTCAAGCTCAATATCGACAGAAGCTTCTTACCGGCGACATCAAGTGGTGCTTGGGGTTTTGCCATCCGGGACCATGAGGGATCCCTTATTGTTGCGGGTGCTGGTAATTTGGGGCCAGTGCACGAAGCCCTGATGGCGGAAACGCTAGCATGCAAGTATGGAGTCGAGGCGGCTATCCACTTTGGCATTTCACAGATGATGATCGAGACCGACTCCTTTCAGTTAAAAGGAAGTGATTAGCACCACGATGTCCGACCTGTCAGTGGCTAGGGTACTTTTCTAGGAGATCAGGTTGGCAGGACATGAGAACTTCAATATGTTTAGTGTGTCAAAAATTCATAGATCATGTAATTCACTAGCTCATGAGTTAGCTGCCCTAGGGCAAAGTTGGGACCCGGGCTAATTCCACCATTGGATCGAACCCCTCCCAGAGTTTGTAAAAAGTTTGAATGCTCGCGATTTGTCTGAATATGAGTTGATCAATATAAAGAACTGAGGCCGTGAGGGCTGTTATCAAAAAAAAAAAAAGAATGAGTTTTTTTTGTAGATTCTATTGGTAGGCCAATATGTAGTAAGTATAATCTTAAATGTTTGATAAACGAACAAAAATAACTCAACAGTTTGGTTTATGTACAATATTATATCAGAGTGTCTGGGTAAACAGCTTTCAAATGCCGCCACCAATTTGCAGAAACTTCATTCATTCGTTTACATTTTCAAGAAAAACGGATTTAAAACATGTTCATGGACTTCTCATTTGGCTGATCCTCAAACGCATGAGCATGTAAAACTCATTGTTTTTACATGAAGCTTGCTTCACTTCTCTTCTTAGACAAATTGGCCGTTTGCTCTCTTCTTAAAAAAAAAAAAAAAAAAAAAAAAAAAAAACTAGCGTACATTGACCATGTTCCAATTATCAGTAACCCTGAAAAGGAATTATCAAATGTTTATGCAAGATTATAGTATAATTTGGCAGGTGCAGCTAGAAGTTTATGCAACCCGAGAACTATTGGCTCATTGTTGAGGATTCTACTTGCTATCGGAAGCAACTTTTTTCATCAAAGCTTTCAGAAGCAACTTCTCTGGCAATCAGAATTCAGAAGCACATTCATCAGTCACTGGAATGATTTAATGGGAGACATCAGTACAGACCCAGTCATCATATAAAATGACTAACAACATTAAGATCTCTTATGGCAAATTCTACTTCTACCGAACCAACACATATATACCACACACAAACAAAAAAAACTAATTCATAACAGTTAACTTTTCTTCTGTCATGTTTTTACAGTATATATACTTTTTTTCTGTCGCTGAGAGATTCTGGTCAATCTCACTCATTCAGCAAGACATCTTAAAACTCGATCCTCAGATTCAGCAAGACATCCTTGATCGCCACAAGTTATTTGATGACACTACTGATATTCATTCTTGCTCTGGAGGACTCCTGGGAGCATTGCAAGCCGACTCGTAAGATTGATATCATGCACTCGTGCAGTTTTTCAGCGTTGATCTCGTAATTAGGAATGCCCCCATCGGTCAAATTTCTGTTATCCACAGGCAGTAAAGCAGGGTCAACAATCTCCATTATCTTGTCCGGGTAGCATGCTGCAACATAGCTTTGGAGAGTTTGGCTTCCTTGGAATGACATGTCTGTTGGTCGCTTTCCAGTGAACATCTCGAGCAGGAGTACACCATAGCTGTACAGGTCGCCTTGGATGGAAACATTGCTATCCATTCCGTACTCTGCAGGTTATACGCAAAACACTAGACAGTCTAAGAACCTTAATTTGGTTATAAATATCTTACTAATAAAAGGCACAAATTAAGAAGTGAATTAACCTGGAGGGATGTATCCAATGGTGCCCTTGATTCCGATCGAAGTACTGCTTTCTTCTGTTGAGTTGTTCACCATCTTACGAACAAATCGTGCCAGCCCAAAGTCCGCCACATGCCCAACCATGTCATTATCAAGAAGAACATTCCTTGGTTTCAGATCACAGTGGACAATGGGCACCTGACCATGGTGGTGCAGTTAGTCAAGAGCCTCAGCAACGTCGAGCGCAATGTTCACCCTCTGAGACATGGTCAATCCCCTCCTAGATGCCGATGCCAATGTCGCATCTTGTGTCTCATGCCTATAGTGTAGCCACTTGTCAAGATCCCCATTAGGCATGAACTCATAGACCAACGCTTTGAAATCGTTTCCCTGATGATCGACACTTGAGCAAGCAGTGATGACCTTAACAAGATTCCGATGGCGAATGCTTCTCAACACACGGCATTCAGCCAAGAAACTATGCTCAGCCCCATGTTGGTGAAGGTCAATGACCTTGATTGCAATTTGCTGTGCATCTGGGCTCAGAATGCCTCTATAAACTGACCCAAAGCTTCCCATGCCTATGAGATTGCTCGGGGAGAACTGATCAGTTGCCTTTTGTATCTCCTCGAATGAGACCAGCCAATGTTGATCCTCTACTAAAGGGAGATTAGGGACCCTTTTCCGCTGCTTCATGATGAATAAGAGAAGACCACATGCAAGGAGGAGAAACAAAGATATAGAACCAACAACAATGCCTATAAGCACTGCTCTCCTTGGTCTCCTCTTCTCAACACCAGATTCTTTGACGGGGCACTGTGGAAGCTGCAAACTTGGAATACCCCCACAGACGTTGTTACCAGCTATGGAGAATGCACTTGCATTACTGAAGATGCCTGTTACTGGAACAGAACCTTCAAAGCTGTTATAAGACAAATTCAGGTAGTCCAGGCTTGGCCAGTCAGCAAAGAATTTTGGAACAGGACCAGATAAATTGTTTCCCACAATGTTCAGTTCTTGTATTGCTTGCAATCCATTCAAGGACTCTGGGATGGTACCTTGAAGAAGATTATCATTCAGTTGAAGCTGCACTAGCTCTACGCATTTGCCTAGAGTTGCAGGAATATCTCCAGATAGTTGATTTACTGACAGATCCAATAATACTAAGTTGGTCAATTTTCCTACCTCTGATGGGATTGGACCAGTGAGAAAGTTGTATGAAAGATCAAGATTGCGGGTTAGAGAGGAAAGACTAATGACTTCCACTGGTATCGAGCCAGTAAGCTGGTTAAATGACAAGACTAAACTAGCAATGTTCTGCAACTTCCCCAAGCTTGTGGGTATGGATCCTTGTAGGTTGTTCTTGAATAGGTCAAGTATGAAAAGGTCAGATAGGTTCCATAGTGTAGGAGGAATTTCCCCAGAAATGTTGTTCTCAGATAAGTCTAAAGCTCCTAAGTTGTAAAGCTCCCCAATTGATGTTGGCATGCTGCCCGTCAGGAAGTTACCCCTGAGAGTAAGTATGATAAGATTCGAAAGTTTAGAAATATCTGAAGGAATTTCTCCATGGAATTTGTTGTTTGCTAGATGAAGCTTTTTTTGTTGTGCTGGATAGATTGACGATAGAAGGCGGGAACATGCCTTGGAAATTGTTAGAATCAAGAGACAGGTACCAAAGCTTACTACAGTTGGACAACGAGGCAATCAGCTCCCAATCACTTCCCCATTTATCCTCCAGTTGGTTGTTTCCCACTGTTAACACCTCAAAATCCTTAAGGTTGCCTACTTCCAGTGGCACGGTCCCTTCAAGCTCATTGTAACCAATCTGTATAATCCTGAGCAGTGATGCGTTCCCTATGGATTGGGGAATTCGACCACTCAGCTGGCAGTCATTGAGGATCAGATATTCGAGGTTTGGGAGAGTGACAGCGATATCCAACGGGAGAACACCTGAAAGAGCACTATTGCAGCATAATTCAAACAGAGTGATTGATGAGATGTTAAATAGGTTTGTTGGGATTGCGCCACTGAGATGGTTCAAAGCTAAATCAAGAGACCTAAGCTTTGTCAGCCGTCCCAAGGAGTCTGGTATTTGGCCACTTAGTCCATTAGTGTCAGCATACAAATCGACAAACGATGAAAGATTACCAAGAGAAGCTGGAATGCCTCCTGACAAATTGTTCAAGTACAACCCCAGGTATGTGAGCTTCGAAAGCGAACCAAGCGATGGCGGGATTGCACCGGAGAGCTGATTCGAGCCAACATCCAAGACCTCCAGCTCCTGCAGACTGCTCAGGTTGGCTGGGATCTCGCCCACAAGGCTGTTGTACACCAGCTGCAAGATCAGGAGCTTGGGGGCACTGGCAAGGGATCCTGGGATCATACCTTGCAAGGAGTTGTGCCGGAGATCCAGGTGCAAGAGGCGAGGCAAGAAGCCGAGCTCTGGTGGGATGTTGCCCGAGACGGAGTTGTGCGAGAGGTTGAGCGTGCGGAGGAAAGTCAGGTTGCCCAGGAAGGGGGAGATGGTACCTATGAGGTTGGAGGAAAGCAGCTCTAGTGAGGTGACACGGCCAGGGTGCCAGCGGGAGTGGCATCCCACGCCCTTCCAGCTGCAAACCCTTGTCGAGTTGGTGCTGCTTCCATTGCCAGCGTTCCTGAGGAGAGCACCCCATGTGGATCACTAGCGATGAGAGCCTTGAAGGAGAGCAGAGCCTGCTCGTCCAAAGGCACTGGCATCCCCAACGCAGTGGGAGGTGGCTGGAGCTGGGCGGGAGTAGCATGTGCAGTACCCATGGTTCTCATTAGAAGTAGAAGAGCAGCAACAGCGAGTGCTATGCCCATGGATTTGCAGGCTTGAGAGAAGGGACATGCATCTGTGACATGCAGCAATATATATAATTATATTATATACAGAGTTAAGAGACATGCATATGGCAGTGTGTCCAAGACCCGACAATCCCATCTGTGGAAGTCGTTGTTCAGATCTAAGTGGGGGCAGCCAGAGCCAAAGGCAATCATTTCTGATCTCCAGAGCACACTCACTTGGACCAGAAGTTGCGTGAATGCCCAACTCCCCACTAAGGCACTAAAGTATTTCAGTCAGTAAACACAATTACTAGTATATTCACGAGCAAAGTACCTCCACAATGCCATATGAAGTCAGGGAATAGGGTGTTTGGTATAAGAAATGAGTGTCCAAATTTTCACTTGTAACATTTTTGTTTGGCTTGAGCAATGAAATGAGTCAGTCCATCGTCACCTTATTCCTCGCAAACCAATAATTATTAGTACCACTACTAGGAATTGAATCATTTCATAAAATCTTGTTTGGAGAAAGACACAGTATATATATAATTTGATAA
>CM041646.1:6461867-6473683 GCA_023333625.1 Bothriochloa decipiens
GTGCGGGCGGCCTGCCACCGGCCGCCGCGGCCGGCCTGGGCGGGCTGCCACCTGTGGCCGTGGCCGGCCTGGGCGGGCTGCCACCTGTGGCCGTGGCCGGCCTGGGCCTGCCACCGGCGGCCGCGGGCGGCCTGCCTGCTGGTGGCGCGGGCGCGGCAGAAGAAGGCACCGGCGGCCTGGACCCCCTGGCAGGCACCATCGTCGGCCCACCGGCGTTTTTCCCCGCCCCACCCTACGCGGCGCGCTCGGATTCCGCCCTCGCCGCTGCCATCGTCGCGGCCCGGGTCGCTGCTGCGGAGGGCCAAGCCCGTGTTCGTGCCGCCGCCCTCGCTTGGGAGCGCGAGCGCGAGGCGGGGGACGCCCTGGCCCGCCAGATCGCCGAGGCGGAGCAGCTCCTCGCCCCTCCTGCCTCGTACGACGCTGGGGCCTCCCTCTCCGGCACACCGGCCCATTGGGTGTCCCACACCGCGGTGCTCTGGCATGACCCAGCTGACCCGCTCGTGGCGCAGCTCCACTACCAGGCCGGGGGTGTCCAGAACATCCGCCTCCTCGTCCCGGTCGTTCTCGAGCCGGAGTCGCCCGCCTACGCTCGTTGGCGGGACCTGGTCCTCCTCACTCTCCGCCGCTACGCCCTCGACGACCACGTCCTCACCGACGCCTCGGTCGCGGTCCAGACCCCAGCGTGGTACCGTCTCGACAGTATCGTGCTCTCCTGGATCATCGGGACGATCTCCATCGACCTACACGACCTCGTCCGCAACTCCGTCGACGCTCGCCGGGCCTGGCTCGCCCTCGAGGGCCAGTTTCTGGGCAACGCCGAGGCACGGGCCCTGCGTCTCGACGCGAGCTTCCGTACCTTCGTCCAGGGCGACCTCTCCGTCAGCGAGTTCTGTCGCCGGATGAAGGGGATGGCCGACTCCCTCGGCGACCTTGGCTGGCCCGTGGAGGACCGCATCCTGGTCCTCAACGTCCTCCGCGGGCTCAGCGACCGCTACGCCCACCTCCGCACGTGGATCACCCGGCAGCGGCCCTTCCCCACCTTCCTGCAGGTCCGTGACGACCTTGTCATGGAGGAGCTCACTCAAGGCATTCAGTCCGGGTCTGCCTCTGCACCGGGGCCCTCGACTGCCCTTGTGGCCACTCCTCCGCAGCGCCCGTCTGCTCCGCCGCAGTCGTCTCGTCTTGGTCCTCCTTCCCCCGGGCCGAGCGGGGGTGGAGGGGGGGGGGGCCGTGGTGGCCGCCGTCGTCGCGCGGGGGGGGCGTGGTGCGGGTGCCGGCCGTGGGAGCAACCCGGCGCCCGCGCCTCCACGGGGTACATCCTGGCCCTCCTTCAACAACCCGTGGGCAGGGCGTATCTCCATGTGGCCCTTCCAGGCTCCCGGTGGTGCGTCCCACCCGCCTACGGCCATGCTCGCTGCTCCGGGGTTTCACTCCGCGGCTCCGTGGGCCCCACCTCTCGGCACTTCGCCCGGACCGTCGCTGACACCTCCCGGCGCCTCACCTGGGCCCGTCAGTTGGGACCCGGCAGCCTTGGCGTCCACGTTCAGCACCATGGCCCTGACTCCCCCTGCTGGCCCAACTTGGGTTGCTGACTCGGGTGCTACCTACCACACTACTTCCGACTCGGGTATACTCTCCTCTGTGTACCCTCTTTCTCCTTCCCATCCTTCGTCCATTATGGTCGCAAATGGGTCGTGTCTTCCTGTCACATCCGTGGGTGCCGCCGGCGTTTCTGGCTCTTTTCGTCTTCCTGACGTTCTTGTTGCACCTTCTATGGTTCACAACCTTCTTTCTATTCGTCGTTTTACAGCTGACAATTCCTGTTCTGTTGAATTTGACTCTTCTGGTCTTACTGTGAAGGATTTGGCTTCCCGGCGTCCGCTCCTCCGATGTGACAGCTCGGGGCCCCTTTACACCCTTCGGTTTCCGGCCTCTTCTTCGCCGGCTATTTTGTCAGCTGCTTTCGCCGCCACGCCTTCCTCCACTACTTGGCACCGCCGGCTCGGCCATCCTGGACGTGATGCTCTGATGCAGCTTAGTCATAGCTCTGACATTCGTTGTACTCGAGCTCACGATGAGCACTTGTGCCATGCGTGCCAGCTGGGCCGCCATGTTCGCCTTCCTTTTTACACTTCTTCGTCACATGCGGCTCATATTTTTGACCTTGTACATTGCGACCTCTGGACGTCTCCTGTCATGAGTATTTCTGGGTATAAATACTATTTGGTGGTGGTTGATGATTTCTCTCATTATTCGTGGACTTTTCCCTTGCATGCAAAATCCGAGGCATTCCCTACTATTTCTCACTTTTTCGCTTGGGTGTCCACTCAGTTCGGCCTTACCATCAAGGCCGTACAGTGTGACAATGGCCGTGAGTTTGATAACTCTACCTCCCGCACTTTCTTCCTCTCTCACGGTGTTCAGTTGCGCATGTCCTATCCGTATACCTCCTCTCAAAATGGCAAGGCGGAGCGCATGATTCGGACCACGAATGACACCATGCGCACCCTTCTGCTCCAGGCGTCGCTTCCTGCTCGTTTCTGGGCAGAGAGTCTGCACACCTCCACCTATCTTCTTAACCGTCTTCCTTCCGCTGCCTGCCCAGCTCCCACACCGCATCATGCTCTCTTCGGTACCCCTCCTTGGTATGACCACCTTCGTGTCTTCGGGTGTGCGTGTTACCCTAACACCACTGCCACCACTCCCCATAAGCTGGCTTCCCGCTCCACTCTGTGTGTTTTCCTTGGGTACTCCCCAGATCACAAGGGTTACCGGTGTTTTGACCTCACTTCTCGTCGGGTCCTCATCTCTCGCCATGTGGTGTTTGATGAGTCTGTCTTCCCCTACTCCACCACCGCCACACCATCCTCCACCCCTGACCCGGACCTCGCCTCTCTGTTTCCCACTGACATGGTGGTCCAGCCACCTTTGCCGTTTTCTCCTGCAGGTACTGCTCCTCCGTCGCGCACCAGTGCTGCTCCTGCCCCTGTGTCCTGCACGGGTCCAGTAGCATCACCCTCCGGTCCGGCCCCGGCTCCTCCACCTGACACGGGGTCGGGGACGTCGGTTCCTACGGCCCCGGCGCGGTTTGCCCAGCCGGCGCTTGTCTACCAGCGCCGGGTACCGGTGGACCCGGCCCCTGCTGCTCCTGGCCCTGTGCCCTGCGCGGATCCGGTGGCGCCGCTCTCCGGTGCGGCCCCGGCTCCTCCACCTGCCACGGGGCCGGGGACGCCGGTTCCTGCGCCCCCGGCGCGGTTCGCTCAGCCGGTGCTTGTCTACCAGCGCCGTGCACGGGCGGTCCCGATGCCTCCGTCGCCACCAGGGGCATCCTCTCCACCGGCGGCGTGGCCGCTGCCAGTGGCCTCTTCACCGCCGACGACGCCTACACCACCGCCGCCGCCATCGGCAGCCCGTATCGTGCAGCCGGTGTACCACCCACCGCTCCTTCACCGCCACCCGTGGCATGTTCACCCTATGGTGACGCGGCACGCGGCGGGTACCCTGCGATCCCGGGCTCTTGCGGCGATGTCCGGCGACACGCAGGTCTCTCCTGTACCCTCTTCCGTTCGCGACGCCTTGTCGGACCCTCACTGGCGCCGCGCGATGGAAGAGGAGTACGCAGCTCTCCTCGCCAACCAGACGTGGGATCTGGTGCCCCGTCCGCCTGGCTCCAATGTTGTTACTGGCAAGTGGATCTGGACGCACAAGCGGCGGGCTGATGTACCCTGGAGCGGTACAAGGCTCGCTGGGTTCTTCGGGGTTTCACTCAGCGTCCTGGAGTCGACTACGATGAGACTTTCAGCCCGGTGGTGAAGCCGGCCACCGTCCGCACCGTGCTCTCACTGGCACTTGCTCGCTCCTGGCCAGTGCATCAGCTGGATGTCAAGAATGCGTTTCTGCACGGGACTCTCACTGAGACAGTGTACTGCAGCCAGCCAGCAGGGTTTGTTGACTCTTCACGTCCAGATATGGTCTGTCGGCTCAACAGGTCTCTCTACGGCCTCAAGCAGGCCCCTCGGGCGTGGTACTCCCGGTTTGCTGCCTCCCTGGTGACAATGGGGTTTGTGGAGGCCAAGTCAGATACGTCTCTGTTTATATATCACCGTGGAGCTGAGACTGCTTACCTGCTGCTCTACGTTGATGACATTGTCCTCACAGCCTCCAGCTCGTCACTCCTCCGCCGCATCATCAGCTCTCTTCAGCAGGAGTTCCCTGTGAAGGATCTCGGTGTGCTCCACCATTTTCTCGGGGTGACTGTTGAGCCTCGTCCTGCCGGCCTTCTTCTTCACCAGCGGCAGTACACTCTTGATATCCTGGAGCGGGCTGGGATGACTAACTGCAAGCCCTGCTCCACTCCAGTTGACGCTCAGGGCAAGCTGTCAGAGGCCGAGGGCCCCTCAGTGGACGACCCCACGGCATACCGGAGTCTCGCAGGTGCACTTCAGTACCTTACCTTCACCAGGCCAGACATCACCTATGCAGTGCAACAGATTTGTCTTCACATGCATGATCCCCGAGAGCCCCACCTCACTGCTCTCAAGCGCCTTCTCCGCTACCTCCGCGGCACTGTCGACTACGGCTTGCTCCTTCACCGGTCTTCCTCCTCCGAGCTCGTCGTTTACACTGACGCTGACTGGGCCGGGTGCCCGGACACTCGGCGCTCCACCTCCGGCTACGCCGTCTTCCTGGGCGGCAACCTGGTGTCCTGGTCGTCCAAGCGCCAGCCGGTCGTCTCCCGCTCCAGTGCCGAGGCGGAGTACCGCGCTGTCGCTAACGGCGTGGCTAAGGCTTCCTGGCTCCGGCAGCTTCTCGTCGAGCTTCGCAGCCCTCTCTCCCGGAGCACGCTGGTCTACTGCGACAATGTCAGTGCTGTGTACCTCTCCACCAACCCTGTGCAGCACCAGCGGACCAAGCATGTGGAGATCGATCTCCATTTCGTCCGGGATCGGGTCGCCATTGGCGATGTTCGGGTTCTCCACGTCCCGACCACCTCCCAGTTCGCCGACATCTTCACCAAAGGTCTCCCGTCCTCGACCTTCGCCGAGTTCCGCTCCAGCCTCAACATCACCGGTGGCTAGTTGTGACTGTGGGGGGGCTCGTGTGTTGTTCTTGTTTCTCTTCATTCATGTCCAGCCTGTAAACTCCGCTGCGCCGGTAGTTCAGACTGCGGGGGGGTGTTGGAGTATATGAGGTTTAGGCCCATGAGGCCCATGTATGTCTATATAGCTACCCTCCCTAGGGTTAGCCCAATAATGGATATTATTCACTCTAATAGTTTGAAATCAAATGAATTGGACTCACAGGTTATGTACATTTTTATTTACACACACTACCTGGCCAGGCTTCCTTTTCATCTATAAAGTATGAATGGGATTAATTGATATCTTACTAACTTGCTTATGTCCAGTTTTTATTTATACATTGAACCCCTACGGCAGAAATCACAGTTCACTTTCTCCACTCTGTTTTTCTTTCTACTGTATACAGTAGACACATTAGTATTGTTGAGGCTTAGATTATTTGTTACATTTTCTTCAAGAAAGATCATGTATATGATGTACCTAGGCAAAAGAAGAAGGTGCATGTATTAGATGCAATAGCACAATGTCATGAAAGTTGTATAAGTGAACTCAGGATACCTTACATGTCATGCATGTATTAGATGCAATAGCACAATGTCATGAAAGTTGTATAAGTGAACTCAGGATACCTTACATGTCCTGGTAAATCAAACTTAGTTTCATGTGTTTTTAGATTATGAAGAAACTTTGAAATGGTTGAGCTCTGTTCATGCTTGTACTCTTGGCTGATGCCTTCTCTAGGATCAAATTTAATTCTTAATAGTGACTTAGGACTATATTGTGCTTGTTAATGTTTTACTTGAGGGAAAGTAAATCAAAACTTCATCTGAAATGTTTCTAGGATGCTGTTGCACCTGAACAAGGTTGATGAATAATTTATGCTTATATGTGCATTTCATGCAGGTGCAATACTTCTCTTTTGATTGACTATTGCCAAGATGAAGGTGCACATAAGTATATTATAATTGATGTGGGGAAGACATTCAGAGAACAAGTTCTGCGATGGTTTGTTCACCACAAAATTCCATGCGTTGATTCTGTGAGTCCCTGATATACTCTTGTTTGCTTTAGTTTTTCTAACAGTTTATTTTAAACCAAAAGGCCAACTAAGAGATAGTTCACAATGACTAAAAGAAAACTCTGTGTTTTGCATACCCATGGTACACTAACACCTCTCTTCCTTATTCATTACAGATTCTTCTGACTCATGAGCATGCAGATGCAATCTTGGGCCTTGATGATGTTCGGGTCGTACAGGCATTTAGTCCCACAAATGATATTGGTCCAACCCCAATTTATCTCCCTCAATTTGCTATGGACAGGTAACTGTGTTTAAACTTTGGTGGGCATTGGTACTGCACTTTTGCTCTTTCCAAAATTATAAGTCCATTTCAGTCAGGAACACATGTGACTTGTTTAATCATAGTTATACTAGACTTAGCTAGGGAACCGATTTCTCCTTCACTGAATTTGCCACTTTAGCACGTTTCATGAGAATTAAGTGATTGAAGGATAACAAGTATCTTTAAATAAACATTGATACAGTACTCCCTCCATTCCAAATTATAAGGCATTTTGGCTTTTCTGAATACATAGTTTTTGCTATGTATTTAGATATACACTATGTCTGGTACATAGTAAAGGCAATGTATCTAGAAAAGACAAAACATCTTATAATTTGGAATGTGAGGGAGTAGCTGGCAAATACAAGTGTGTTGTACTCTTGTGACTTTGTGAGTTCTTTGTTCTTGGAAACTTGGACCACCATTTCTGTATGTACTAGTTTTCTCTGTTGCTCTCTTGTCTGCTCTTATATACATTTTCTAGCATTGTCCATCCTTTATTTGGTAAGGATTTGTATTCATTTAGTCTTATCGTGTTTCATCATTGCCTTACAGCCAATATTTAGTCATTGGGTAGAGACAATAGATGAGAATTGTACTCATAATTTCAATCTGAAACAGAATCTCCCAAAAGTTCCCTTATTTGGTCAAAAAGAAAGTAAAGGAAGGGGAGGAGATCAGACGAGTTGCTCAACTTGACTGGAAAATTAATTGAGAGTGATATTCAGAAACCATTTACAACTTCAGGGCTAGAGTTTGTTCCCTTGCCGGTAATAAGCAACATTTCTGTTCAATTGCATTTTATTTTGCTATGCATTTTTTATTAATTTGTATTCATATCAGGTGATCCATGGTGAAGACTACATTTGTTTGGGTTTCCTTTTTGGAAGAAAATCAAAGGTTGCTTACATATCAGATGTTTCACGGTTTCCTGAAAGCACAGAATATGGTAAACTTCTATCCTGCTAATCTTTTGTTTTTTAACCATCTTTATGCTGCCATGTTGCCTGTGCCTTATTTGGAATAAAGTTTACAATAATAGCAGAACAGTGTGGTGACTGAGTTTAGGTTTTTGGTTGAGATGAATTACCTTAGTAATGTCCTGTGGTACTATGAGTTAATTACTTGGTACTCACCATAATATAATTATGATAATATTAATACTGATCTATGGACCTGTATAAACTTATATTACATGGTCGCATGGGACTTGGGAAATAAATATCCATCGATGGATATGTATAGATGTACTGTGACTTTGTGAGTGCTTTGCTTTGCCTGTCATTTTCCTTGCCCTTAGGAATGCATGCATGGGCTGGTACATTATCTTCACTGATTGTTTTGAGCTGCAGGTTTTGTAGATTTATTGCATGTCCCTCCTTGTTTGATTGTACATGTACTTATGTTTCAGCAATTTCGAAGTCTGGAGGGGGCCAACTGGATTTGCTCATCTTGGATTGCCTATACAGGGTTAGTTTCTTTTAGGTTTTTTTGTTTACCATGCAGTTGTTTTCCCCTTCCTACTGCTTGTTCTTTATTTGTTTCTGTATTCACATTAAACCACAGAACTTTTATCAATCAAACCAGTACTCACTAAGTCACTAGTTGCTACAGATTACAGAATAAGGACAGATGTCTCTGGATACTGAGGGACCTGTACAAACGGGGAAAGAACATTTATCAAATTCTCTTTTGCTAGTAATCTTGAATTGATAAGTGCACATAGTAAGGGATTTTTCGGTGCTGGTAATATTATATGGGTGAACATTTTTGTCTCTTGGGACAAATATAATGTTTTTCAGATATCACAAGCCTGATCTGTTAATTTTGCATCAAGCATACACAGCCCACAAGATTCTTATCAAGTTCAGAACATTGACTGCAACAGATAGATGATATCGAACAACCAATAATGTCATAGATATTTTTGGTTATATAGAAATAATTCTTCACTTTGCACTTAACTACTAGTTACATAGCAGTTGATTTATCTTGTAGTTAGTGGCAATACAATTTTTATTATTTAAGGACATTTGATCATTAATTAGCAGTGGTATATTGCATCATCGTCTTCACTAATTTGTTGCATCTCTGACATGTGAACAGACGGGCTCTCACAATGTGCACCTATGTTGGGATCAGGTTAGTTTTCATTTCATTGCACTCTTTCATATTTTATAAGCAAAATGTTTTCCTATTTCTTGTATATTCTGTATGCATGAATTATGCTCATATTATGATCTTATATGCAGACACTAGATGCTGTTAGGAGGATTTGCCCCAAAAGAGCATTGCTCATTGGGATGACCCACGAGATGGATCATCACAAGGACAACCAAACATTGGAAGAATGGTCCAGGAGGTAAGGGCTTTCGCCTAGATACTTTAGATGCGTGCAGACATAGGCTCATGTACCAAATAATTTGACATAAAGAACATGTGCAAATGGAAGCAATGCCATCTTTCTTCTCCTTTCAACACGACCTCATCATAGAAAGGCACACATGACACATGCTCATTTACTGCTATTTGTTAAAAAAAACACACTTGCTTTACTGTGCATGTTCATGTTCTGTAATTTGGAAATGCAGGGAGGGAATAGATGTACAATTAGCTCGTGATGGCCTGCGTGTCTACATTGATCTGTAACCGTGAAAGGTACAAGTCTCTGCCATTGTTTTGACTACAGCGATCGATCATATTGCTTTACTTGTTGTCATGGTCCGTTTGGTTAACACTTCACTATCCGTTCGGTTCACTGACACTACTGTTTTTTTTTTTTTTTGTATATCAGGCCCATGCCATACTCAGTGAACCGCGCCAGGATTCTTGGCTGATGTTAACATCCAGTGCCTCTTGTGAAGCAAGTACAAACTGACTAAAAAGGCGAACAACCTGTTTGGTGCCTCATTCTTCGTGCGCAACAAGTAGATATAATAGTCTATTTTACATTTCGCTAGTTTACACGTGAATCTCTGAATAAAAAAAAGAGTAGTCACTAGCCAGTAGTTATTTCATTGCCGCCCACAAATTAATGGCCATCTTCTTGGTCAGGTAGTTGAATGTTATTGT
This sequence comes from Bothriochloa decipiens, assembly GCA_023333625.1. Taxonomy (NCBI): domain Eukaryota; kingdom Viridiplantae; phylum Streptophyta; class Magnoliopsida; order Poales; family Poaceae; genus Bothriochloa; species Bothriochloa decipiens. Next base: position 6,471,364 of record CM041646.1, read on the forward strand.
CAATTGGAAGCTATACCGCACCGGATGCACGTGCATTAGTCGAATTGAGCATGTGAATTTTTTTCCCCCTGGGACGCGCCCGGGTCATGTACTGTATTTCTTATAAGAGGAAAATCTGTTGAGCAGGTGAGTACCGCAAGCTTTTTGAAGCAGGTCACCTTTCGTGCTTGTGGGTTGTGTAGAGCACGCAGATGACTTTCAAAGGTTGATTAGCGCTGTGAACTGATAACAGTCGTTTTGGCACCTTTAATTTACAATTAAGGTGAACTGAAAACAAATTAAGGTGCCGCGGTGTGACGCTGACGGCACGGCGCACGCGGCACGTCCAGTCGGCCAGGCTTGATGTTAATCCAGGCACGCAGGCAGGCCGACGCACACGCGGCAGTGCCAGTCGGCCAGGCGCGGCCGTGTGCGACGCCACGGCGCAGCCCATCCATCCATACACCCAGCACACCACACATCCCCGGCTCCCGTGATCCCTCCTCTTGTCCTCTCTCACAAGTGGGAGCGCGGCCGCCCTCTGCTCGTTGCATCCACCCATCCCCTTCCCCCTCTCCTCGTCGCGGCGCGGGCGGCGGCAATGGTGATGGCCTCCACCTACGCGCCGGGCGGCGGCGCGGGGGCTCTCGCGCCGGGAAAGGCCAGGGTCCGCGGCCCCGGCCCCGCGGGGCTCGGCTTCCTCGGCCTCTCCAAGGCCGGCCTCCCCCGCCCCCTCGCCCTCGCCAAGAGGAATCCCCTCGCGGTCGCCGGTGGCGCCAGGCTGCGGTGCGCGGCGTCGTCCTCCTCCCCCGCGGCCCCGGCGGCGCGGCCCGTCACGGCGCCGCGCTTCATCCAGCACAAGAAGGAGGCCTTCTGGTTCTACCGCTTCCTGTCCATCGTGTACGACCACGTCATCAACCCGGGCCACTGGACCGAGGACATGCGCGACGACGCGCTGGAGCCCGCCGAGCTCTACAGCCGCCACCTCAAGGTCGTCGACGTCGGCGGCGGCACCGGGTTCACCACGCTCGGCATCGTCAAGCACGTCAACCCGGAGAAGGTCACGCTGCTCGACCAGTCCCCGCACCAGCTCGAGAAGGCGCGCCAGAAGGAGGAGCTCAAGGGGGTCACCATCATGGAGGGCGACGCCGAGGACCTCCCGTTCCCCACCGACTCCTTCGACCGATACATCTCCGCCGGCAGGTCGGTCTCTCCATTCGTAGTTGACTCCTTCTACTCGTTTCGCTTCACTTCAATTCAGTACTTCACTTCACTATTGTCCGTATACATATACACCATCCTGTACTAGCTCTGCATATTGTGAATAGTATGTTCCAATTTCCAAATTAACGGTGTTGTTATGAATTGCACATCCCGTTAGTATAACAGCTAGCCAAGTACTACTACGGATTGCTGATTTCCCTGCCCTGTCATGGTGGTACCTTGCAGCATCGAGTACTGGCCTGACCCACAGCGGGGGATCAAGGAGGCCTACAGGGTCTTGAGGTTTGGCGGGCTAGCTTGTGTGATTGGCCCGGTGTACCCGACCTTCTGGCTGTCCCGCTTCTTCGCTGACATGTGGATGCTCTTCCCCAAGGAGGAAGAGTACATCGAGTGGTTCACCAAGGCTGGGTTTAAGGATGTCAAGCTGAAGAGGATTGGACCAAAGTGGTACCGCGGTGTCCGGAGGCATGGCCTCATTATGGGTTGCTCTGTCACAGGCGTCAAGAGACAGAGCGGAGACTCTCCCTTGGAGGTAACCTTTCCCTTTCATTTTGCTAATGGAAAGTGTAGCTATCAGATTCATAGTTATACATCTCGTTCAGACTTTAGATTGTTCATTTCCTGCTGTACCTGCAGCAGGCACACATTCAGGGGTTTTGGTATAAGTCTTTATGTTTTATTTTTTATGCAGCTTGGTCCCAAGGCGGAGGATGTCAGCAAGCCAGTGAACCCAATCACCTTCCTCTTCCGCTTCCTCGTAGGAACAATATGTGCTGCATACTATGTTCTGGTGCCTATTTACATGTGGATAAAGGACCAGATCGTGCCAAAAGGCATGCCAATCTGAGTGAAGGGGAATGAGCTTGCATGGAAGAGAGGATAGCCAACACCTGAATTAGTCTTCTCTATATTAGGCGCTTCCTGCCTGTTTTGTATTATTACCTCTTGTTTTACTGCTGCTATGTACTTCTTGTACTGTTGCTCCTGTTTGTGCGAATTAATAATACTATGACATGGATATTCTCTAGTTTCTTGAGCATGACTGCTTTCTGTACATGGCGAGATACATTCATAATGAACAGTCAGATATTTAGGTCTTTACACAATTCAAGCAGTT
>CM041646.1:6507427-6520423 GCA_023333625.1 Bothriochloa decipiens
ATGGCTATGCTATCCATAATTAGCAGGGGATATTCTATTTCCTAACAGCTGCACAAGTAGCACAAGCGATCACGACCATTACCTACATCCCAAAAGGTACACCAAAAAGTGTCACAAAAAAGGAGTTAGTTGTCCTAAAAAAAGGAGTTGTAGTTTCCAAGGATACTTCAGAAAATAATAAAAGTCCCATAGCATATTGCCAATTTCAGAAGTATGCAACAAATGTCAGCTTGACCACATGGTTCTAAAAAAATAATTAAACTTACGTTTATTCTTGATTAAACCTGAAATGGACCCCTAGTGTCTCGTTTAGGGCCTGGGGTCCAATAAAACTCAGGACACGTCTAGGCGGAGCGAGTAGGTGTGAGGCAGTGTTTAAGCGGTGCAGAAATACAAAAGCGGCAGGCAGGCTGGCTTGGTGGGCTATGTGTGACTGCGTGGTTGACAGGCAGGAAAAAAGCATGCTGAACAGTCAATGAAAAGGGAAACAGGCCGTGCGGGGGATCAAAATTACAAGTCCCTTCACCACTTCTTTGCATGTTTGCAAGAATTGGAATCAAAATTGCCTCAATATATTACAAACTCTTCTGAGATCAAAGTCAGGTATTTAATGTGAGCCATATGTGTTGCCAGGAAAAACTAATAAAAAAGCACAAACACTTAATCACGTTTAATATACATTTAAACCATCTAGGCATTAGGAAGTGGCCTAGCGCCTAGCGTGTTTTGGAAACTTGGTAAAAGTTAAAGCCTGAATCATTCTATGAAAATGATATCATTGGATTTCACATTTGAAAGTAGGATAAATTAAGAGTCAACATCTCATCTCATTTTTGAGAATGTGACAAGTTAAACTACACCTTACATTAGAAATGCAGGGAGTATATGGAATTATATATTGCAAGACAGCGATACAGAATCTAACTTTGGTAAAAGTTAAAGCAATTGGTAGGGTGAAACATGTACTGCAACAATCATCAAATCATTGCCTATTTGATCAGCTTTCCAAACAACACATAAAAATACAAAATGAAGACATTCCCCTAATAAACAGTCAATCTGCAGATGAGCCTGGTGAGAACCATGGAAATGAGTTGAGATGATGCACCAAACAGAAGTGCTACGCGAGTATGGTGCAAGAGCACATAAAAAAACACTCTAATTCCAGAGTTGAAGAAAATAAGGAAGGTTCGTACCTTATCATATGCTTGGCTGCGAGAATGGTGACAGAAAACTTGCATACAGGTGAGCACCTGTAATCTTCCGATTCGAAACGCAAAGCCACTCAAGTAGGAATGTCTTGGGTGTGAAATACTGTGACTCCAGCTTTTCCTGGGAAGCGTCTCTTGTAGGAGTAAGTACCCAGCAGCTGCATCGAGGATGCTCCAGTAACTGTTCAGTTTTGGCAAGGGGATTATCCTTTCATGGTGCCACTCAGTTCCCCACAAAGACTTGTAGTAGAGCTGCAGCATGCCATGATTAAGATTGAACAGACCTATCATGCCTTCCCCTGCCTCCACAATGGCCTGTTCTCGAGGGCAAAATATCCCAGCAGGGAGGTCAACAACAGAGAGTTCCAAATCATGCATGTTGAGCATGGCCATAAAACTGCCGCCGAGAACGATCGTCCAGAAGTAGCAGCCATGTGCGTAGTGGCGCTCGAGCGGCTTCGGAAACCTAACAGTGGTAGAGTCCAAAGGAACTGGTCTATTGAACATGATGCCTCGCCATTGTCCGGTGACTGAAGAGAAGTGGAATGTCACGAGCTTGTGTTGGCACTGCACGGCGCAGATCACCCGGAATGACCAATCCTGCTTCTCCTTGTCCTTGCTAGTGTCTGGATCGAGGAAGGGATCGAATTACTGCCTGCCGTAGCCCCCAGTAGCAGCCGCTAGGTCGTCGGAGATGGCCGGTAGCTGGACGTGCCGGCGGTGCAAGGGTCCGCAGACGATGAGGTCAGCGAACGCGGCGGTGATATTGGTGCGCCGGAAAAGGAGGACGCGGCCGTCGCAGACGAGCCAGCGGCGAGGGGTGCCGAGGAAGGAGAAGGTGAAGTCAGCGGCCTGCGCGAGGGCGCGTGCGGCAGGGGCTGAGCGGTGGGGCGGCTCGGCCGGGTGGAACGCCTCGAAATCGAGGACGCCGAGGACGGGCGGGGGGTGGAGGCACCTGAAGCGGTGAAGGAAGCTGCGCGCGGAGACGACGCGGCGGAAGGTCGTGCAGGCGGCGAAGGCCGGCTGCGACGCCGGTGCGCCGGCGACCTTATGCTTCACCGGCGAGGACATCGCGGCGGCGGCGTGGGATAGTGCTCGGACTTTGGACGGCTGGACCCGAGCAGTTAGGCTAACGAAATGTGGGCTGGGCCGGCCTTTCCAAAAGAAAAAACAGTTTGAACACAGTTTTCATTTTACACCGGCACATTTGTGGCAAACAAAAAACAGTGGCACGTTATGGACACGTAGATTTGTTCTCTTCACAAGTTCCAGTTTCAACATACGGCCGCTTTTCACGTTTTTAAAACTCGGGTGATTTCGGACTCCTCACGACAGCAACATGATGTCAAACTTTTGTTTCTCTCTAACTAACATATACCAAAGCTCTTGATTTTTATATGGCATCAGGGTTTTCAATTTTGTTTTTTTGGCAAACTTCAAAATTACAGAAATTCACAACATTTCACAGAAGTTTCAAACCCTTCGTGGCAGCGCTCAAGACACCTGCAAAAAGCTCATTCAAATGAGGGCACCTGAGAGTAAGTGGTGCTCTGTTCCCTCGAGTTCTCCTATTAATATGTCAAGAGCGCAGACATACAAATGATTGTTCGCAGCTATTCACAACCAACGAGTAAAGCCTCACTTCCTATAGGAAATACTAGCTCTGTCCTGAAAAATATGCCTACCTTTCTCCTAATTGGAACCATTTAAGTTTAATGTTTGACTAAAATTTTAAAATATATACTATTAAAATATTTTGAATAGGAACATAATGATACTTATTTTTTGTATAAAAAGATAATCTTCTATATACTCAGTTAAACTTTAGATGCTTGGTACTATATATTTGAAACTGTTTTAACATGCGAATAGCATTGCAGCACTGACTACATTAGCAGATGGACAAAATTATACTCCTCAAGTAATTACACAGGCTACATAGTACGAAAACGATACTCCACAAGACCACAAATAATATAGCCCTACAGACTACACACAAAAGTAGGTGACAAACGGAAAGTTGAAAAGGGTAGATATTTCTCCCAACATGACAAGTGGGAGTTCACAAGCAGGCTGTCAAAAAACTAGACAAGGGAAAGTGCATATCCACGGACACAGGAGAGAAATTAGTTGCAAAAAAAAAAAAGGGGGAGAGAGACACATAAGAGAACTTATATGACATCTACAATTGCAAGGCCAAAGTTTACAATACCAAGGGAACTTGGCTCTAGTATCGCGAACAAACTCTTATGATTTTTCACACAAAAAAAAAAAAACTCTTATGACGACAGAGTCTAGTCTGCCACTGACACAATACCACGAAACTAGTTTTTTTTTTCCTTTTCACAGAGCATACATACCCAAAGTTATCCATGTTGCAAGAAAAAAAATCCCCATTGATGAACATATTTCAAAAAGATGATAAGAAACCACAATCAATGATCATAACCAGATCAAAGGAAGGTTATTTGCATGCACGAAAAACCAGTTGACATAGATCTTGCGATCTCAGCCACTACCCATGGGCACTCAAAAACAGAGCAGATAGATGACTTATAAATATCTTAACCAAAGAAACTTCTGCAACAAGTATACTATTTACCATAAAATTTTCCTTGTTGCAATCACAAACAGGAAATTGCACAAAACTGTCACTGCTACTAGTTTAGTTCCAATTCCACTGGGAGTGCTACTAGTTTAGTTGCAATTCTACTGGGAGTTAAGGACAAGTCTCAAAGGCAATGGATAGAAGGTAAGGCCAACTAATGCCAAGGAATCGATACAACCATTTCGGCAATTTTCATCATAACAATACCCAGTTTCTGATTGGACAAATCTCCACGAGCCATGGTTACAATTGTGCGACCATAAATCAGTTAGAAGGCCTCTTAGTGCCTCGATTGCATGCCAAATAAGTCCAAAACACAACACAACTGCAAAATGGCAAAAGGAGACAACATGACTGCAATGAACTAAAAAGCTAATCAAACTGCAGATAGATGTCATCACTGACAGCATTAGAGTGTCATGCATAATGTTTGAAGCCACCATACAGATGTTGCCTGACTGACACTGCAACATCTCCTTGAGAAGTCTTGGTCAAGATGCTGACCTACCAAAGATTAAATGTTAGGAACAATACGAAAAAAATCTACTTCCTCCATTCAAAATTGAAAGTCAGCTCTGAATTTTCTAGGTACATAGCTTTTGCTACACACCTAGATATCCATTATACAAAGTAAAAACAATGTATCCAGAAAAGCGTTGTAGGCATATATGTTTGGCATAATAGAACAATAGATTTTTGTGCAATTTAGCAAATAATAATAATACCATTCCCTTGTTTCATTAGATTTCACAAACAGCATGTAAAATGCAGGCATATATGTAATAAATCGATCTACTGGTGAGCTAAATGGAGAATTGGTGATAGTGGTGGAAATAAGATGATTTTGATGCAACAATACTAAGTGAACTATGGAAACAAGTTGGATGGACGAGCATGTCAACAACATAAAGTAACTCCAAATGACTGAAGCAGACAAGGAAGTTTCTTACCGTTCCACATTTCATACACTTGGCAGCGACAATGGTGGTAGGGAGTTTGTATAAAGAAGAGCAACACTGATGCATTTATTCTTCAACATGCACAATCTCTCCACCAGTAATGTATTGACATGTAGCGTGAAATTGTGTATGTCTGGAGTCTGCTCGAGCTCAGCCGAGCCGAGTCTCCTGGGATAGCTCGCAGGAGTAAGTAGCCATCGCCTGCACCACAGAAGCTGATGGAATACCTTCCAGAATCGGCAAGGGGATTGGGATTGTCTTCTCATGCTGCCACTCTTCCGCACTAACACCATTGTCTTGCCAAGCATTACAGCGGAGGTATAGCATGTCATTAACAATGCTTAAGAAACCAAGCCTCCCTTCCCCTGCGTCGATAATGGCATGCTGTCGGTAGTGGCGGACACCAGGGGTGCGTACCAAGGAGAATACCATCTTGCGTGTATCAAGCATGAGTACCTCACTGAACAATCTAGATGCCCTGTAGGGGCTTTTGTGCGGGTGGTAGCGGCAAGACGTGAGCACGCCAGAAATATTTTCCCATCCAATGTATTTCCATCCATCGAATGTGACTCTACGCTATTCACCGGCCACTGAAGAGAAAATGAAGGCAGTCACCTTCGTTCTCATATAAGTCATCCAGATCACTCGAAATAACGATTCCTCCTCCTCGCCGGTTGGCGCGAGGAAGCAGAATCGGTAGGTCCAGATCGTACCGGCTGTTAGGTCGACAGGGAGACAGAGGGAATCCGCACATACCTGTTGAAATATAAGTGAATTCTCTACCTCTTCTCATCAGCTTAAACTTTTAGGTTGAATTGGTTGGTGCATGTAACTTAATATGGTATCGGAGCCAGAGGTCTCGAGTTCGAATCCTGATTAGCGTAATTAAAATAAAATAATTGCTGCTCACTCCTATTCCACGTCTGAGGCTCGTCTATCGCTGAGATCTCTCGCCGGAGCCTCGACGTGAGGGGGAGTGTTGGAATATAAGTGAATTGTCTACCTCTTCCCATCAGCTTAAACTTTTGGGTTGAATTGGTTGGTGCATGCAACTCAATAATATCGGCGCTGTAAGGGGTCGCAATTCACAAGGTCCAAGAAGTCAGTCAGATTGTCGGGGGAGCGCGAGGACAGCAGCAGGCGGCCACTGGTGACGTCGTGGAGCCGACGCAAGGAGCTGGGCTCGGGGAGAAAGGAGTAGGTGAAATCAGCGGCCTCCGCGAGAGCGCGAGCAGAAGAGGCGGAGCTGTGCGGCGGCTGGGCGTGGTAGAAGGAGCATGGGTGGAGGGGAGTGTGTTAGCAAGGTGCCGCCATACAAGACTACCGAAGCCAACCGGAGTACAGAGGAGCAGCCCAGGACCGTCCGGCCCAAGAGGCCCAACACACGCTACATCGAAGAGCAATGTGCTTGATCCTTATACGCTTGCACGCGTGAAAGAGCAGCAACTCTGTAATATAAGGAGAGAGGCCGAGAATGGCAAGGGTACCGATTTGTAAACACAAACTCTTTTACTTTGAATCTAAGCATTCCTCTGCCGATCCCCTGTTCTTCTTCTTCCCCAAGCGGCTCCTCCTCTTCTCATCATTTTTCCTTCGTTTCCCCTACCCTGCTGCTTACAAGTAGTATCGGAGACACGGTTCCTCGGCTTTGATTCCGCCCGATTCACTCTGTATCCCATCGATCGCTTGATTCCAACGGATCCGGTTGGTCTAACCCCGAAATCGGTCTGTGAGCTGCAGAACATTTTGGGGATTCCGTAATTCCAATCCAGGCGTCACGATTTGTGGAGAGTGCTCGTGCTGGATCCGAACCCAATCTCGCCTCATCATCACTCCACTCGTCTCCAAGTTGCTCGGGAGCAATGGGCCCTGATCAGAAAGCTCTACTCGCCGAGCTCGACAAGCGCTTCACGGTGCAAGAGAAGCTCATCAATGGCATCGAGAAGAAGCTAGACGCCACCAACGAGAAGCTTGACTCGACCGACAAAGCGGCGTCCATTCGCTTGGATGCGTTCAAGGATGCAGCCAAGGTGTTTGATGAATGGCGCCTCGACGTCTATGGTGTCATCGACGACCTCCGCAAGGAGGTGAACAAGCTCTCTTCACTCAAGCTCGAGGTGGGGAAGATCTTGAAGTACATGGAGCGTGCATTGGTGGACACACCCACGAAGATCTCAGGTGTGTTCGCTCCTTCGTCAGAAACCAGCACGGTAGCCACGGCGCGGCCCAAGTCTTCATCGGTGCTTGCTTCTCCCCACATCGCACAACCGGTCGACAAGTCCGTCGTCAACCCTGCTGCTGACAAGCCCGATGGTACTCCCAAGCCCGGTGGTACTCCCATTGGTACGATCGGTGGCGGCGTGTTCGTGGTTGCCCCGCGCCTACCGGCGGGATCTCCAACACATCGGCCCCATGGGCAAGGCGTCGAACATTGGACCCGGGTGGGAGATTATGGTGTGGTCATCATCGTAGTTCCCCCCGACAAGGGTATGTATCCTGACCATCTTCCCTTACCTCCTTGTCCACACTATCCTTAGCCAGCTCCAACTCGTCCACCACCCATGCCCAGTTTCCAGCCACCGCACCCATCATATCGTCATGGGGAATTTGAGCGTTAGGGAGGGAATCACGGGGATGAGCGTGATAAACTGCCTAAGGTTAACTTTCCTGTTTTTGAGGGATTTCATCCTAAAGCTTGGCTCAAGGATTGTGAGGATTATTTTGAGCTTTACTTTGTTGCCCAGTACAAGAGGGTTCGGGTAGCCACTCTCCACTGTAAACAAGATGCATCCCGTTAGAAGCAATCTGTTGAATCCCAATTGCGTTCATGTTCCTAGGAAGCCTTTAAAGCTATGATCCTGGACTGTTTCAGTCGTCAAGAGCATGAAATCTTTGCCCACCGCCTGTTGAAACTCAGTCAGACTAGGTTGGTAGCCGAGTACACTAAAACCTTCACCAGCCTCATCGACGACTTGCTGGCCTATAATCCTAACCGTTATCCAGTTGCTGATATTCAGCGATACATAGATGGCCTTAAACCTGAGCTTAAATCTGCTGTCATTATGCAACTTCCTCTACACTCGATGCTGCCTACGTCCTTGCTCAATTGCAGGAAGAAGTGTTGGCGGACAGTCGTCGTCAGTACCATCGTGGCGATCGTGCTCCAGCCGAGGGTGCTCTGCTATTGCCGCCTACTCCTCTGAAGGCTGGTGCTGTGGATGATAGGCGAATGCTGCCTCCGATGCATTCCCGTTCTGTGGAGGACAAATTTTGGGCGCTCCGGGATTCACGCCATGCTCAAGGTCTTTGCATGCGCTGTGGTGCCAAGTGGAGTTGGGATCATCATTGCTCAGAGACAGTTCAACTGCACATGGTTCAGTAGTTGCTGGACATTTTTCCTCCAGATGCGGCACTCGATACAGAACTAGATACGCCACCTGCTACTTCCTCGTCACAGTCGATGATGCATCTGCCAATGTCTGCTGTCGCTGGGAAGCCTTCTGTGAAGACACTCTGTCTTTCAGGTTCTATCCAAGGGAAGTCTCTGTCTATACTGATTGATTCAGGCAGTTCCCACATATTTTTGCATTCTGAGTTGGCCAAATCACTGTCTGGGGTGCAGCCCCATGTCTCCTTCGATTCAGGTACAAGTGGCCAATGGTGCTGTGTTGCAGTGTGCTGAACACATTCCTAATGCAGAGTGGGAAGTTCAAGGATACTTTTTCAAGACTGATCTTAAGCTCCTACCGTTGTCAACATTTGACATGATACTTGGCTTAGATTGGTTATCTTCATTCAGTCCGATGCAAGTTGATTATTCAGAGAAGTGGATTCCTATACCCTATTAGGGTTCCATTGATGTGTTTCTTGGAGCCATGTCCAAGTTTCCAGTGGGATCGGTGGTGCAGTTATGTATGTTGTCTGACTCTGTAGACAGTACCGAGCCAATCGTGCCACCAGCAGTCCAAGATCTCCTATCTGAATTCTTATACATTTTTGAGCCATCCTCTAGTCTGCCACCTCGACGGCACTGTGATCACTCAATCCCATTGGTTCCAGGGGCTCAACCGGTTTTTGTTCATCCTTACCGCTATGCACCACTTCTAAAATCTGAGTTCGAGACACAAGTCTCTGACATGCTAGCTCAGGGTATTATTCAAAAGAGCACAAGCCCATTTGCCTCGTCGGTATTGTTGGTGAAGAAAAAGGACAATAGCTAGCATTTTTGTGTGGATTATCGACAGTTGAATGCCATCACTGTCAAGGGCAAGTACCCAGTGCCTATTATCGAAGAACTGTTAGATGAACTTTCTGGTGCCTCTTAATTCTCTACTCTGGACTTGCAGTCACGCTTCCATCAGATACGCAAAGTCAGGAGAAGGATTCAAAACTGCTTTTCAGACACACTTCGGCCAATTTGAGTTCAATGTGATGTCGTTTGGTATCATGGGCGCACCAGGTTCTTTTTAGGATGCTATGAATACTACGCCGCGACCCTGCTTATGACAGTTTGCACTTGTTTTCTTCGATGACATTCTGGTGTACAATCGTTCCCTAGAAGACCATCTTGTTCATCTCAAGACTGTCTTTGAGTTACTGGCGGCCGACCAATGGCACTTGCAACGATCCAAATGCAGGTTTTCTCAAAAGCGCATCTCTTATCTTGGTCATGTCATCTCTGCATCTGGAGTGGAGCCTGACCCTACGAAGCTACAGTCTATTGCTAATTGGCCGACTCCTTCTTCAGTTAAGGAACTCCATTCTTTTCTTGGGTTAGCAGGGCGCTTTGTATGTAACTTTGGTATCATTGCAAAGCCACTCACTAGCTTGCTTAAGAAGCATTCGTTGTTTGTATGGACATCAGACCATGATGCTTCTTTTCAAGCTTTGAAGCTCACCCTTTGTCAGTCTCCGGTGCTGGCCCTTCCGAATTTCAGTCATCCATTTACTATTGAGACCGATGCATCTAACTTAGGAGTGGGTGCAGTGCTGATGCAAGATGGGCATCCGCTGGCATATCTCAGTAAGGCCCTAGGCAGTAAATCTAGAGGCTTATCCACATATGAAAAGGAGTACATGGCGATTCTGTTAGCAGTGCAAACCTGGCGCCCGTACCTTCAATTCTAGGAATTCATTATTTTGACAGATCAGAAAAGTCTGACTCAGCTATCTAATCAATGTCTACATACACTTAGCAACAATGGGTGTTTTCGAAGCTCTTGGGACTGTAGTACCGCATTGTCTACACCTAGGTATGGCCAACTGCACAGCTGATGCTTTGTCCCGCCATCCTTCACCATCTGCGCTGTGTGCGGCTGTTTCCAGTCTGGTACCGACTTGGGTGGCCCCTGTGTTGGCAATTTACAAGGATGATCCATTCACAATCTCTCTGCTTACTAAACTGGCTTTGGACCCTTCTGCAGTTCCTGATTGCACCCTCCAGTCTGGTCTTCTTCATTATCACAATAGAGTTTGGGTTGAAAATGATAAGGACCTGCACAACCATTTGATCACTCAGTTCCATTGCAGTGCACTCGGGTGTCCCAGTTATTGCATGCGTTTGAAGCAATGTTTCACCTGGCGTGGGTTGACAGATGAGGTGAAGTCCTTCATCAAAGCCTGTGCAGTCTGTCAACAATTCAAATATGAGCACACTCGGTTGCCAGGTATGCTCCAACCTCTTCCCGTACCAGAATCAGCTTGGTAACTGGTGTACATGGATTTTATAGAGGGTCCTCCCCGGTCTCAATCCTTTGATTTGATATTGGTTATTGTGGATCTCCTCCCTAAATACGGCCACTTCATACCACTTCGACACCCCTTCACGTCTGTCAGTGTGGCTCAAGCCTTTTTCCATCAGGTGTATCATCATCACGGCCTGCCAATGTCTATTGTGTCCGATAGAGATCGCATATTTACAAGTCATTTCTGGTCCGAACTCTTTACCGTGGCTGGTGTGGATCTCTGTCGCAGCTCTGCTTACCACCCGCAGTCTGATGGGCAGATGGAGCGACTGAATCAGTGTCTTGAAACATATTTACGTTGCTATGTCCACGCTTGCCCGACCAAGTGGAGTGATTGGCTCTCCTCAGCAGAGTTTTGGTACAATACGTGCAGCCATTCTGCGATTGGGCATTCTCCTTTCGAGGCTCTGTATGGTTACCCGCCTAGACTACAGGCTGTGGATCCTGCTGGGACTACATCAGGATGTGGCTACATGGTCCTCTGGCCGTCAGTTCATGGATCAGGTACTCCAACATCATCTGAATCGTGCTAAACTCCGTATGAAGAAACAAGCTGACATGCATCGGTCTGAACGTTCGTTCGAGGTGAGTGATTGGGTATTTCTGAAGCTGCAACCATATGTGCAGTCCTCTCTGGCACCCAGATCAAATTACAAGCTCAGCTTCCGGTTTTTTGGCCCATATCGTATCACAAACAAAGTTGGGTCCGTGGCTTACAAGCTTGACCTGCCACCGCATTTGTCAATTCACCCCGTGTTTCAAGTCTCGCAACTCAAGAAGGTTGTGGTACAAATCATCAGGTAGTCCCTGTTCTTCCGTCTGACTTCGCTCTTCATTTGGTTCCTGAACAAGTTCTACAAACTCGCTCGGTGGATTGCGGCGGTACTGCTGTTGCTCAAGTTTTCATCAAGTGGAACAACCTGCCGGTGGAACTGGCAACCTGGGAGGACTATGAAGCACTGCGCCAGGAATTCCCACGCGCCACTGCTTGGGGACAAGCAGTGTCCAAAGAAGGGGGAGATGTCAGCAAGGTTCCACCATACAAGACTACTGAAACCAACTGGTCGAGTACGGAGGAGCAGCCCAGGACCGTCCGGCCCAAGAGGCCCAACATACGCTACGTCGGAGAGCAATGGGCTTGATCCTTGTACGCTTGCACGCATGAAAGAGCAGCAACTCTGTGATATAAGGAGAGAGGCCGAGAACGGCAATGCACCGATTTGTAAACACAAACTCTTTTACTTTGAATCTAAGCATTCCCCAAGCTACTCCTCCTATTCTCATCATTTTTCCTTCGTTTCCCCTACCCTGGTGCTTACAGAGTGCGACCTCCTCCACTACAGTCAAGGAATCCAACGACTGACTAGCGGTAGAGGGAGCGGTTGCGGTGGAGGAAGCAGACGACGCGGAGGAAGGCGGTGCAGACGGCGGATGCGCGGGCGAGGTCGGCCACCGAATCGAGGCGGAGGAATATCTCGCCTAGGATCTTGTCGGGGAAAATCGGCTGCGACGCTGGGTCTCCGGCGTCCGGATGCGCCGGTGGGTCCCCGGCGTCTTGAGGCGAAGCTGGGTCGCCGGCGTCTGGATGTGGGAATCGGGGACGGTGGGCTGCGACGGCGGAGTGGCTCAGTCCCACTCTCGTACATCCACACTCAGACCTAGGCCACAAAATATGGGCTGGGCCTATTCAAGCTTTCGCTGCTAACTGCATCCCATTTCTGTATTTTGTGCGCTGTATTTCTGTATTTTTACTTTGCACAAGGTCTGCCCAGAATAATAGAATAATAATAAATAATTGCCACCATTCTAGGCCGTGAAATTTTGGGAAAAAACTAGGCAAATATGAGCAAAACCACATGATACTTGATGAATGACAGTCATGTTCCACCGAGGCACCACAGGGATTTTATATTCCAACATGTTTCTAAATCGCTGCATCGCGCATCAAAGATAGCGCGGCATCAGTGTGTGACCAAGGCGGTATATTATCAAATTAAAAAAATCAGCGGCAACAGACAAAGATGGCTTTCTATGTATTGCCTCCAGTACCAGTGCTAAAGTATTGTTAGCACCATTTATCGGACAATAGTTTCTATTGTTTAAGAGGTTAGTTTTACCTCTCCAAGTCGTAAGTCCAAAACCAGCCTATTTTTTTCAATTCTGTGCCACTGATTTTTATTTGGCTTCCCAGTCCAAGATTCCATTGTGTTAGCCTAGAGCCATTTTGGACTGGGAAGATTCCATTATGTTTGATCTATCATTATCAAATAAAAATACTGTTGGCTATTTTTTCTTCCTCAAACCCCGCAGTGCGGGAGCCTACGGCACTGGATAGGTCCTTTAGGCTGGTTTTGGACTTTGGTTTAAATATGAACACAAGATAAACCAGAGAGAGAGAGAGAGATATTATGGTTACAGAACTCATGATTTTTGCAAATATAATATCATTTTTTCCTAATATACCAAACCTTCAC